>JARHVA010007563.1:197500-622500 GCA_037957365.1 Torreya grandis
TGAGGTATGACTCATAATTTTAGAATAGTTATACGATAATAAATCACTTGATTATCTCCTTTAACCTTTTGGCTTAAAATTCCTTTTTTGGTAAATGAAATTCACTAATTTGAGTTGGAATTTTTTTTAGGAAAGTTAATTAACATTTGTAATGTAATCTTGCTTAGTGTTTTTTGGATTTTGGAAATTATTTTAAATGTTATGAATTAATAATTTGACTAGGGTTAATACTAAACTAGGTTAGTGGTGTATATAGGATAATACACCAAATAATCTATTCTCATCATGTTTATTGGCAATTAGATCCCTTATGTGGATGAATTTAGGTAATTTAGGTGATTTCTAAGATTAAAATGAGTTGTTTTCTAGAAATTAAATTGAATCCTGGTTTAAGCATGGAAGTGGCCAAAACTAAGTGTCTACAGTTTTTCCCTATTTGAGAAGGCATTTTAAGACACAAACATAATAATGTATTTTCAAAGAATGCAAAAGTCATTAATATTAATGGTTCATGCCCTAGAGGGAAGTCAACAATATGTTGATGCCCCCTTGAGGGAGTGAAAAATAAAATAGAATCATCGAATGTTCCCTCAAAATGAATAAAATGATATGATATAGTGGTAATAGGGGTGGAATTACAAAATTATCAAAAGGTAGCTATAAATAGTAATGGTATCAGAGTCACTAATTTTCCCAAAGGTGGTTAGAATCAATGACAAAAGGTATGACACTAATTTTCCCAATGGTAGTTATAAGTATTGGCATAAATAGTTACCCTAGTAAGGTGGTGGAACAATATTGATTTGACCAAGGCTAATTATAATCAGTAACAAAATGAAAAAAATGATTTATCCAAAGGTGGTTATAATCAGGAATGGAATGAGAAAACACTAGTTTTCCCAAAGGTTATAATCAAAAATGGAATGGGAAAACATTGATTTACCCAAAGGTGGTTATAATCAAGAAAAAAATGGAAAATAATGATTTTCTTAAAGGAAGTTATAATTAGGAATAAAATGGGAAACACTAATTTTTCCAAAGGTAGTTATAATCAAGAACAGAGGCATGTGCTCTAAAAGGGTGAGTGGAGTGGGTAAAAATAATGATTTTCCCAAAGGTAGTTATAATCATTCATACATTCACATTGTGATTTAAAACATGAATGACTTAAAAAGGAAAGATATATATCATTGATCAATCTAAAAAAAGAATTTGTCTCAATAGTGCAAATTGGCAAGGGTAGCTTAAGTAAAAAATATGTAAAATAGACTTATGATGAGCTAGAAAAGGATAACAAAAAATTTATAGCCTAAATGTGAGTTAAAAGATGCACATTCAAACAAACATAGGATATAGGTTGAAAATTTATGTTTTTAAATGGAACTCAGTGGAGGCCCAAAAAGATGGTCTAGTTACAATATGGCTGAAAAATATTACACATGGGATCAAATGTCATGCAAAACGAACCATGTATGTGAAAAATACACTTTATAGAGCATGAAATATGAACTACAGAGCTTGGGGGAGGTAAAAATTCAAATTTTTGGCTATATATTCACCTATGGGGCGAAAAAAAATCATTTTCACCCTAGCCCTTTGAGAATTAGAGCTCTAATTTTCTACACAATTTGTTGAGAGAAAATGGCATGTGAAGGAGCTTGATGACACATATAAGAGTGAGTGAGGGAGCACATGCGACCACCACATGATGGGCTTTAGTAACTAAAACCAACTTGGTCATTAATTATCATTTTTAACATTAATTGCATTTAAAAGGGAAAAAATGTCAAAGCCATCATTTATGTGGTAAGGCAAATGACAACTTCACCAAGGAAAATGGCAACTTCAAGAGAAGTAATTATTTCAAAAAATGGTGGAAATGTTGAAAAAGGGTGTAAATTGATGAAATGGTGATTTCACCTATTTTTAGGAGAAGTCACTATTTTTGTGAAAATTAAAATGATAATTGTGCCATAAAATATGCAAAATTACCTAAATGACATCTTTACCATCTAGAAAATATTGGCTTCACCCTAGAAACCAAAAATAATTATTTTTAGGACCTAAAAGGGATCCAACCTCTAAAATAGGGTTCATTAGGCTTAAGATTTAGTAGTAGCATGTAAGTAGGTTGACATTAATTTCTTTAATTGTAGGAGTGATTCATTATTCTTACCTATCATAAGAGATGATCACATAATCTATAAACCCATAAGATTTAGATCGAGGCAATCGTTACCTTACTAAATATGTTATACCTACATGATGTAGCACAAATTCCAATCATCGAGTCTGATTGAACTTATCTAAGTGCACTAGAAAAGCATTGAAATAACGAGACATCCATATTTCACTTGTCAACTAGGGAGGCTACCATCACACTTGAGGATACCTAGTGTATCCTCAGGATACTAATGCATAGAAGATATTTGTTTTAAACCCCACCAACATAGCATTAGGTGATACCTAATGACCTATGTAGCTATTAGGGTATCCCAAAGGTTCAAATGAAGGTTGATATAAACCTAATTGTTACCCATATAAATATTTAGTCAAATGATTTACCTGATGGGGATCCTTCACCACTAGTTATGATTGACCAATAGGTCATTATTATTATGGCCATTATCAGTGGCATCTTGCTTCCTAACAAGATGAAATAGTACCTTCATATGGACTTGGTTAGAATCATTAGGACCATTCTATAATATTTAACATGTTTCTCTTAGGGACTGATTATTCTAGTGAAGTTATACAAAGACTTTCATATGATAACATACTAAGGTGGAAGTACTATCAAATCCTACACACTTATCATGGTCTAGGGATGGGAACATATCATGATTGAGAGAATAGTCAAGATGCATAGGATGTAGGATCATGAGGATCTAGTAGCTTATAGATACCCTCAAATAAGAGTCGGTAAGTGAAGACACAAAGGGACATCCATTTTTATCATCAAATGTTTGATGAATTGATACCATAGTTATTAATTTGGAGGAAATATCTTGCCTATCATTTAAATTCATTTAGGGATGGATGGTACATAGGCTTCATGACCAATAGATTATTTATGACTAGGAGGTAGTCCTATATCATATAGGAGTACCACACTAATTAGGTACTTAGTTAGTTTAGCTTTACAATGGATGTAACTGAGGGGTCATGGTGGTTTCAAAAATCACATGAGAGATTAGCTAGTATGCTCCTATGATATCGAGGAGTTAGGCCACAATAAGATGCATTAGCATACCATGGGTTGTTTGGGCCTATGTAGGAGGAGACATAGATGTAGGGGTTACTCTAGCTTACATACATTGGTGGGTACAAGTGTGCCCTTTAAGCCTTACAAATCCATTATTAGTATGGGTCAAATACCTATGGACATCAAAGAGATGAAGGCTAAGACCCTAATCAATAGTAGTTTCACCTAGTAGGAGAGTGAGATTGGGGATGATGATGATGATGATTGAGATGAAGGATATGATAGAGGAGATGGAGATGATAGGGGCCCAAATGTGATGATACTATATCTAGGCTCAGTAATGGTGGTATTGGCATAGGTTGGCTTAGATAAGGTAGGGCCTTTAGGTACACAAGTAGATCCTACAAAGGTAGGGCCTTCTATTATGACCATGATAGGTAAGGACACTAACATGTTGAAGCAAGAGATCAGTACTTGAGTACGAGAGGTGGTAGGGTTACAGTGTCAACTATTTGATTTATAGAGCACCCTAGATATGAGGGATGACAATATGACTTGATTTAAAATAGATATCACTCAACCAAAGGCTAATATGGTTAGGGTAGTGTAGATATAGGGCCAACTCACTACTGAGAGAAACTAGGATATTATTGAGAAGGATCAAACATTGGATACTAGATAGAGTGAGATGAGAGTGGGAAGTTACTATAGGAGCTAGTACATAGGCCAAATTTTTATAGATGATTATAGAGATCCTTCAAGCTAAGGAGGATGCCTCTTATTATAGGTAATACTATGAGTCTACCATGCTTAGGGATCAATAGGTTGTTACTTTTTAGATTTGGGGTACATAGAGGGTAGGGAGTAGATTTGGTTAGTTTCAAACCAAGACTCATGTTACATGTGACTTAGGTCAGTATATTCATCAATCATGACCACCACCGTTAGGGTCACCAAGGCCTTCTCCATATATAAGCCCCATGGAGACACAGACCTAGAGTTGATCATAGAGACCTTGGCATTTTGGCATAGTTTAGCATTGTTTTGGCCCATGGAATTGTACCCATTGTATTGGCATACTTATGTATTTTGGATACACCATCATGATATATATATATATATATATATATATATATATCCTTTATGTATATGACATTTGAGATACATTAATATTCATTTTTGGGTCCTTCGAGGTCAGTGTACATGTATATATATATATATATATATATATATATATATATATATATATGATGTCATGATTATTATCTTGATTATCTCATATTTAAAATTGATTAACATTTATTAAACATTAGTGATGTTTTATATTATTAATGTTTATGCTTATGTATGCTTTGTTCATGTATTACTTTTGCCATGTCTATGAGATACCCTATTGGTTATCATTTGATTATGTTTTATGATTCATATGAATGTTTATTTAGAGATTCTCAGCTATATAAAAATATAATAAATCATATGTTTCTCTTTTTTATTACTCGTGGATTTAGGCATGTGTTATGGTAGTTGGCTAGTTTTTTGATATATTGGAGAAGTACTACCATTGCATTGTTAGAATAGACTTTGTGAGCATGATTTTGCTTTAGCTTATGATATTATACATGATAGTTATGGTTAACTAAAATTTAAATATATATCCTAAGCATGTAAAATGTAAATATAAATAGCATAGTCAAATCCCAAGTGTGAATATAACAAATAAATCAAGTATAAGACTAAATAAAATAATTCACAACCAAAGTAAATGATATAGATAATAAATACTTAAGTGTAAACAAAATGTAATAATATTAAAAAAACCAAGTAACAAACAAAAAAATAAATTACAAAACAAACAAAGAAAACAAGAATTATAAAAATAAACAAATGGATAAAAATAGAAAGACAAACAAAACAAAAAAAAAATGAATCACAAAAACACTAACGAGTACAACAAAAAACCAATAAACAAAATCTTGACAAAGAAAATAATGTGCGAACAAACAATTAAATAAACATAAACAATTAACATTAAAATAAAAATAAACATACAAAATAAAACACCAAGAACCAAACAAACACTATACAAATAAATAATAAAATAAAGAGAACAAATAATGATAGATAAAATAAACAAATGACAAATAAAACTAACAAATAATGCAATAGACAAAGTAATCAAAACAATCCAAATAACTAAATAATCCAAATTAAAGAAAAGTATAGTAAACAAACTACTCTAAACACATAGAAATAAGTAAATTAAGCTAAACAAACAACAATACACGAACATGGTTAATCACAATGTTAGTAAATATAGAAAAAAAAATTGCATGTGCAATAAAGGTGTTACTCTTGGTGACAAGGTGACCCATAATATAGGTAACAATGACACAAGTAAAATAATACAAGAACAAAAATTTAATAGTTGCCCTTAGGGTGTACGTAAATAATGACACAGATAAGATGGCAAGCATTTACCCAAGGTTATAGGAGAGAGAAAAAAACAAGATAGCATAAAAAAATGCCCCTAGGACATAGGAGACAACAAAACTACACAAATAAAATAGGGGGAGTAGAATTAAAGGAAGGGGTAGCTGAGTTGACTCTAGATACACTAGGCAAATGGATGTTACCTACATAGTTCCATGGACACAAGATCTAATGTGAAATTTAGGCCAAATTTAGTTATCCTAGGATATGAGAAAGAATAAAATGGATGATAAAAAAACATGATTAACATGTAGAGGAAAATAATAATGATCTCACAAAATAGAGAGTATGTGAGAAAATAAGGGGTGACATTTCACAGCCATGAAAGTGTCAACACAAATAAAATACATAAGTGTGAGAGTATGGTTTAGGCTAAAACCACACCAAAAGTTAAGATACAAGTATCCACACATGAATTGAATTGGTAATTCATAGTGTCTACTACATATAAGGCTTGGAATGATAATGAACTCACAAAATGGTGAGATCATAGGAATAGTTACTCACAAAATGGTGAGAGAGTTTAAATAGAAAGTGCTCGCAAAAAGGCAAGAGCATAATAAAATCCAAGTGGCCATTAATGTATCAAATTTGAATACATAATGCTCACAACATCAACTCACAAAATGATGAAATCATAATACTTAAGGTCAATATTGATGAGGAAATTAAATGACAAGTGGTTACTCGTGAGATAGTTAGGAATCTCAGAATCCTTAAGGAAAAAAAGTGGTTAAAAATGAAAGGAAGGTGTGGATTATCTAACTCATGATATCTCGTGTATCCAAATGCTACATACATAGTCTATGCAGATTTTAGGCTGATGTAGTTCTCCCAAAAATGGGAGGAAAAAGACCAAGGTGGTCTACAAATGAAACTGAACAAATAAGATGGCCCATCCCAAAAAAATTTGACAACTTTATATCTTGCATGGAACTTTTTAGCCAATTTTAATTATTTTGTGATTTTTAGGGTATTTTAAGATCTTTTGTAAATGTTTAGGGGTTTTTAAACTATTTTAAATATTTTATATTTTTATAGGCATATCAACTCGATTGAGAATTATGAGATGTAAAATGGTCCAACTTGAAAAATAATGATAAAATGGATTAGTTTGCTCACAAAATAGGAGTGTTCAAACTTAAATTACTCAAAAAATGGCAAGAGCATGGTAAAAGGGTGACTAAGCTAACCTCAACATGAATAAAAAACTATCTACACAGTCTTGCATGACCTCAAGTCTCTATAATTATGACTTCACAAAAGGCATCTGATCAAGTAGCAACAAGTTCCAAATAAATATAATTTTTATTAGTAATGTCATGGTGATGCAAGAATGCATGGTAAAGGTGTTGCTCTTAATTTTCCTAAAGGTGTTAATAATTAGGAAAAAATAAAAGGGTTAGTGGTACTAATTTGACCATAGGTAATTATAATTAGTAGCACGAGGTGGTAACATAACAACAAATGAAGGATGTAATTATCGAGACCTCTATCACACTGCTTTCATATACTTCCATTAAAATGTTTGATTATAAAACAAATATTGTAACTAAACCTATCATCAATCACTAAACATGCCTAAAGTACAAAAAAATCATTACCAAATCCAAACATGATAGGTAGGATTAATGTAAAAAGAACTAGCTATCAAAGGTTTAATGGTATGGTAGAATGATAAGGGGTATAGTACAAATAATAGGTATAATGTGGCACAATGTAGACAATCCTTGAAGATAATAATTTGAGTCCCTCAAATGCAGAAAAATTTGAGATGCATTATGTTTAGTGGTTCATCAAGTTCATCACCCTTTAGTGTAGTGAGCTTGTATGCTCAAAAACTATAGCTAGAAACTACTACATAGGGTCCTAACCAATTTGGTTAGAACTTTCCTTTTTTATTTATTTTAGCATTTACAATTTTTTATTCTCTTTTAGCACTAGGTCACCAATCTTGAATTCATGATGCTTAACTCACCTATTGTATTAGCCTTTTAGTGAGTTTTGATAAGCTTGAATATTATTTAAGGTGGCCAAGAATTTACCATCAAGGATATCTAGATACTTTAAGTGATTTACTTTATAGTCTTCATCATTGATGATGTGATAAAATGAAATGTGGATAGAAAGCAACTCGACCTCGATAGGAAGGATGGCTTCAATTCCATAAACAAGTGAATATGGTGTAGATCCTATTGGATTATGGAAGGTGGTATGGTATGCTTAGAGGGATTTAAATATATGCAAGTGATAATTATGACCTATGTCATTGATAATCATTTTTATAATGTTAACACTGGTTTTATTATAAGCCTCAACTTGGTCATTGCCTTGTGGGTAATAGACAATAGAGAAATATTGTTTGATGTGGTATTGATAAAATAGTGCTTGTTGACTAAATTTAACCCTAGGTAAAATTAATTCAACCCCCCTAAATTTTGAAACATTTCATAAGGTATTCTAGGTGTAAAATTGGTCGCATGGTCGTTAATGAGGTCATAATATGTTTTTATCTTTGTTACATTTGTCTATTTGGTCTTATGTTATTTTATGTCCTTTTAGGTCATTTTAATGGAGATGCATGTTTTCCCATTAAATATAAGTGTTTCAATAATTTATCTAATGTGTCTCATGTTAGGTAAGTGTCAGACTCAATTTTAAAACTAAAAAAATGTAGGTTCAACATACAAAAAGGGAGATCAACTATAAAAAGGGTAGTTTTAGGGAGTTGTACAAACTACAAGACTCATTTGGCCTATGTGAAGGCTTTAAAAAGGTGTCTTTAGGTCCCCAAAATTCATTTTTAGGTTCAAGAAGCTTCAACAATTTCAAAATTTATCAAAATTAGGTTTTTTCTCCTATCACTCCCTTAGACAAGTCAAAATAGGTCAATGGTTTTTACTTGGTATGGTCATGGTAAGAAGAGTTGAAGTGAACTCAATTTTTGGATTAAATTAATCCCTATGTAATCCAGTTTCATGGTAATATTTATAATAATAGTGATATATGCTTCATGAAATCAGTAAGATTATTAACATCTCAAAATTATCTACATAACCCTAACACCTTAGTTTTCTCATTTGATTACCTTGGTATGTGTGAACTAAGTAGTGTTTGTAGTATTATAGATCCTATTATTCATTTTCATGTTGGTTACAAAATGGTGTGGCACATTTGATCTTGTGAGGTAATTAGAAGCATCTCCTTTTGCTAGAAGTGCAAACACAATGGCCTGCAGAAAACATGTTCTGCCAATTTAAGAGTTTGTCCTCTTATGAGTGGATTTAGATTAAAGTTAATTCACTTATTTTCAACCCTTCAGATCATGGTTGATCTTATTCTCCAATTAAGGTTATATTTAGGAGATCTTCAAGGCCCTCAAAGATTAGAAAGTATAGATGAGCTCACATAATTAGCAGACAAAGACCTATAAGACTATGTGGGAGTGCTTAGATAGGGATGTTGATGATTTTGGGACTTCAAAACATTCATAATATCTTAATAATTCATAAAAAATATTATAGGACCATTGAGAGACTAAATGTTATCAAGGGAAGGCCTATAATATAGTCAAACTACATTCATAGTCAGATCTTCTAATCACTGTCACCTAAAGCCAATTAGAGATAAGCTTTGAATGGTCATATTGATGGATTAAGGAGTCTCAAATTTTTGATAAGATCATAAATATGACTATGATAAGACTGATCCATTAAAAATAGGTTAGAAGATTCAATTCTAGATTAGGCATAATTAGACCTAGATCTATGTGGATAGGGTAAAATAAAAGTAGCAAATGGGAAAATTTACCTTAATATCTTTGAAGAAGGTTTTTGTTCCATAACATTTAATTCTTTTTATGAAGGTTCATGAGGTCTAAGTAAGTTTGATGGCTTTTTTCTTTCATATTAGATAGAGAAGTCACATATTGATACAAAAATAAGGTTGCTTGTCAAGAGAGATGATGGTTGATTATGGTTTGCAACCCATACAAATCTTGATTGAAACACTTATAAGCTATAGTTATTATAGGTCAAATTGGGCCAAATGAACTTGTAGCAATATAATGTGCAAGTGATAACTAGTGCATTGGTGGTAAGAGATGAAAACATGGTCTCAAGTAAAAATGAATACATTCAAGTTTGAAATGGATAAGTGACCTCAGGAGGAAATTAAGAGTGAAAAAATAGTACTCAATCATATATAAACACCTATAGGAATCTGATATTCCATATGATACACACCTATAATTTGACATAATCTACAAACTAGCCTAAACTCATGAAAGTTGTAAGGTTTGAAAGTAGATATAAGTATGAAGTGAATGTACATGTTAATAACACTCTCATAGTGGTAATATAACATTTTATGAGATCCAAAGGAACAATCAAATATTTAACTAAACTAGGTTTTGAATCTCATACTCAGTCTACTAAAACCCTGCATACAATCATAGTCCTATAAGCTAGTTTTTGGATTTGAGGTGTTGAAAGCTTTAAAAAGGTGGTCAAGCTTTAAATTTTTTTATAAAAGGTCCTCATGATATTTAATAGAATCCATAGTCTCATTTGGTTCAAATGAACATGGTAAGTTTCCTCTATTTTGTCTTAGATAGGGGGCACTCCACAGTCAATCCAACCTATAGGTTTAGTATATGGATAGTGAAAAAATGAAAAGGATAATCCTAAGTCACTGTGGTAACTTGTGAAAGGTTAAACTGAAGATGAATAAAATTTTAAGAGGCCTTACATTCACATGATCACCCACAAGTGGTCATATACACATAAACATAGTCTAGGCCTAGAACTAGACCTAAACCCTTATGGATTCTAATGACATTTATAGGACTACATGAAATTTCAAATCAATTTAAGAACATTAATGGAAAAGTGGAGAGTTAATTTGATTCATCAATTTGTAAATAACACCTTAGAATTGGTTATTCTGGTTTGATTTTGTCTTAGGGGTATCCAGAATGAAAGGTAAGAGCTCGAGATCCAAATTCTTTTGCTTATATCTATATGGACCATGTGCATGGTACCTTAATAAGCTAGGAAAATTTTATGGGGTTCATGAACTCACTAGTAGTGTAATTTATTAGGGGGTTAAGTCCTTAAGTTTTATGAACCATCACTAACAACCTAACCCTCCTAAAACCCTTGTATGAACCTAATGAATAAAAAATTAATAGAAATGCATCTATAAGAGGTCAATTGACCTGGAAATTGATATGCACATATTTGTCACTCTCTGAGGCTCCTCACCATCTAGTTATTTTGTACTATCACTTGTATAGACAAACCTAATTATATGTTTTTTGCAATATTTAAGGTGTTTTGAAGGTAAAGAATAGAATTTATAGGTGAGAACCATTATGGAAGGTATGGGGAGACTTTTTATAACTCCTCATACTTAATTTTCACCTTGGTAATTCATGAAAACTCCTCTACTAGACTAGTTGTTGTAGGCAATTTGAATAGGATAGTGAAAAAGTGAGTGACTAAATTGGAGATGATAAGTGTGTGTTTCACTAAATTTTGAATCTATGTGATGTTTAAGGAGAAATAGAGATGAAGGGTAGGGATTAGAGATTAGAGATAACCTAGATTGGTTGCATGCCATATCTAGATGATGTTGAACACTTCTCTTTGGTTAGGGAGGACTACCTATGAATAAGAAAGCACTACCATAAAAAATATTTGTTAGTAGATGTATGAGTGGGTTGCCAAGATACGCATGTGTTCCTAGAAGTGTCAAACTTCCTTATGGATGATAGTCCACTTTTTGAAAAAAAATAGTACTAAATGACAAAATGAAAAATATAGTAAGAGAGATGTTCATATCATTCTTGCAGTTTGAGTGTAGTAGGTACGCTTTTGTAGTCTAAGTGTAGTAGAGAGTGACACAATATAGGTAATGAAAGTTATTGGTGTTTTTAAAGGTTGTTTAAGCATATTTATGGGAGTTGGTGGAAATACATAGTCACTAATGTTAGTTAGGCTACCAATGTTGGTAAAGAGATATGATTGACATCAATTGTGTGACCGATGTCAGTAAGGGCAGTAAGTTCTCAGGGAGGTTGTAGGAGACTTTTCTAAGATAGAAGGTAGATGTTGGTTAGGTTTGTGAGGTTGGGAAGAGTTGTAAGGGAGTGGGTAAGGTTCAGGTGGGTCTAGACATAGGGTTGGTATGTTTGGAGTAGAGGGAAACAGGCAAAGTTTTTCAAATCCTTCACAGGGAGAGTTGGGATGTTTGTAAAATGATAAATAGTATAACATAAAGTAATTATAAAATGACTGTTTAAAGGAATTAAAAAACATAGAGATATACTTAGCTAGTGAAATGGATGAACCATGAGTGTCAAATAGATGGCCTTGATGAGGAGTGAATACAAAAGACAAGCGTGTGCTATCAGTTTAGAAGAATCTAAGCTCAGTGTAATATATAAATTCCTAATCTAGATTGATTTGTGTAGAGTAATGGTAAGCCTAAATGTAGAAAGTTGAATGCTAAAGCATGTATATGGATGAATGATTTTTCTAATTTCTACTAACCTAAATGTTCACTTAGAATTTGGCTTAAGTAATTGATGTCAGTGATTTCACCAACATCGATCATGGGTTGACTGATGTCGGTGGCATGAGAATAATTAAAATGGCTATATTTAGCCTATTTTTTATTCCTTCTCGTGCCAAGTGTGGTATCTATTAGGAAATGGTAAAAATGTAAGGTTAAGAAGGACATAGTTAGTTAGGAATTTATGTTAAGGGTGAAAATAAGTCATGGGTAATTAGGATTAGGGGATTAAGTCTTGAGGTGACTCAGAGGGTAAGAATTAGTATTAGGATGGGGTGGATAGGTAAAGTGGAATTAACTTAATTAAATATTTTAAATTAATTAAATATGTGAGGGGTGAAAACATGGGTTAGGAAGGCTAATCATTAAAAGGGGATCGAGGGGGGTTTTGACATAGGGAGTTACACACTGTGTGACATAATTTTGGTGTCTACATTTTCCCCTTTTTGTCTTGTAATGTGTACTGACAAGTTGTAAGACAAAAATAAGAGTTGGATGCTCTAGGTATGGGATACTTCATATTCAATCATATTTTTAGCACATTCAAAATCTAGTTTAAATGGAAAAGGCATAGGCTCACCATCAATAGGGATGAGGATGACCCCCAAACCCCCATCGTGTTGACATTTAGACCCATCAAAGAACATCAGCATTTGATAGGAGATGTCATCAGTGGAGAGCATTATGATAGATTCATCAGGGAATTCAAGGTTTGAAGGTTGGTTATTAGGTAAAGGGGTAGTATATAATTGGTTAATGATCATTTTCCCCTTGATAGACTTTTGTTAAATAAATTCCAAGTCAAATTTAGTAAGGATCACGAGCCACTGAGCTACATGTTGGTTGTGATATGGCTTGGAATGCATGTATTTGAGGGGATCAGTATGGGTGACAACATATGTTTTGTGATTTAAGAGGTAATGACAAAGCTTAGAAGCTATAAAGACTAATGTGAGATAAATATTTTTGGTATTGGTATATCAAGTTTAATAATCAATAAGTGTGTGACTTATGTGGTACACTGCTTATTCTCAATGATGATCATCCTGATGTGTAATCATAGCACCTAAAGAATGGTTTATTGTAGAGATGTAAAGGTAGAAAGACTAATTTTATTTAGGTGGAATAAGAAATAATGGGTAAAGGAGATACCATTTGAGTGCATCAAAGGCTTCTTGGAAATATATATTCCAATAAAAGGAGACATCTTTTTTGAGGAGATGGTGAAAGGGTTGGCATTGATTTGACAACTAGGAGATGAAGTGGTGGATTGACTGAAGCTTGCCTTCTTGGCTACAAAGTTGTTTGATATTAATAGGTGGAGGCATGTCTAATATTGCTCAAACCTTACTATGGTTGACTTCAATACCATGAAGATAAATGATAAAGCATAATAGCTTACCAAAAAGGACACCAAAGATGCATTTCTTTAGGTTTAGTCAAACATTATATTGGAGGAGATGAGTGAATATGAATTTGAGAATCATCAAGTGATCTTGGTGAAGTTTAGACTTATTGAGTAAATCATCCATGTAGTCTTCCATAATTATGTGTAAGAGATCATGGAAGATGTAAGTCATGGTGTGTTGGTAAGGGGCACTAGCATTCTTCAGACCAAAGGGCATGACCCAGTAATAGAAAATCCCACATGGCATAATGAAAGTTGTCTTGTGTTGATCCTCAAGAGCAACCAAGATTTGATTGTAACTTGAGAACCCATCCATATGTGATAGTCTATCATATCCAACTATTATATCAACAAGTTGGTCAATACTTGGCAAAGGGATGTCATCCTTTAGACAAGTGAAGTTTAGGTCATGATAGTCATTGTAGATGTGGATTCACCCTATCACTTTTATGACATGAATAATATTAGAAACCCATTATAGGTAGTTGATGGGTTGAATAAATTTAATAAAAAGGAGTCATTGGAGCTCTTCTTTGATAAGGAGAGCAATATGAGGATGTATTTTGTGAAGCTTTTGCTTAAGAAGTTTAGCATCTTGGTTAGTGATAATGTTGTGGGTGATGTTAGAGGGGTTGATATTAGGCATGGCATTATAAGACCAGGCAAAGGCTTTATTATGGTCATTAATAAATTTGGTATAATGTGCTTGCTCAGAGGAATCCAAAGATTGGCCAATCTTAAGGACATAGGGTTTATCATGAGAGGGCAAATTGATGTCAATGGTTGACTCATTTAACATAGCATGTGTTTTGGATGGGAGCAATCATTAGATATATAAATCATCTACACTCATGTATGTGATGATAGAATCATCATCTTGACATTGGATAATGCTGATAGTGGGAGAGTCTTCATCAATCACTTTAGGATGAATGAGAGGAAAGGACCTTATTTCCTTACCCAGGTGATAGGTGAGTGGGCCCAAATAGATGGAATTTATTGAAGAAAAAAATTAGAAGGTATAGATACCTCCCATTTAATAGGTGATAGTGGAGGAGATGATGGAAAAGGAGAGATTTGATCTTTAATAATTGTTATATGAGAAGTTTTGGTGAGTTTATTTGGTTTGTCAAAACCTACTCCATGCCTCCTTTTAGCATTTTCAATGGTTTTATTGATAGGATATTCAATGGGTGTATGAACACCCTACTCATAACAACCCAAAACAAATCCATTCTAAGCACACCTATAAAGATAGGTGTGAGAAAAGCTAGGCAAAGTCATAGGTAAATGGTTGTGGTGAAGAGGATGGATTTCTGATAGTGGGAGCTCGATCAATTCCCCCATATGTGAAATCAGTTTGAAGGTTAGGGGGACCATACGGGATGATCATCCCCATACAGGGATCATAATTAGGTTGCATATTAATCTTTCTATACTCTTTTGGATTATGGAACATGTCGAGTGTCAACAAATAATATTTTTTGAGTGACAAACACTTGAAAGTTTCTTCTATGGGGTCTTTGTTAAGAATTTGTGTTATCGATATCTATGTAATCGAGGTAGTGGATCTTGTGGAAGCTTCAAAAGTAAAATGTGGAAAATATGATGTATTTAATGGAATGAGAACATCATTGGTTTTATAATTCATGTTGCATGTTTTGAAAGGAGGTGGGTCAGTGGGAATAACATGCACTTGCCCATTATACTCAAACTTGATGTAATGGTACAAAGTCAAGGGCACACATGCCATATCATGTATCCAAGGTCATCTAAGTAGTATATTTTATTTTAAATCTCCTTCTACAACATAGAAGATCTAAAGAATTATGCAAGGACCCACTTGAATAAGTAAGACAATATTACCCACCGTAGTAGCTATGGTATCATTAAAATAGCAAAGCACTATGTCAGTTTAAGACATGCAATTATCAAGAAGGGATAGCTATTTATAGGAATAGGTGGAGATAATATTAATACTATCTCCTTCATTGATCATGACTCTTTTGATAAGAGTTTTATCAATATATGTGATGATAAAAAAGAGTAGAATATTGATCTTTAGGGTGTTGAAATGGAATTTCTGAAACACTAAAGGAAATCAAGGAGATGGTGTTAAGAGAGTTGACCAAAGTTACAAGAGGTTGGGGATTATTAGGTTGTACCTCAACTACTTGTAAGGTATAAATCAAAGCATGACAGTGTTTGGGTGAGTTTTGGATTAACTCATATAAGGGCATTTTCATAAGGGTTTGGTGAAGTTGTTTTACCATCAAGATTTGAATAACTTTTGAAGATGTTGGTTTCGGGACACCCAAGATATAAATATTGGGATTTAGAGGAGTGTCTTTGGAGAAGGGATGAGCCCAAGGGTAAATGACATTTTCCTTACCTTTATCCTTTTGATTTTATGATCATGTGGCCACATTAACCATGTTGATCTAAAACATAGGTGAAGGAGGTGGTAAAGGGGGTATGACAACATATTTTGGTTTGAATTCAGGTGGAATGGTATGAGGCCTTGTGGATGCTAGGGGTGGAATAGTAGGGAGGTTAATGGGAGTACCAATAAAGAGAGTGTCAATATCAAAGTGTTAATGATTATCATGAGAGATTTATAGCTCTCAGTATCATGTCTAGATGAATGATGATATAGACACACTTGTGTATCATCAAACCAAGATGGTTTCAATCCAAAAGGGTTATAAGACTTAATGAGAGGAAGGATTATTGTGGAGGATTGTAATAACTAATGTAGGAAAAATATTTGAGAGCCTAATAGTGGGATATCACTTTTTTTTGTAATAGGGGTGGACACCTTCTTTGATTTATGAGTCACGAGGGTGATTTTGCATGGCACCTTTCTAGGTGATGGTAGAACCACATGTTTTGTTGACATTTTATTGGTGGTAAGTGTCATGGTGTCAATTGTGAAAAGTATACTATGTATCAAAGGTAGTAGTGGGTGTATCTTAGCCTTTATTTTTGCTTGGATTGATGATACCACAACTAAAGTAGAGGGATGTGGTCCCAAAATTGAAGGCAAAGTTACGGGGGAAGAGGGAAGGATTGGTGAGATCTAGGAAACTTAACATTCTTCCTTAGTTTAGGCCATAGAAATCCAACTTGTGGTTGGAGATTCAAATATAATTTCACTTATGGATGAATTAGATTAGAGATTGAGTAAATGCCTAAAGACCTAATCTAATTTAATGTGGTAGACACCTGTAAGGGTGAGGTTCTGACATAGAAGGATGAGCTTATGATGATTTTGGTGAAAAATATCTAACTTTGTCAAAGACCTTGGTTTAAATGGTAGTTAGAGGATTGGTGGTAGAGGATGACACCTATTTTGTAGGATAAGGAGTTTTAAGTCAGTCCCAAAATGCCACATGATCTAGCTTGATGGAGTCAAGAAATTCTAGACTTTCTACTAACCACAAGAAGGGTTTAGATGAAGTTAACGTATTCCTTATGGTTTTTTCTTTATAAGGTTTATGTGATTGAGAAAAAAGGAAATTTTTGGCCTTTGCTACCTCATGCCAAAGATGAGAAAGAGCCACAATAGGGTCTTCTTTGATAGAGACAAGAGAAGAGGCATTGTCTTCCACAGGTGGGGGAAAGGTAGGTAGAGAAGGCTCCTTAAGGGGGTAGAGCATAGGTATAATTGTTCCCTCAACATGTGGATGAGGAATAGGTAAATAATGATCCTTCATAGGTAAAATAAGTGGTAAAATTGGTTGAATTAGAGTAGGAAAAATAGGTCTCTTGTTTAATGTAGGGGTGGATAACACTGGCTCCTCTAGGTGTGAAGGAGGATTGGATGGGGTGCTTCCTTCCATCGATGGAGGAGAGCTAGGTAAATAAGGTTATTTAAGAGGGTATATAATACGAATGATGTTCCCCTTAACATGTAGTTGAGGAATGGGTAAGGCATGGTCTTTAAGTGGTAAGAGGATAGGTAAAATGGTTACAAAAAGAGCTCATAATATAGGCTCTTCTTGTGGTAAAAGGAGAGGTAAAGGAGGCTCTTCTTCATGTGGGAGTGGAATAGGTAAAGAAGGCTCTTCTAACCAAAGATGAAGGTTGAGAAAAACAAACTACACTGATTGTGTGGGAGGATTAGGTAAAATAGGTGCCTCCTTTTGTGGGTTAGGTTGGACTGGACGTAAAGAAAAGACCATATTGATCGTATGGATATTATGATCACATGAGTTATTAGTCATGGTTTGAATAATATTTTTAATGGGTGAATGGTTAAGAAAAGGTTATTTGAACACATCCATATTTTTATTAGTAGGCACATTAGGGGTATCCAAGATGAGATCACCCTTGTCAAGCATGTCTTTAACAATGTTCTTGAGTGTTTTATAGTTATTATAATTGTGGCCTTTGACTTGATGGTAGCCATAAAACTCATCCTCCTTATACCAAGTGGGAATAGGATGGGAGGGATTAAATTATATAGGAGGCTTGATTTAAGGAAGGGTTATGGTTCCCTGTTGTAATAGTTTTTATAAAATAGAAGTATATGACTCCCCAATGGGAGTGTATCATCATTGTTCATACCATTGTTGGAATTACTTGGTCAAATTTTGTGAGGTAAAGGAATTAGGTTGGTTTGTGGTTGTGGAAAAAGCTGGCTTAATGACCACTACATTGGTAGAGCCTTTAGATTTTTGGTTAGAAGGAGAAAGTTTAGAAGAAGATGAATCATTTTATTTAGAATTGGTGTTCTTACTATGCAACTTGACTCTGTCGTCATATATAGCCCACATCTTGAATCTTCATGTCATGGTGAAGGCTTCATCAAATGTGTGGAAATTTTTTACTCAGAGTGTGGATGAAATGTACTTAGCACATGCCCTTGAGAAGAGATCAATAAGCTTAGGTTGGGGTAAGAGAAGGAGATTTTATTGATTAAGCCTCTCCAATGAGTGACAAAAATTATGATAGACTCATCATCAAATTGTTTAATAGAATAAAGGTCCATAATAGAAATGTTTTTAGAAATATTGATAGAGAAATAGTTTAGGAATAATTGTGTAAGTTGGGTAAATTAGAAAATGGAGTGTCAAGTTATAGATCTATACCAATCTAGGGTAGCACCTAAAAGAGACATAGGGAAGGTGTGAAGTAGTAATGCATCATCATGCCCTATTAAATAATAAGCATGTCTAAATGCTCACAAATGCTATTATGGGTCCTCTTTACTCTAGAAGTGAGTAAATTTGGGGAGTTCCCATTAGCTTAGATAAGGGTAAATAGGCATAGAAGGATGGATGGGCTCATTACATAACTAATCATAAGATAACACATTCTTTGAACTTGACATAGATGTCTCTAGATTAGACATCTTATCCATTAGCATATTAATGAGGTCTGGAGGAGGATTGGTTTGAGAGATATCCCATAAGTTATAGGGAGCCTAATAATAAGTAGAGGTAGCATATAACATAACTTGTTGAGGTTGTATTGACACAACATAGGGGTAGTGAGTCATAGGCTGGGGGGAAAAATGAAAGGGGCTTGTCCCACTGGGTTAGAGACTATGCTTTGGTTAAATGTTGTTATTGTAGGTTGGGCTATTGGTATGGTTATACTAGGTGAAGGGTAAGTTTTAACTCATGTAATTATAGGTGTGAGAGTAAATAGGATGGGTACCACCAAATTTTGAAATGAGGTTAGACTTGATTGAATTGCTTGTGGTTGTGAAGGTAGGGAAGTCATGATAAGAGTTAAGTAGGACTGGGTAGTTGGTGATGCTAAACTTTAGACATTATTTATGGTTGGTTTATTTGTTGAATCGATAGTTTGAGTAACCATGGGGAACATAGTGGAGATAGTTTAAATTGTACTTGTTTCCATCAAATAAGTTGGCATACCATATAGTGGGTCACCCAAGGAATTGTGGGTTTGGCTCATGACAAGGTAATATTGAAGGGTTACCACATTATGATAAAAAAATCTAGCAAAATCTTAATCTCCTTCAGGTATAATGAGAATTTTTTTGGGGCTAGGAGTATGCTCTATATCTAAATTATGTTCCATGACAAAATCAATAACAAGAGGGGAAGGTGGAAGTGGTTACCAACTTGCATAATTGGCAAGAATTTTGGCTTGGATTCACGACAATACCATGAAAGAAGTATAAATAGTCTTAGAAATTTGTATTAGTGACAGAGTGAGGAAAACCTATTTTTGGGTGTATATAGGTAGGTTGTTTTAGATTGTTATTTTGAGCAACCTAAAAATAATAAAATTACATAGTCATCGATGTTTGTCACTTGATCGATGTCGGTAGGTTAAAGTCTATTGACATCGATACATTTAACTGATGTCAATTACTATGGAATCTTAAGAGATGAAAAATCCAACATTTTAGAAACCTAGAGGTAAAATCTAAGGAAAAAAAAGGATGTAAGAGGTCTGTATAAGGAGGATGAACACTCAGAAAACTTGATATAAAAAATTATACAACTTGAGTATTATGAATGGTGTTGATTTTTTAAATCAATAAAAAAATCCTTACCAACTCCAACATACAAAAGGTAATAAAAAAGTATTAAAAAAATATACTTCTACTAATTATTAACTCCTAGAGATTAATTTTAGTCTTGTATTGGCTTATGCCTTAATCAGATAGTGAGATGAGAGTTTGTTTACCGATGGTATTAGAAAATAATCTAAAGCTAGTTTCAAGTTAGTTTTGGTGCTTAAGAGGAAATCTATGTTAGACTAGGTATGTGGCTTGTTATAGGATCTTGATTCCTATACTTCATGGAGCTAAAGCCAAGCCATGCTACTTAGCTGAAATATACCTTCTTTCTAGAGTTTATACTCTATCAGAGAATGGAGTGGGTTCCCCTCTTGGTGGTGAAATCCAAGTAGGATAGCCGGGTAGGGTAAGGTGATCCACCAGGTGATGAAATCTTGATGGGCCTTGGCTCAAGTGAGTTTAGATGTTTATTTTTGTGAGTGTGATCTGGTAGTGTAACATGGGTGTACTATGATTCATTCATAATGCTTGTAATTAAAGGTGAGCTAATATGTAACAAACAAATAATGAAGTACAGTGAGTTTTAAACCCAAATCTAAAGTGTTTTGATTTGAATGAAAATAATGATGAAATAGGAAGAGAGGATGAATTTCACTATTTTAATGTGCATGTAAGAAAGATATAAAGAAGACATTCTTTTTATCTTTCAAGAAAAATGATAAGTTTCTGTTAGAGGCAAAAGAAAGAGAAGAGTGGCAAAGAAGAAGAAATTTTAGTTTATTGCCTTTAAACAAAAAATAAAATGTTGAATATTTCCTTTTGAGGAAAAAAAAGAGGGATAAAGTGAAAGGAATGAAATTTTCACTATAATGCACCTATATGAATGTTTAAAAAAAGTAATGAACCCAAGGAAAAATCTAGGGTCCCATCGGGTGTGCCAAAAAAAATTCACTAAATTTTGGATCTATTTGATGTTTAAGGAGAAATAGAGATGAAGGGTAGGGATTAGAGATTAGATAGAACCCAAATTGGTTGCATGTCGTATCCAAATGATGTTGAGCACTCTTATTTGGCTAGTGAGGACTACCTATGAATAAGAAAGCACTACCACCAAAAACATTTTTTAGTAGATATATGAGTGGGATACTAAGCTAGGTGCTTGTTCTTGTAAGTGTCAAACTTCCTTAGTGTGGTAGTCCACTTTTTGAAACAAAATGGTAATGAATGACAAAATGAAAGAGAGAGTAAGAGAGAGATGTTCAAACCATTCTTATAATCTGAGTGTAGCAGAGAGTGACATAGTATAGGTAATGAGAGTTATTGGTGTTTTTGGAGGTTGTTTAGGTAAGTTTAGGGAAGTTGGTCGAAATACATAGTCACTAACATTGGTTAAGCTGCCAATGCCAGTAAAGAGATATGATCAATGTCAGTTATGTGACCAATGTTGGTATGGGTAGTAAGTTCTTAGGGAGGTCATAGGAGACATTTTTGAGATGGGAGGTAGATGTTGGTCAGGTTTGTGAGGTTGAGAAGAGTTGTAAGGGAGTGGGTAAGGATCAGGTGGGTCTAGATAGAGGGTTGGTATGTTTGGAATAAAGGTAAATAGGTGAAAGAGTTTTTCAACTCCTTCACAGGGAGAGTCAGGATGTTCATAAAATGATATATAATATAATGTAAAGTAATTTTAAAATGACTATTTAAAGGAGTTACAAAACATATAGATATACTTAGCTGTTGAAATAGATGAACTGTGAGTACTAGATAGATGGCTATGATGAGGCATAAACAAAAATTACAAGTGTGTGCTACTAGTTTTGAAGAATCTAAGCTCAATGAAATATATCAATTTCTAATCTAGACTAATTTGTGCAAAGTAATAGTAAGCATGGATGTATAAAGTTGAATACTAAAGCCTATATGCAGATGAATGATTTTTTTAATTTTGTTAACCTGAATGTTAGCTTGGAATTTGGCTTAAGTAATCGACATCGACTATGGGTTGACCGATGTTGGTGACATGAGAATAGGTAACAGGGATATATTTAGACTATTTTATATTATTTATCCTACCAAGTGTAGTATCCATTAGGAAATGGTAGGAATGCAAGGTTAATAAGGACGTAGTTAGTTAGGAATTTATGTTAAGGGTGAGAATAAGTCATGGGTTGTTAGGATTAGGGGACTAAGTCTTGAGGTGAATCAGAGGGTAAGAATTAGTCTTAGGATGAGGTGTCTAGGTAAGGTGGAATTAACTTAATTAAATATTTTAAATCAATTAAATGTGTGAGGGGTGAAAACATAGGTTAGGAAGGCTAATCATTAAAAGGGGATTCAGGGGGGTTTCGACACAGGGAGTTGCACACATGTGTGACATAATTTTGGTGTATACAATGTAGTTTGAAGTTATATTGAGTTATACATAATGGAATAGAAGAAAAATAGGATCTGATGATGTTTCTCACATCCTTTAAATTAATCTCCTTAATTGTGAGTATGCCACCTAAGTGACAAGTGTGAAGATTTAGGCCTAAAGGGCTAGCGAACAATTGCAAGAAAGTGAATGACAAGTTGTCAAGAGAAGTTCATTAGTTGAGGGCAATATATGACTATCATAAATCATGTTTCCATTTTTTTAGGTTAGGGCACATGTTTCAATGATCTCTAAGATAGTTATGAATAGATAAGGATAATTGAGATCTTTATGCAAACTTTAGGAAACTGATGCATTTCTAATAGACACTTGTCTAAGAAGACATCATGACCTATTAGCTAACTCTTTTTTATTACATTTTAAATAGATTTCAAGCCTTGAAACTTGGCATGGTGACCCTTCATATTCACTTCTTCTCTCTCCTCTTTTATACTCTATATATTGAAGCCATTTTGGCATTTTTAATCAATCCACACCTAGTATAGTGAAGCTCTACTAGTTTGACATTTTATTTTTCCTTTAAATAAAGTTTTGAAGTTGATTTAATATCTAAAATTATTTTCTAGTATATCAATTAGTGTATTTGGATGATGAGTGACGAATATGTTCTCCTTGCTTCCATCCTACTCTTGTATGCATTATGTGAGTAGCATTTCTTCTAACAATTCTCATGAAGTGTATTATTTGTTAAGGTGTATTTGAAGTGTGAGAAAGATTATCAATTTATATGATTAGACCTCCTTTTTACCCACCCTCTAGATATGTATAACAATCTACCTCCATATAGAAACAATTATGTTAGAATAGCATTGAGTTTAGGTCAATTTTAGTGGTCTTCTTTCTTAGTGTAAATGAAAGTATGTTTATGGAGTTATCTTTGGTATATCACCTTAATTAGTAAAAGTTTATTTATGTTTCCTTCTTCCCTTTTCACCCCAAACATTGAATAATCTAGTGTAGTGTGTGAGCCTAAAAGATATATCAAGGGAGCTAACCCATAATCTAGAGGTTTACCCCTATTATAGATAACCCATAGGTCTAAGTGTAACCCCATGTTAGCTAAGTTTGGATAGGTATAAAAAACCTCATCCAATGGTGTAAAATTTAGTCATAATAGTTATGGCATACCTATTAGACTAAGGTCCAAAAGAGTGGAAGTATTTTTGGTGTGTTCTTTCTACTATGAGATTTTAGAAGCATTCAAGCAAACACCAATGGCAACTTTGAATGCAATCATCTAGTTATAAGTAGCTAGGTACTTATTGAAAAATAAATTTACTAAAAGTATTGTGTTACATTTGATTAATGAATTTGATATGTTTGGATATGTTTATATTTCCCGCCATACACCTCCCTATCAACCTTATCATGACCCATATTATGTCCCTCAACAACCTTATCAAAATTGTTATCAAAACTATGAACCATGGCATCCCTATGGCCAACCTATTAATTTTCCATATGAACATGATGTTGTTGAGTATCCTTGTGAAGAAGTATATGAGTAAGGATACCAATAAGATATGCTTAAGACTCTTGAAGAAGAAATCCAAGATCTTATGAAGCAACTTCTTGCAGATACTTTTCCTCAAGCTATACCTATCCCTCCTTAAGAAAATGAGATATCTTCATCTTAGAGGACTTATTAGACTATGATTCATAACTATAATATGCCAACTCTTGTGAAAGAATCTGAACCTATGAAATTATCTCCACTCCCTCCTTAAGAGTCTTCTTATGTTCCATATCAATTTTCTCATGCTCTTTATCCTCATGAAACAATTCACTACCCTCAAGAGGAGCCTAATAGCCTCAAAGTTCCAACTTGGAACCAAGTAGTGAATTATTGGGTAAATAAAGACAAAGTGAGGATCAAGAAGTTGATGGCATCAAACAAGACCTTATTTTTTTTCAATACCCATTACCTTCTCTTTAATAACGTAAAACTTGTAAATCTTAGAGGTCTATCCAAGAAGAGTTTCAACTTAAAAAAGAGGCCATAGTTGAGAAGGTGGAAGATAAAGATACAATTGTTGAAGAGCCTCAAGAAGGTTGTAATAAAGGTGAGGTTATTATTGAATAAAATGAAGTGTCTATATCCCAATTGAACATGCATTTCATTCAAAAATTCCTTCAAGAATATCTCATTTCCATTGTCATGCCCATTCATGAAACATCCATCACACCTCATACTTTCTCTTCAACCCATAAACTTTTTAACCACCCTCCCACCTCATCCCCTTTTGAAAGAGAACCCATCCCATGGGAGGTAAACAAAGAAGACCAAACTAAATTTATAGCTAATCAAGAAGATGACTCAAGTGTCTATGAAGAAGAGTTCATTATATGGACTCCCCTTGGTGAAGACAAACACAAGTCAAAATTCTTGAGTGAATAAAAATAAGATCAAGATCATGGTGTATTTGTTCACAAGGAGCTTTATAAAGACATGAGAGAGGAAGTGATTAAGAAGAACATCACATATTTTCAAAGAGACATGTGGCATACCTATTTACACATGTTCAAGGAATATGAAGGAGAGAAAAATGATATTGTTGAGGAGTAATGTAAGGTTCCTATTAAACAAACATGTCTTGAAGAACATCATCAAGAGTTTCAAATCCATGATGGAGAAATCTATGATGACTATGAAATTCATGAGTATGATCAACATATTGACTTTGAGAAACCAATAAAAGAAGCTAATAATAATGACTCCATTAAGAAAGATTAATTATGCAAGAAATTTAATAATATATGTGGAGAATTCGAGTCCCTTCAAAATCCTACACTTCTTATTATTTAAGTTGAAGATAATGATGAAGATGGGGTTGAGTGTGCAAAGCATTTTGAATAGATTTATAAAATTACAATTGATAAGAAGTGTGACCTCATGTAAGATTCCATGAATGAAAATGAGTCATGCCTATATGAAGCATCATTGGGTCAAGTTGAAGTTGAAGTACAATGATGATATGTTTGAGTCATAACAAGAATTCACCTTCATTGGTGATATGTTTGTAGTTAATATGGTTGCATTGAAGATCATGCCAAGGAGATTGGAAAACATCAAAAAATTGAAGACATCAAGGACAAATATAAAAAGGCAACTTGTTTCATACACCCGCTCATCTCATGGATAAAGATATGGTATAAACTTCCCCTTTGATCTAGGAGGAGAAATTTTGTTTTAGATTAGTCTATAGATAGCTTAATTTCCTTTGAGTTGTTTGTGGTTTTCCCTAAGTGTTCATGAGACCACAAACGTGTGTATTTGTTTATTGTCTTGTGTCTTTGTTTCATTTTCTATTTGGTGTGATTTTTGTGTCCTTTCATAGGATTTTTAGTGTTAATTTCAATATATTGGTGACTCCATTTCCCAAGGATAGGAGAAGGCAACTAGTCTTTAGCATAACAAGCATACTACCCCTTATAAATCACCAAAATATTAACTAAATTTAACCCTAGGTAAAATTAAGTCAACCCACCTACATTTTGAAATTTTACATACGGTCTTATAGGTGTGAAATATTGAGGTATGTTACTATTGTTTGTGTTGTGGCATTGATGTCAAGGTCAAGATGAATGTCATTAATTTCAAGGTCAAATTGATGTCTTGTATGATGAAGTGGTATGTGACAAGGAATCCTTATGAAAAGATAGAATTTTAAGGCAACCTATTGTCTCTATATTAAGATATGATTTTAAGGAAACTTGGTAATTCTTTTGAGATTGATGACATGTCAAGGTCAAGATCATATCATGAACATGTGTATGAAGATGGTGGTATAGTAATATGGATATGCGCATGTATTATTGGATTTTTAAGGATTTAGAATCATGCATATGAAGTTTTGAAATAATTAGGAAAGTTTTAAGGTAAGCCTTTAGGGGTAAGTTCTTAAGCCTAAGCATGCAACCAAACTAGTCCTAAACTCTACCTGACCTAATGAAGAATCTTGAGGTGTTATAAAGATCTATGAAGGATGAAACTCAATGTTTTTTAATATATTCCAAGGGTGATCCAATAAATGAGACGTTTATATTTGACCAAGGTATGTGAGAGCAAGAGTCAAATATAAGAAGAAGGTCTAATAGAGCTAATCTCACTTGTTAGAATATTGAGGGAGTGAGTGAATGAAATAAAAGTTTAGAAATTAGGTAGAGGGTTTTAAAACCATAAAATAGGTATGTTGAATATGTCATAAATTTATAATAGTGATTATAAAGGTGATGAGAAAGGTCATATGACCTAAATTTGCTAAGAAGAGGCCTAGTTGAGCAAAGAGGCCTAATAAGTTGTTTGAGAGAGATAGAAGAGTGTGAAGAGGAAAAGAAAGTGATAATCATTATTTGAGTGAGAAATAGGTGTAAAAAGGTGATCAAAGGTTATAGGTGGATGAGTTGGTGCTGAGTCACCTATGGGGTTGGTACCTCCTTACAAGTTGGTGCTTGTTAAAGGACTAGTTTAGTTGGTGCTTGACTAGTGAGGGGTTGGTGATCCTTATGGGGTTGTTACCTCACTAAATATTGTTTCATTACTTATATTTATATATTAAAAGTTGTGTTTTAGTTGGTTTTATTCCCCCTAAGTGTTTCTCATATATCTCTTGTGTTCATATGTTATATGCTTATGTGGATGCTTATTTATGCATTGGTTGACGAATGTGTTTGAATGAATACTAAGTGAAATTGAATGATTGTTTTAAGGGTACTAATTCACCCTACTCTTAGTATATAAACTTGAAACATTAAATTGATCACATGGTAATCAATGAGGTTATATAATATGTTTTTATCTTTGTCATATTCACCTAGTTGGTTTTATGTTACTTTATGTCCATTTGGGTCATTTTAATAGAGTTGTACAGTTTCCCATGAAATAAAAGTGTGTCAAGAAGTTAGATAACATTTATCATGTTATGTAAGTGTCATATTTAGTTTTGAAACTAAAAAAATGTAGGTTCAACATATAAAGAGGAAGATCAACTATAAAAATGGCAATTTTAGGTAGTTGTATAGACTGCATGATTCATTTGGCATATGTAGAGGATAAAAGAAGGTGTATTCAGATCCTCACAAGTCAATTTTATGTTTAAGAAGATTAAATAGTTTCAAAATTGTTAAAAACTAATTTCTATCTCCTATTTCTCCCTTGGATAGGTTAAAAGACGTCAATGATTTTTACTTGGTATGATTAGGGTAAGTAGAGTTAAAGTGAATGCACTTGGTGGATGAAATTAGTCCCTATGCACTATTATTTCATGGTCATAGTTCCAAGAATGGTGATATGTGCTTAATTAACAATCACTAAGATTTTTATCATCTCAAAACTACTTGTATAACCCTAGCACCTCAATTTTCTCATCTTAATGACTTGGTTTGTGTGAACTAAGTAGTGTTTTTAGTCTTACAGAGCATGTTATTCCTTTTCATTTTGGTTAAAACATGGTGTGGAATGTGTAAACATGTAAGGTAAGTAAAATAATCTCATTATGATATAAGTGCAAACACAATGGTCTATAGAACATGTTTTGGAAGTTGCATAGTTTGTCCTCTTGTGAGTAGCTTCAATTCAAAGGTATTGCACTTATTTTTAACCATTAAAAACATATTTGATCTGATTATCCAATGAAGGTTATATTGAAGAGATATTCAAGGCACTCAAATACAAGTACATATGAGCTCACATACTTAGCAAAAAAATACCTACAAGACTATGTGGGAGTGCTTAGATAGGGATGTTGATGAGTTTGGGACTTCAAAACATTCATAAGATCTTAAGAAACCATCAATAATATTATAAGACCATTGAGAGACTCAATGTTAACAAGGGAAGGCCTATAATGTAGTCAAAATACATACATATTTAGATCTATTGGAGAGTTTTCAATGATGTCATGGTGATGTCATAGAGGTGTTCAGGTGAGTGGATGAAGTGCCTTGATAGTCTAACTGATAATGATAAAGTGTGCAATGTGATTGTCCTAGTATGCTTAAAATTGGCTTGGTTGATCTTCAATTTTGGCATGGTTATAGATGCTTAGGGATAAATATGGTGCCTTAAGGATGTGTAAGATGTCCCATAAGAGGTATTCTATGTTTTGAGTGCTTATGTGCATAATTGGAATTATCTGGTAGTTCATAGTTTTCATCTAGACATTTTGGTCTAGTGGTAGAGAAATCAGAGTGAGCATATTGATGATGTTAGCATTCACACGTGTGGATGAGTCCATGGGAGGTGGTCATATGGTTTTGATCACATTAGTACCTGGTTGTTATATGCCATATCTTAAGTCATGTGTTGAAATGCAATTAAATATATGAGGGTGCAAAGTTAGCTTCTTAGTCAGAATTCATTATTTTCCCACACTTAGCCAAATTTGTAAAGTGGTTATAAAAAATTGAGTAAGCATGTTAATGAGGTTAGCATCCACATGCAGGGATGTGTTAGGAAAAAATAATCATATGGGTTTGTTCATTTTTTAGCTTAGTTTATTTTTATAATTTTTAGATTATGTGATGTAGCCCATCAAAAGATATGCATATGCAAAGTTGGGATTCCAGGTAGTTTGACCGTGTTTTCCCATACTTAGCCAATTTTTCAATGTGGTAGAAAGATTCAAGTGATCATTTTTATGGTTTTATGTATTACACATATGAAGGTTTCAAGAGAAGATGATCATATGGGTTTGTTCAGTTTTGAGCATAGTTGATTTATACTAAATTTAAGATCATGTGCTAAAGCACAACAAAAGTTATACAAGAGAAAATTTGGTATCCCAAACATATTTTGACATAGTTGGCTCAATGATAAAAGTTTTTGAGAAGGAAATTTAATGGCATTATATCTCATACATGTGAGGTCTAAGGAGTAGTGTGTCATATGGTTGGATTTTCCTTTGAGAGGAGATCATTTGATCCAAATTTGAGATCTTGCATAAAAGTGTAGAAGAAGTTATTAAGGATAAAAAATGGCTATTTAGGCATATTGAAAGGGTCCCCATACTTGGTCATTTTTGAAAGTGTTAAAGCTCAAGCAAGATCAAGAGTTCAGATTGGTCCAAGAAGTCAAGAAGTAACAAGATGAGGACAAGTGCATAATGTTTAATGATTGAGAAAAGGTACATGATAAAGATCCAATGATGAGTGAAAAATCATATAGATTGATTGAATGGTAAGCATTGATTGTTAAAGACCTAGTTGATCTATAGAGATCAATGGAGTGAGTTGAGTAAGTATTTCAAGATTGCACAAGATGAGGTCAAAGTGATAGATATTTAATGCTTGAGCATTGGTACCTATGTGTTAAAGATCAATCAAGATCAGTGGAACATATTTGATCTGAGTTGAGAGGACATGAGATACAAGCATAGTGTTCAAAGCTTAACTATGATTGTTTATATTTGAATATTTGAATTTGTGAAGGAAAGGCCAATGTCTAGTTATTAGACCATAACTTTTGATATAAGTCAAATTTTCTATTGTAGTAAAAAGAAAAGTGGTAGAGGACTCTAAGTCACATTTGGAAATATGGATTAAAATATTTGAAAGTCTATACAGACAAAGATATTGATCTCCAAAGTTTACTATGTCTATGTATATGTTATAAAGTGACCCAAGAAGTATATTCAAGATTTTGTGGATGTTTTTTTTGATGTTTCATGGTTAATTAGCTATTTGGGAGTGGTGTAGACTCCATGAAGATGTTATGTGAGTATTTTAGAGGTGTGATCAATATATCTTGATTATGAATAATGATTAAAAAGTTGACTATTTATTTGGTAATAGTGTTCTTGTGTATAAGGTCTTTATTTTAGTTGATTGAGTATATGAAAAGGTGAGAAAAGGTGACTATGATAATATGAGGATGTCTTAGGGGACATAAGGAGTGGACCTATATATTTGTAAGTTATTTTATGTTCTTTATTTTCTTAGAGATGTATCAAAATAGGTGAATGTGTCCCCATAGGACCTAAAAGTGACTTAGGCCTATTTTGAAAGGGAATTGTGCTTAAGTGTGACTCATATGGGGTTAATGCATGTTTTATTGCTAACAAGGAAATATTTTAATCTTTTTGATTTATGATTTCACTATATATAGTGAAACCAAATGTGTTGGGTTCTAGACTTGTATGTGTGAGAGCTAGAGAATGAAGGAAAGCATATGAGAGTGTCCAACTATTGGGTTGATGAGTAGATAATATTAAGGACTATGTGTGTGATATGTAGATCATGTTTTTGATGATAGTATAGTTTTATTGCATCTTGAAGTTGTGTAAAGAGCTTTGTGTGTGTATAAGGATTGTTTGAGTGAAGAAGGTGAGAGGCTTATTTGAGAAAGAGAGAGATTTTTTATAGGGGGAAGATAATGAAGAGGTCCATCATCAATTATTGAAGACATCAATTCTATTTTATTAGTGTTACTCTCAAGGAGGATCTAAAGGACTTAATCTTCCTTAGGACTAATTGATCCTTGTGAAATAGGGTCTCACTAAAGACCTTTGATTAGAAGGACTTGATCAGAGGTTCCTGATCAGAAGGACTTGATTAGTCTCTTATTTGTGATCATCTTATAGGATAGTAGTCCTTATGTTTGTTGTTTTGAGAGTGGGTTTTATTACCCAAGAGGGTTTCCCACGTAGATCTTGTGTTTTGTATATGATCTTGCATTATGTATATTGTTCATTTCTATGGATGATCTATATGCTTCATAAATGCTTGTGTTGAATGTTTAAGTATTTAAAAGGGTTTTAAAATTTAATTTGATTGTTTACCATCATTGATTAACCCCCCTTATCACTAGATTGTATCTCTAATAATTGGTATCAGAGTGAGGTCATTTGGTAAAGCTTGACAACTTGAAGGTGATCCAAGGTACAATGGCTAGTCAAAATTTTCAAGGTGGTTTCTCTACTAAGAAATCACCAGTGTTCAATGGATATAATTATGAATTTTAGAGTGCTAAGATGAAGACATACATTATTTCCATAGGGTTTTATGTATGGTAATCTATTTTGGATGGTTATGTTTCTCCTACTATTCCTCCATCTAGTATTGTAGATAAGAAGTTATTTGAGAATAATGCTAAGGCAATGAATTCCATAACCTATGGTCTTACAAAAACTAAGTTCACCAAATTAATTCATTGCACATCTACCAAGGATATATGGGATAAATTGAATATTATTTTTGAAAGAAACTCAAAGGTTAAGTTGGCAAAGTTGTAGACTCATAGAAGGTAATTTGAAAGTCTCAAGATGAATGAAGAAGATAGTATGGCATCATTTCTATATAAATTTGATGAGATTATGAACATCATAAAAGGTCTTGGATAAAACCTTGTAGAGGATATTTTTGTTCAAAATTTATTAAGGTACCTATTGTGTAGACTAATTACCTAGTGATTACCAGATTCACTAGTCTGATTAAACATTAATTATCAACCTAGAGTGCATAAGCTTTCCAAGAGTGTTAGCACTATATATGCATTACTAATTCAAAAATCAACTTGTTTTTATAGTTGTATTACAATGAATTTAGGATAAATTTACTAGATAGATATATTGTGAAACTATTGTGATAGAATTATAAAACTATTCCACACTTATGTACCATACATGCATCACACTTATATTATCAAACTTAATAGTAAAATCAACTTACACAACACACTAATAATTAAAAAGGGTCAAGATCTTCATAGCAAATCATTTCGAGGGGGTCCTTCCTCATTCAAAACTAAGCTCCAATCCCTCTTTGAGAGACTTTACAAACTTCTTACAAATTCAACTTTCTCATTACTTAATTCTGAATACAAATGCTATAGTTCAAAAACTTCTACTACTACCTTCTCAAAATTATCTAACTCCTAGTCTGATCTAGGTTCTGCCTTTAAATATAGAAGGTAGTTTATTGACATTTAACCAAAAACACCAAACTAGGAAAAAAATACAAATACTTATAAACTACCCCGGTCAAACTTCAAGTGGTTAGTAACCAAAGTTACTTGTTTTAGGTTTGAATAGGTTAGAGACAAGGCATACAATTTTGTTATTTTATTTTATTTTATCTTTTCTCATTATCCTTATCTTTCCCATTTTTGGCAGCACATCCAATGTCTTCTTGCATGTAGGGAATCCATATAACAACTATGATTCTTCCTAATTATCCATTTAGTTCCCCAAGATAGTTGGATGCGTCTATAATATCTCTTTAATAATGAATCTATTTTTCATAGTGGCTGCAATCACTCTATATTAGCTTCATGCAACCTATAGGTAAAACCTTTAGTTGTTGCAGGCACTCTATAGTGGTTGCAGGAAACCTATAGATGAAGCCTATAGTTGCTACAGGTATTCTGTATTGGCTTTAGGCAACCTATAAGTGAAGCCTATAGTTATTTTGGGTATTCTATAGCTAATGTAGGAAACCTATAGGTGAAGCCTATAGTTGTTGCAAGCACTTTATAATGGCTACATGTAACCTATAGGTGAGGTCTATAGTTTATATGGGCATCCTATAGTAGCTATGGCTTAGCAAGATCCTAAGATTTTAATGACCCTTCAAATGTGTGTTTGATACAGTCACACCAATATAATTAAATCAAGGAAAAACATCAATAATTCATAACATAACACACACACACACATAGATATATATATATATATATATATATATATATATATATATATATATATATATATCAAGGAACATACAAAATCTTAAATTCATTCATTTATTTGAATAAGTGATGGACAATTATGGGATTTACATGAAAAAAGACATATACTAAGCATGGATGAGTCTATAAAAGCAAGCAATTGGTGGCCTCATCACTCCCCCCTACTTATCCTCTTGCTCGACCTTGAGTAAGCCTTGGTTGCATTCTAAAACCACAAAATTTTATAAAGTCTATGGGTTCAAGACAACCTGACCCTTCCAAGATGTAAAAACCTTTAACATTTTCAATGTGTTCCTGTCTTTTCTTATCTACCTTTCTGTCAGCTAGAACATTTCCTTCCCAGTAAAAAATTGAGAACCAAAATGTAAGGGGTTGAAAAATCAATCCCAACCATTGTATTCTCCACTTCATAACAAGTTCAATATACAAGTGTACCTTGTGGATGGCCTCCCTAAAGTTTTGAGGGGAGTATGATTCCTTCCTTTTTAAGGCATCTGAGAGTTCTAAACATTTGTGAGAGTAGGCAATAAATTTTTTCCTTTCATCTCCTTTCATGAGACTCAAATAGGTGTTATAGACTTCCACCTATTTTTTGACAACCCATTCTTGTGGAGCATTTTTGTTCATAAATGAGATCCATTCTTTCACTATAGCATCTGAATCTTTAGATTCACCCCTGATCATCAGGGTGGATTCTTTCTCATTTTTTTGATATTCTTCCATTTGTTTCCTTCTTTCAATTTCATTAAAAACATATAAATAAAATGCATTTAAAAGGACATCCCCCAAATAAATGTTGGGATTCTATTTTTTATCACTAGGAATAACATATTGGTGAATGTAGAATTCACTTAGTTAGGCTTAAAGATTAATATAATCATGTCTATATTCATTAAATAAAAATCTTGGGTCACAGACCATATACTATTGATCATTATAAATCCTATCATATGTAAATTTCAACCATTTTTCTTCCAAGTATACAACATACACCCTAGAAGGGGGTCTACACTCCATCAATACTTTAGTAGTTTCATGCAATTTGCCAATCATTTTCTTTAGATATCTGATCCTAATTTCAATAGATTTCATTTCTTATTGTAATTCATCATGTTGTTATTTTGATTAAAGATATCCCTTGAATCTCTGCACCAATTCTTTGTGGTAGGCTTCATTATTACTAAATTTTTCCTTCATAAAAATCAAAATATCATCAGTCTCTATTGGAGTGGTCGCTGAGAAATCCACATCAATAACTTCTTCTATAGTAAGTGTTGGTATAGTGGGAAATGGAGGAGGAAATCCCTGATAGAAGGGTACCAAAGCTAGAACATACTCTATTACAAGGGCTTCTATGGCCAAGGTGAATGAAAATGTTATAGGTTCCTTCACTATATTCTCTTTATCCCTAGAGGATTATACAAATCTACTGCTCCCAAAAGCATTTCAATGCCTCATTTTCCTTTCAATTCTATTATCTCATTTTTGATTCTATATATTTCCTCCATAACTTATTTAAATGTTTGGAACTCCTGATCATGAGAAAAAAAATTATTCTCTTCCATTCTCCATAACCTCTTCTTCTCTTGCATGGTTCTCTACCTCTCTCAATTCCTACTCTATGTATCTAGTGTTTTTTAGGAGATCAATGTCTTCTTCAGTGAATATAGATGGGAAAGGTGACCATTCTTCTTCTTCTACCTAGAAGATCCTTCATTATTAGTCCATTCCTCTATTTCAAATCCATCAGAGGTTTTCTTAAGCCTAGGATCTTTCTTTGGTTCTTCATCATCACTGATAGCTATGGTTAAGGAAGTAGTAGTGGTCTTTTGTTTCTTCATCCTTTAAGATATATTAAGAGGAGGTCTCCTTATTTTTGACACCATGGGTTTCTTCCCCTTGGTTTTCATTTTTCTTGCAAGAAGGGTGACTAATGGAGTTTGTTTTTCTTGTGCATTAGTTGACAGGGGAACTTATTCTTCTCCACTAAGAGATAGTGTGGAGGAATCAATCTGATTTGAGGATATAATGGGATAAGGGACATGTTATTGTGTGGTTTCTTCCTCTATGTCAGAAGGGAATAAGACCATTCTTCTCCTCTTCTTCTTTCTCATAGTAGTCTCAAATGGAAGTTTAGTGGCTACTGGCTAACTAGTAGCACTAGTGCCCTCAACATATTCCTAAATAGTTTGTAGGGGTTGCTCTTAAGGGGATTCCCTCTCATTAATACCCTCTTCTTGTTGGGGTGCAATATTTTATAGGGCTAAAATTACTCCCAAGTGAGTTCAAGTCTAATGGAAGCTACTCTTTATTTAATTATGAGCCATATTAGGTAGTGGTGAGATAGGGCTATTTCAGTGCCCTTTTGATATTCTTTGGAAATTATTTTCAAAATATTCTATAATAAATTTGGAACATTAATGACTCTATTATGTCTTAAATAATTTAAAATTTTGAACTAGAGAGTGTAAATGAGGGAATACCTTCCTTCACAAGTCATGTACCTGATAATATATGATGTTATCTCTCTCCATTCTATAGGTAGACTAAGTCTTTCCACACCTCCTTTATTTAATACTAATATTTCATTTGCCTAGAAAAACTACTATCTAGCTTCTTGGCCATTGGGTTTATCCTACCAATTTTCCCCCATGCTTGGCAGCCTAGTTTCTTAGCTCATCAAGGTCTTGGTAACTAGAAATGTGATGCCACATATAATGGCTTAGTTTTTATCAAAAGAATCTACAAATAACCTAGAAAGAGGCTTTTAAATTTTTTATAACCATTTAAAATAGGTGGTCCAACCAGCTCTATGGAATACATCCCAACTGGCTTGGTCTCCCTGTAAATGCCTATGGTCTGAGGGCTCTCTTTGCATGACTGATGCTCCCATTTTAACTTCTCTATCAATCCCTTCAACCAATAGTTAGTTTCACACTCTTTAGACCTATTGAAATCTAACTACATTAGGTTTTTTCTATAATGGCAAATGTGGGGTTTGTAGGTTGCAAGGTTTGGTTCATGAATGGCAAATGTGAAGTTGTCAGTTGTAGGGTTTAGCTCAATAATGGTGGATGTGAGGTTATAGGTTGAAAATTATGGAATCTCAAGGGTTTTCATGGTGTGTAAGGTTTTGACCCATAGAATTTTCCCCCACTTGAGCTATCACATGTTCTTAGGTGACGTGGAATGAGTAGGAAGTATGGGATAAGATGGGTCATTATGAGGAATAAAAGTGTGGGTTTAGAGATGATGTGATAGAAATTTTGAATGAATGAATATATTCATAATTAAATATGCTTTATTGATACCATATGTGCTATATTAGAATAATGAAGATAATTTCAATGATGAAAGATACAATGTAATTTTCAATAATAATATTCTGAATGTGACATTTGGGGAGTCAAACATGTGTTGACATGCAAATATTTGCATGTGAATGATTATTAAACACAATGATTAGGTTGGAAGTTGGAACTGGAGTGAAGTAGACCCTTTATGAAGTTATTAGGAGAGCACTAGTGGTTAGGCATTGATGATGCCTAATGATCATGTGCATGTGATATAGGATAGTCTACATGGAATAAAGGTCTAAGAATTGGAGGATAAATGATTGAGGTCATACCATAAGGGGGTAATTAAAAATTTGAGTGATCCAAATAATGGGCTAGAAGATCTTGAGTAGGTATCTGAGGGTATTACTACTTAGTGACCTTTATCTACATGAATCAGTTGATAGGTGTTTGGATATTGCTTGTGCACTAGAGGTTTTGTGCTTGGGGGGCTTAGCTATGGTAATCAATAGGGTCTTCAAACATGGAACATATGTGATAAATAAATCTAAGATCTCCCTGGTCAACATAGTGAAATGATCTTCATAAAATGACTAGAATTGAAAATGAATCATGAGTGTCCCTGTAGGCATAAATTCTGGTCTACAACACTTCCACATGGAAAGGGAAGTTGTATGTTTTATTGTGGCTCTATAGCTTGGTATTTAGGGGTAGTTTTAGGTAATAGATATGACATTTATTTCCCTAATCCTCTTCATTATTCTATGAGGTTGTCTGATGACTTTCATGCAATACCCAAAAGCTAATAGCCAAGCCATAAGTGAGAGCTATAGGAGGATATATATTGCATTCTCTATAAAAATGTGAGAATAGGCATGAGAGGGTACTTATAGTAGCTATAGAAGTGTCCATAGTAAGCTACAAAATAATGGGAAACTATGTAGAAGGTGCTCGTAACAACTAGAGAAAACCTATGTTGATGTGAATAGTTGGGATTGAAGGGATTTCCCTCTCTCTATGTCCTTTCTCACTTTCTCTTTTTCATTTATTTTTTTTACCCCTAAATAGTTAGTAAGCTAGTTTTCTATTTATACCCCTTTTATAGATTTGGGTAGCCAATAGGCTGGTGTTTTACCCAAAAGATACCAACAATGCCCAAAAATGGGTTTTCATTATTTTAATATATATGTTTATATATAAAACACACACACACACACACACACACACACACACACACACACACACACACACACACACACACACACACACACACACACACACACACACACACACACACACACACACACACACACACACACACACACACACACACACACACACACACACACACACACACACACACACAACTCTAACTATTGTTTGCACTCGAATGTTTATTTAGGGTCTTAACCAAGTCCCCTGGAAATGTGACTTATCAAAGACTAGGTGAAGGTCTCATTCATCATACCAAAAGAGGGAAAGGATGTCCTCTTCTCCTTCTTCATATGAGTGTGGACTGGTGCTCTCATTGTTTGGTGAGGCAACATGCCTATCTAGGACATTATTGTATCTATCTTGTAACTACTGACATATGTGACTGGTAAATTCTTCTTGAGTAAGTGGGCTTTTGTATAATTTGAATATGTGGCCATTAACTAGCATATGGAATCCCATTAGATCAATGGTTTGGATTTAGACTACTCTATTGTAAAAAAGATGCTCAATCTCAAAAAGACCAAGCCATCTAGTCTAGAGTTTACCCTTGTGTTCCTTGTATTTAGAGTCAAAAAGAAGGGCCCAATCTCTTGTATGGAATTTCTTAGTTTTAATGTATCTGTCATGCCATCCAATCCACTAATATTATACAAGATCTATGTTTTATAATACATGTTGTCTATATTCATCTAAGGAATTCAACTATAGAAGACTTTCTTTCTGGGCTTCATATAAATCCATCTCAAGTTCTAATGTTGTCTGTAAGGTCTTATGCTTAAATTAAATTAGCAAGATAGGTCTATTTCCATAGACCAACTCTTATGGAGTGAAGTCTGTAGTGGTCTTCCATGTGATTTGATAAGCCCACACAGATTTAGGAAGCCTAGCCTCTTAATCTTTATGAGATAGACTAATAGTCTTTGTCAAAATATTTTCTGATTCCATGTTGGTGACTTTTACCTATCCATTAGATTGTGAATGATATGGAGTTAATTTTGTATGCCTAATCTCATATTACTAGACTAAGGTAGTAATTAAATTAGTAGTGAATTAGGGTCCCTGATTAGTGACTATTTCACATGGCACACCATATCTAGTATATATTTCTTCTTAGAGGAAAGCTACCACATTCTCATCCTTGGCATGTATAAGATCCTTTACTTCAACCCATTTAGTGATATAGTAAGTACAAATAAGGATGTATTATTTATTTTTGGATTTTGTATCAAAAGGTCCTACAAAGTCTTGGATACACTTTTCAAATGGTTCAAGCACCATCTAGGGATATAAAGGTATTTCATCTGAATGTGTGCATCTATGAAGTGAGGGCTAATAGTATCTTGTATTCAAAATTTTGACTACTATATGATTGGTTGCAAAGTGTCCTCCACATGGTTCATCATGGTAGGTTTTGAGGATATCTAGAACTTCATCTTCTCTAAGACATCTTTTGATATTAGAGTTAGGCCCAGTATAGAAAAGGAATCTAGACAACCATGAATATCTGACAATTTTATGAATCAATGCTCACCTTTATTTGGGGAGGAAGTACTATGGAAGTAACCTTGTTACAAGGTAGTTATTAATATCAACATACCAGGGTGGTAAGGGTGTGAGAGAATATGTGTTCATCTAGAAATGATTCATCCACTATGGTATCTTCTTCAGGGGTTTGTAGGCATGATAAAAATTTATCCACTACATTGTCCTTAATAGGATTATATATAATGGTGATATCAAATTCATATAATAAAAGCAACCATTTTATCACTCTTATTAGAATAGATGGTTTGTTCATAAGGTACCAAATGTATACATGGTATTAATGAACAAAGACCTAATACCCAATGATGTAGTGATAGAACTTGTTGATAGCATAAAATACTGGCAAGAACTCTTTTTTAGTAACTATGTAATTTAATTCTACTACCTATAGATTTTTGCTTACAAAATAGATGGCATAATTGAGTGCTTCATGGTTTTGGCCAAGCACAACTCTGAGGGTAGTATCTAAAGCATCTATGTGAATGTGGAAGTGAAGCTTCCAATCAAGACCATGTAGAATAAGGGTGGTGGTCAACAATTCCTTTAATTGTTTAAAGGTTGTATCATAAGTAAGAGTCTAGATAAACTTAACATATTTAGTCAAAAAGGTGAAAAATGGTGTTGTTACTTTACTAAAATTTTTGATGAATCTCCTTTAGTAACCAACATGTCCTACAAAAATCCTAACATCTTTTTTATATTTTAGGAATAGGCAAGTTTTTGATGATGCTAATTTTTGTAGGGTCAACATTAATTCCTTCAGTAGATACATGGTGGCCTAAGATAATTCCTTTTATCTTAAGCATATAACATTTATTGTGGTTGATAGATAGATCATTCTCCTAACAAAATTGTACCACTTTTTCTAGGTTTTTGAGGCATTCATCACATGTCTCTCCATAGACAGTGAAGTCATCCATATAGATTTCTACATATTCATTAACCACATCTACAAATATACTTAGGATATCCCCCTAGAATGTTGTAGGAACATTAAAAATATCAAAGGTTAATAAAACATAAGCACAATTACCCCATGGATAAGTAAATGTGGTCTTTTTCTAGTCTTCAAGAGCAATTCTAATCTAGTTGTAACCATTTAAGCCATCTAAAAAGGCAAAATATTTCTTCCCTATTAGTGTGTCTAACACTTGGTCATTGAAGGGTAAAGGAAAGTGATCCTTCTTAGTTGCTATGTTGGTTTCCCTGTAATCGATGCATACATTTCATTCTCCATTTTTTGGTATAATTACCAAAGGTGACACCCATTCACTGTCTGAGATGGGATATATAAATCTAGTAGTCAAAAGTTTTTGTAATTCCCTTTTGACTATTTTTTAAAGAGATGGATTCATTGCACATTGTGGTTTTTTGATTGGTTAGCACCCTTATTTGATGTAAATATGATGTGTGCATGTTTCTAGGATAATTCCATGCATATCCTCACAATCCCATGCAAAGCATGTTGGTTTGCATGCAACATGTTGACTAGGCACTTTTCCTCATTTAACTCTAACTTGTTATTAATAAGCAATGTTTTTCTTGGAGAGATTTTATTTTGTTATGAGAGTTATTTCATTATTTCCATATTGCTAATAGATCTGGTTTGACTAAAACTATGAGGTGGAAACTAGTGGAATATTTTCTATATAGATGCATTGAAATTATCTAATTCCTAGAAGCTAGAAAATGGGCACCCAACACATTACAAGTGGTTGAGATCTATAGAAAGAATTTGGTAATTATGCTAAAGAATATTAGAGAGAATGGTATCTTCCTCCTGATCAGCCAATGTGCATGCATGGTTTATGGTAAATATAGGAATAAAGGAAGGCCAATCTATCTCATCTTCTTTAGCCCATAATGTAGGCTCTGGTGTAAAAACTAACTATGCTAGGGGATAAAGAACCAACTTCTTAGTGTGGTATCTATTGGATATCATCATGTTACCTATTATATAACTGATGAAGGCATCAGTTTTGAAAAGTCAAGGTCATCCTAAGATAAGAAGATATCCACCCAAATTAGACTTAGGCTATATCATAATGAAATATGTAGGATAATCCCAAGAATTTATAGTAATGACAAGATCTTAAATGATTCCCTCTGGTCTGAATATTGAAATGTCAACCATTTATAGCAGTGTATATGTGGGATGAATATTATCGAGTATAGTTTATGCATAGTTTTAGTTGTCATTACATTTATTACAACCCCCAAATGTATCAATGTGTTGGATAATTGCTAGTCATGGATCTAGACTATTACTATCGGGCATCCTGGGTCTAAATATTTCCTTCATAGGGTGTTCCCCAACATGATGTCTACTAGATTGTTGGGGATTAGCCAACAATGTTGATTCCAATGTGAAAGCAATAAATGCGGAATTAAACCAGAAAGATAAGTAACTAGAATCAAAAATAGCAAAGAACAAGAGATACAAGAAACCACCCTAAAAACTTGTATTAAACTCTTTACAAAAGGAATAAAATTGAAGAAACTTCTTTTCTTCCACACCTCTCTCAGATGTATAGATCTCTCTCTAGATCTCTTTCCCTCAAGAGCTCTCTCTCTCTCAATTACAATCAACTCCAACAACCTGGAATGATTCACATATACAATTATGTACTGTACTTCTCCAATTCAACATTACACACCCTAATCTATAAAGAATTATCCCTATTATATAGAATTAGGGATCATGAGCAATGCAATTACAACCAATAGATGCACCTCTTAATCAAGGGCTCTAAACAATCTTACTAAAGATAGAGATGCGGACTTAAGACTAACACTTAATCCTACCATGAAAACATTTTGTTTTGTCCACGAAAATAACATTCTGGACGCACAGGTGACTGACGTCGGTCTCTACCTGTCTGCGTGTGACTGATGTCGACTAAACATAACCGACGTTGACATCTCTTAGATGACTCCTAACCGACATCGGTCGCTCCTAACCGATGCCGGTGACTGTGTAAATCCTACAACTTACAAACTCATTCATTTGGTGAAGCTTTTAGCTCCACACCTTAACAATCTCCCACTTGGAGATAAACAACTGCACTAGTACCTATACATCAACATCTTCTAGCTCCTCCATCTTTAAACTCAATCATGAAGACCTACAAAAGTTGAATGAAGATTCAACTTCTCCTTTGTTACCAGCTTGGTTAACATATCAGTAGGGTTCTTATCTATATGGATCTTCTCCAGCTTCAACTCACCATCCTCCAATACCTGTCTAATGAAGTGGTACCTAAGCTGTATATGCTTTGTTCTTGAATGAAAGGATAAATTCTTAGCCAAATGAGTTGCACTCTAACTATCACTGTATAATCTACAACTCTCTTGCTCCTTTCCTAGCTCTTCCATGAACCGTGTCATCTATATCATCTCTTTGCTAGCCTCTGTGACTGTAATATATTCTGCTTCTATAGTTGACAAGGCAACAACCTCCTGCAACTTTGATATCCAGCTAACCGCCATTCCACCAACAGTGAAAACATACCCTGTGTTGCTTCTCCTACCATCCAAATCACCTACCATATCTGAATCTACATAACCATGTAGAGAAGTATCTGAACCTCCATAGCACAAATGCCTACTACTAATCCCTCTCAGATATCTAAGGATCTGCTGAATTGATTTCCAATGCTCCTTCCCTGGATTGGCCATATACTTACTTATAACTCCTACTGCTTGGGCAATATCTGGTCTAGTACAAACCATTGCATACATTAAACTCCCTACTGTGGAAGCATATGGAACTCTACTCATGTACTCTACCTCATCATGTGAATTAGGACATTGTTCTTTACTCAACTTAAAATGTCCAACCAAAGGTGTGCTTACCAGTTTTGCATCCTGCATATTGAACCGTTTCAACACCTTGTTCACATAATCCTCTTGAGACAAAATCAACCTATGATTTTTCCTGTCTCTCTTAATACTCATGCCAAGGATTTTCTTTACTACTCCCAAATCCTTCATGGAAAATGTGTGACCTAATTTCACCTTAAGCTCAGAGATATCTTACATGTGTGATCCTACAACCAGCATATCATCTACATAAAACAATAGAATAATATATATACCATTATCCAATCTCTTAAAATAAACACAATGGTCAGATTGACACCTATTGTAGCCATGCTCAGTCATAAACCTATCAAATCTAAGATACCATTATCTAGGAGCTTGCTTGAGGCCATACAAGCTTTTCTTCAATCTGCACACTAACTTCTCCTTACCTTTGACCTCAAATCCTTCCAGCTAATCCATATATATATTTCCTCATCCAAATCTCCATGAAGAAATGTTGTCTTAACATCAAACTGCTCAAGATGCAAATCCTCAATAGCAACTAAAGGCAATACAATCCATATAGAAGTCATTTTAACAACAGGAGAAAAAATCTCACCAAAATCAATACCTGGTTTCTATGCAAATCCTTTCACTACCAACCTAGCCTTATATCTCATCTGTCCATTCTCACCTTCTTTCAATCTATAGATCCATCTGTTCTTCAGTGTCTTCTTTCCTGCTAGCAACTCAATCAAATCCCATGTTTGGTTCTCTTTCAAGGAATCAATTTCCTCATTCATGCCTAGCTCCCATTGAGTCTTGGATTCCACCTGTATTGCTTCATCAAAACTCTATGGTTCTCCACCATCAGTAAGCAATAAATAGAATAATGAAGGGGAATATCGAATTAGAGGTTTACTTACCCTTTCTGACTTCCTAATGGGTGTCTGAGACTCATTCACAACATGCTGTCTGCCCAAATTCTCTGACAGTGACCAACCTTGGTCACTTCTAAGCCTGTTACTAGCTGACGTCGGTTCTCCCTGACCGACGTCAATTCCTTCTTGGCTGATGTTGATCACTGTATGACTGACATCAATTTTTATATTTCTGACATTGGTTCCTACCTGATCGACATCAATCTCTGTGTTTTCTTGTCTGTGATTATATTTTCTCACGAGCTCATTTTGGACCATCACCTCGTCTAATTTTCCATTGCTCTGCCTAAATTGATTCAGCTTCTTGAGCTGATCACTATACATCACTTTTTCATTGAAAACATCATGGCTCTTAATTATCTTATTAGTTTCTAGATTCCAAAACCTGAATCTGAAATCATCAGAGCCATAGCCAATAAATGTGCACCTCATAGACTTAGCATCCAGCTTCTTTCTACTTTCCTTATCAACATGCACAAAGGCTTCACAACCAAAAACTTTGAGAAATGAGAGATCTACCTTTTTACCTATCCATGCCTCTTCTGGAATTCCACCATCCAGAGCTGTAGAGGGTCCTCTATTAATCAGGTACACTACAGTATCCACAGCTTCTACCCAAAACTCTAAGGGCAAACCAGCATGCAATCTCATACACCTTACACACTCCATTACTTTCTATTCATCCTTTCAGCAACTCCATTTTTTTGAGGTGTCCTTGGAACCATCCTTTGCCTATGGATTCCATGCATATAACTATACCAGTTGAACTTGTGGCTGCAAAACTCACCACCATTGTCAGATCTCAGGCACTTCAATCTCTTGCCTGTTTCATTCTCAACCATAGCTTTCCAAATTTTAAAAGTGTCAAAAATATCAGATTTCTTCCTTATACAATAGACCCATACCTTTCTTGTAGCATCATCAATGAAAGAGACAAAGTATTGTGATCCTCCAATAGAAGCAACCTGAGCTGGTCCCCACACGTCTGCGTGAACAAGCTATAATTTGTGCTTCTTCTTTGTTGACCCAGTCTTAAGAAAAATCACTCTCTTCTATTTTCCAAAAACATAGTGCTCACAAAAATCTAGATCTATGCTTTTCAAATCTGAAAGCTTACCTTTTGACTTAAGAATAGACATTCCCTTCTCACTCATGTGGCTGAGCCTAGAGTGCCATAACTTTGCATCCACATCTAAAGTAAATAATACAGAAAGAGAATTATCAGTAATACAATTACATAAATAGAGAGTACCTACTCTCTTACCTCTGGCCAATACAAGTGCACCCTTGGTCACCTTCCAAGATTCAGCTGTGAGAGTTACTGTACAACCCTCATCCCCTAACTTTCTTGCAGAAATCAAATTCCTCTTCAAGCTAGGAACATGCATGACATCTCTCAACACCCATGTGTTTCCATTCTGCATTTTCAGCTGCACTTTTATTTTTCCAGCAATTTTACAAGGCTCATCATCCCCTAAATAAACTATTCCAAAATCTCTATGGACATAGTCACTAAAGTATTCTCTATTAGGGGTAGCATGAAAAGAGGCACCAGAATCTAACACCCAAGATTCTATATTATTATGCAAAGAGAATAGAAGAGCATCTTGTGTAATACTTACAACTTTTGCTTCTTCTTTACCTTCATGTTGATTGTCCTCTTTAGGTTTTGACCAGCACTCTTTGCTTATGTGCCCTATCTTTCCACAATTCCAGCATTGTGGCTTCCTGCCATTTATGGATTTGGATCTACCTCTCATCTTTGACTTAGACCTTGATCTCCCTTTCTTGATCTTCTCTTTTTGCCTTCCCCTGCTCTCAAAACTTAAAGCGTTCCCTGATGTTTCCTCTGTGCTTTTCTTGCAAATTTCTGCATTCAAGATTACACTAACAATATCCTCTACTTTTAAAATATTTGAAGCAGATGCAGTATTACTAACTGCCATTACCAAGCTATGCCAGCTGTCAGGCAAAGAACATAATATTAAAAGAGCCTTAATTTCATCATCAAACACTATTTGGACTGAATTTAATTGATTTACAATTCCATGGAAATCATTTAGATGATTAGATACAGATCCACCTTCTTGCATTCACAAATTAAATAACTACTTCATAAGATATACCTTATTTGAAGCTGAGGGTTTTTCATATAAATTTTCTAAAGTAGTCATCAACTCTACTGTTGTCTTTGCCTGTGATAAAATAGATATCACAATAGATGCCAGACTCAATCTTATAGATCCAAGAGCCTTTCTATCAAGAACTTCCCATTCTTCATCATCCATGTCTTTGGGCTTCTTTAAAACCCCACCCAACGGTAAGTATAGATCTTTCTGATACAGATAATCCTCTATCTGCATTCTCCAATGTTGATAATTCTTGCCATTAAACTTCTCCATTCTCAGTTTACTTTCTTCTGCCATTGCTTCTCCCACTCAAACAAAAACCCCTGTAACCTGTAATCAATACACACTAACCAGATCTAAAACACCTATTAGTCAACATGAGCTCTAATACCACTTGTTAGAGATCAACCAACAATGTTGATTACAATGTGAAAGCAATAAATGCAGAATTAAACCAGAAAGATAAGTAACTAAAATCAGAAATAGCAAAGAACAAGAGATACAATAAACCACCCTGAAAACTTGTATTAAACTCTTTACAGAAGGAATACAATTGAAGAAACTTCTTTTCTTCCACACCTCTCTTAGATGTACAGATCTCTCTCTAGATCTCTTTCCCTCAAGAGCTCTCTCTCTCAATTACAATCAACTCCAACAACCTAGAATGATTCACATATACAATTCTTTACTATACTTGTCCAATTCAACATTACACACCCTAAGCTATGAAGAATTATCCCTATTATATAGAATTAGGGATCATGAGCAATGCAATTACAACCAATAGATGCACCTCCTAATCAAGGGCTCTAAACAATCTTACTAAAGATAGAGATGTGGACTTAAGACTAACACTTAATCCTACCATGCAAACATTCTGTTCTGTCCACAAAAATAGCATTCTAAACGCATAGGTGACTAACGTCGGTCCTTTCCTGTCTACCTGTGACTGACGTCGGTCCCTGCCTATCTGCCTGTGATCGATGTCGGCCAAACATAACTAATGTTGGCATCTCTTAGATGACTCTTGACCGACGTTGGTTACTCTTGACTGATGCTGGTGACTGTGTAAATCCTGCAACTTGCAAACTCGCTCATTTGGTGAAGCTTTTAGCTCCACACCTTAACATAGATGACTAATCATATGCATAATATTGGGATCTTTTTCCTTCCTAATTTTCATAGATAGAGGTCTCTAACATCTTTGGAATATATGGGTACATCCTTGATGGCCTAGAATAGAGAGGTTTTGACACAAAGGTTCTTAATTTGTCCCATGAAATCAAACTCAATTTTAATTTTATAACATTGAAAGCTCAGACATTTGGAAATGTTAGGTTATTTCATCAATAGATTTATTTATTGGTTCAGAGATTTTTTGACATGATGGAGGTAGGTTAGCATGTTCTACTGGGGTTTCATCATCTAACTCCCTTATTATGGGTGGTGTTGGGGGTGGTATAATTTTCCTTAAATAGAGGTGAACTTTATTTATGTTTACCATGTATGTCAGGTACTAAATAAGCTTAGTACTAAATGTGGATTATACTAGATTATCTGTAGGACTTTGTATGGGTTGGGCAGGTGGCTATTTAGGCTTGGGTGCAGCTTGTGTATTGGACATAAGAGCAAGAGGTTGTTTTTTATTGTGGAATAAATCTTCGTAAAGAGCTTCCCCATAGTTGGTTAGGTCTCTAAGGCTGTTACCACTAGTTTGTGAAGGGTGGACCTTGGGGTGGTTACCAAGATTTCATCCAAGATTAGGATACATTTTGTGGAGGCTATTAAGAGGTGGTGGGGTAGCTTACTTAAAGTGGTTGTAAACTATAATTAGGAGGTAGAATTTTTATCCAAGGACTAGTCTAATTTGGAGTAGCATTTTCAAATTGTGAATTAAAGGAGGTAGAATTTGCAAAAGGTGGATTTTGTCCCATACCTTGATAAGGTGGTCATTGAACCCATAGCCTCATTTGTGTAACATAGAAAAATTGGTCACTATCTCCTCTTACAACATGTAACTCTACTATTTTTGGTTCTTCAACTATGATGTGAGCTACTTTAGCCTAAACCTCATGACATCTACAATCAACATTTTTCTTCTTATAGTCTGGACAGTAAATGGACAAGGCTTGATCCATATTTTCTTGATTTTATCTTGAGTGGAAGATATCTAGTTGGGTTTCCAAATGGCTAATGATATCCTATTTCATGTTCTATAATAGGTTATTAACCTTAGTTTTTGATAAGCCATTTGCATCTACCAAAGAAAGCTTGTTACCCCTGACTTTGTTTATGATAGATCTCGAATAATTCTTGCTCATCACTTTGATATCTAAGAATGGTAGGTGAGAAATATCCCCTTCACTTATTAGTTCCAAGGCTTATAGACAATCTTCTCTGACTTCTTTCAGGAAGATGAGTTTTAAAGTTTCTTCTTTAAGTGCACTTTACTTGAATTTTTGTACATTGAACATGAACCATTTAACATAGTCCTTCAAGGATTCATCCCCCTCTTGAGTCATCTTGAAGATATAATTTCTTCTATAAATTCTTTCTCTTCCATATTCTTGATACTTGGCCAAAAAATTCTTTTTCATGTCCTCCCAAGTACGAACTAAATTACTACCTAGTCCCATAAACTAATGAAGTGCTGAGTCTTTAAGAGTAGCTGGAAAAAGTTTCAATTTTTTTCATCTTGTCTATAGTCATAGCTTCTATGTAATATATCAAATTCAAACAAGAATGTGTCTGGATCTTCTGATAATGTACCTCTAAAATTGGACAAGGGTGAGGGTGGAATGTTTTTCATTTGTGTTATGCATGTTGCATCTAGAATATGAAATTCAAAACTAAGTATGTCTAGAGTCACATTATCATCCAAAAAATCTCCTTCTCTACTCATGATAGCTCTTCTTATGATATGGATATTTATCTTATCAAACTTTGGCCCACCATTCTTTTCAATGCCAAGATTTGGAGCTCATTATGCAATTTTTGTGGAATTAAGGATTTAATGAATAAATGATTGTAAAAGGAGTTAGTCTTGAGTTGAGTCTACTAAGACTAACCCTTATATCCTCCCATTTCTTGTTTCAATGCCAAAAGGAAGGTTTCTTTAAAAGATAAAGAAATGAGATATTTAAAGAATGTTATAATTAATTTGAACTCAAAATTGACTTGAGTTGACATCCACTTAATCTTCTTATATTCTTTCAACACCAATCTCTTAGATTTTTGTATAATTTTATATAAAATAACTTTTTTGGAAGTCATTAAAATAAAATTGATATTCAATAATAGATTCCTAGAAGCTAAATAGAGGAAATTGATTATGAGTTATATATTTTTTGGGTTTTGGATGTGGGTTCTCAATAGTGTGTATCTAACTACATACCAGCACTAATTGGGATTACATCCCCTTTAGGTAGGTCCCTTCCCCACCTATTCCATCCCATCTCATTATAAATCTCTTCCCTTGTATGTCATTTGAAGAGGCAAAATCCTTCATCTGAAATATTTATGAAAGGGTAATATAGAACTCCATTTTCATTTTGATTAATAGTGCTTAGAAAATATCATAACATTCAGGTGCATCACCCTATTAAAATAATTTTTCCCTTCTGATTTCCCCTACCCCTTTTCATCCAAGAACAAGAAATCAATTAGATTTAATAGATAAATATTAAGGGAACCAACCCTCTTTAGAGGTTCTTCTCAACATAGAGGTACCCACCCTTTATGAAGATCCCATTGTTTCAATTAGAGTGATGGTTTGATACTTTTTCACATCTTCAATTAGGGTGCAACTCTGGGTTGATAATATTCAACATGATAATAAACATTTATTTGTTAATTCTCAATATTTTTACTAGATTAAGCATCTAAATATTCTCCTGAGCTTCCTTTGATTTGATCAAGAAATCCTTGCTAAAATGTTGTAAATATGTTACTCTTTAGAGTGTCTAGTTCATCTAGTTCCTCTCCTTCATTTCTTGTTACCAGCTTAGCTTATTCTTCTTTTACTTTTGTTTCTTTCCTCAGAAGCAATAATGCTTCTTCTGCAAGCTACCTTCTTCTGTTTGTAGTGTTATCTTCTTCAAAATCCTTCCAAATTATGGTATATTCTTCAATAGGATTCTTAGTTGTTACAAGGGTTTGTGGTTATTTCCTAGCAGTAGGTTGTGGCTTGTTTGGTAGAAATTTCCCTCAAGAATCTCTTTCTCTCTACATAAATTTTATGCCACTCCTTCAACTGTCATCTCCCTTCCTACATAGAGTTAGTTTTTTTTCATTTTCATGTGTTTAAGGGGGTTGGTTTAGACCATTTTTAAAAAAATAATACAGAAATAAAGGAGTGTTGAAATCAAAATAATAGGAATTGAAATTTTACTTCTAAAAATTAGTAAATATTATTTAATAGAAGTAGGAAAAATTATTCTAGAAATTAGGAAATGAAAGCAAGAAAATTTATTCTAGAAAGCATGAAATGAAATCAGAAAACTTTATTCTAGAAATCAATAAATGAAAGTAAGACAATTTAATCTAAAAAGTACGAAATGAAAGAAAGAAAATTAAAAACACACTTTGCTAAAAATAAATCACTTTTGCAAGAAATAAATTCTATAAACATGAATTAAGTAACCTTTGCACTATTTACTTCCAAAAACATAGACATATAGAATAAGACACCATAGTGCCCTCACTTGAATTGTCAGGATGGAATGATATGTCTAGGAATTTGGACATCTAACACAAGACATCGCAGTGTCCTCACTCAACTTGTCTGGTTGGGTAGAATAGTGCATTAACCAAAAATTATTAATGATTGATTTCAAAAATAATAATTAACACCCTCTCTCTTAATGATGCCAAAATGTTATGTATACTAATTACCTAGTGATTACCAGATTCACCAGTCTGATTAAACATTAATTATCAACCTAGGGTGCGTAAGATTTTCAAAAGTGTTAGCACTATATATGCATTACTGACTCAAAAATCAATTTACTTTTCCAGTTGTAGTATAATGAATTTATGTTGAATTTACTAGATAGATATATTATGAAACTGATATGACAAAATTATTTAACTATTCCACACTTATGTACTATACATGCATCGTACTTATATAATCAAACTTAATAGTAAATCAACTTACACAACACACTAATAATTAAATAGGGTTAGGATCTTCATAAAAACTCATTCTAAGGGGGCCCTTCCTCATTTGAAACTGAGCTCCAATCCCTCTCTAATAAAACTCACAAACTTCTTACAAATTCAACTTTCTCATTACTCAATTTTGAATATAAATGCTATAGTTCAAAAAATTATGCGATTACCTTCTAAAAATTATCTAACTCCTAGTATGATCTAGGTTCTACCTTTAAATACAAAAGACAATTTATTGACTCTTAAACAAAAACATCAAACTAAGAAAAAATATAAATACTTATAAACTACCTCAGTCAACCTTCAAGTGGTTAGTAACTAAAGTTACTTTTTTTAGGTTTGACTAGGCTAGAGATAAGGCATACTATTTTGTTATCTTTTTCTTTTGGTCTTTTCTCATTATCCTTGTCTTTCCCATCTTTGGAAACACATCGAATGTCTCTTTTAATATAGGGAATTCATACAAAAACTATGATTCTTCTTAATTATCTATTTGGTTTCCCAAGATAGCTGGATGTGTCTATAAGATCTCCTTAATAATGACTCTATTTGACATAGTGGCTATAGGCAACTTGTAGGTGAAGCCTATAGTTGATGTGGGTATTCTATAGTGGTTGTAGGAAACCTATAGGTGAATCCTATAGTTTCTATAGGTATTTTGTAGTGGTTTTAGAAAACTTGTAAGTGAAGCCTACAGTTATTGTGGACACTTTGTAATGGCTATGAGCAACCTATAGGTGAGGCCTACAATTGCTACAGGCATCTTGCAATAGCTATGGATTAGCAAGATCCTAAAGCCTTTGATGAACCTTCAAATTTTATTAAATAAAGTCACACCAATATAATTTAATCAAGGAAAAGAATCAATAATTCATAACATAACACACACACACATCACTGAACATACAAAATCATAACTTCATTCATTCATTTTCATAAGTGATGGATAGTTATGATATTTACATGGGAAAACACATATAATAAGCATGGATGAGGTTATAAAAGTAAGCAATTACTAGCCTCATAACATAACATAACACACACACACACACACACACACACACACACACACACACACACACACACACACACACACACACACACACACACACACACACACACACACACACACACACACACACACACACACACACACACATGCACACATGTGCATGCACATGTGCACGCACACCCACCCACACACACACACACACACACACCATTAAACATACAAAATCATAGATTCATTGGAATCATTTTCATAAGTGATGTATAGTTATGATATTTACATGGGAAAACACATATACTAAGCATGGATGAGGTTATAAAAGTAAGCAATTAGTAGCCTCATAACATAACACACACACACACACACACACACACACACACACACACACACACACACACACACACACATCATTAAACATACAAAATCATAGCTTCATTCATTAATTTTCATAAGTGATGGATAGTTATGATATTTACATGGTAAAACACATATACTAAGCATGGATGAGGTTATAAAAGTAAGCAATTAGTAGCCTCATCAGTATCTATCCCCCAAGTTTGATTTTAAGGTTTATTTTATAGAAGAGAGTCATGACCTTACTCAATTGAATATGGATCAATTAAATATCACCCTTAATGACTATGAGATGAGGAATAATGATGATATACCACCAAATAATTAATCAACTTTCAAGACTAAAATGTAGACAAAGAAAACATTCATAGGTAAAAAAATTAAGGATGACATCGCTGATATAGATGAGGATGAACTAATTACTTTAATTTCAAGGAAATTGAGAATATGTTTAGAAGTATAAAGGTAATCTACCACTCAAATTATTAAATTTTGGTGAGATATGACATTTTGATAATAAGTTTCCTCATAAATATAAGAAGGATGATGATGAAGACAAAGCTCCCTCATAACTAAGTGAATGTGACAAAGATAAAACCATATTATATGATCTCATTGATTACCATGTGACCAATTTAATGTTGTAAGTTTATATACCAAGAAGGGGGGTGGGTGAATCAATACCCTTAAAATAATCATTCAATTTCACTTATCATTCATGAAGCATTCATTCAAACACACATCAACCAATGCATAAACAAGCATCCACATAAGCATATAACATATGAACACAAGAGATATGTGGGAAACACTCAAGAGGAATAAAAAACATTGAAAAAAATCTTGGAATATATTAATATAAGAAATTAATTAATATTTAGTGATGCAATAACCCCATAAGGAACACCAACCCCTCACTAGTCAAACACCAACTCAGCTAGTCCTTTAACAAGCACCAACTTGTAAGGAGGAACCAACCCCATAGGTGACTCAGCACCAAATCAGATACCTATAACATTTTATCACCTTTATAAACCTATTTATCACTCAACTAATTATGATCACATTATTTTTCTCTTCACACTCTTCTATCTCTCTCAAATAGCCTATTAGGCATCTTTACTCAGCTAGCCCTCTTTTTGACAGACAGGTCATATGACCTTACTCGTCACCTTTATAATCACTAGTATAAATTTATGAAATATTAAAATCACCTATGTTATGGTCTTAAAACCCTATACCTAATTTACAAACTTCTATTTTATTCACTCATTCCCTCAATATTCTAATAAGACAAATTAGGTCTATTAGACCTTCTTATACTTGACTCTTGATCTCACATACGTTGGTCAAACATAAAAATATACATGCTTGTATCACAATTAGAATAGATAAAACACATGTTTCACAATTTAAACACTCATTACATAGGTTTTTCACCACTCATAAGGACCAAAACTACTATTAGATCTAAAGGAGACCTAATGCAATTAGGCCTTCTCAAAGCACACATTTTACCTTGGACACCTTGGAACATATTTAGCCTCCATAAATGTATTAAAAAATTTAAAAATTATTCACTCCTTGTACCACAACATTATTCCTACTCACCATTTATCTCATTTTATTTCCTCATCACCATTTATCTCATTTCACTCCTTGCACCACACCATTAGGCCTACTCACAATTAGGCCTTCTCACTGTCAGAAAGTTTGCATTAAATATCTGAAACATACACTAAAATATTACACATAAAAATATTTTAAAAAAATTAATATAAACTCAATTACCTTATATTCATCACCATTTCATTATTTTTCACCAAACAGTGCAAAATACCTCAAACTGACCACTTCCATATGCTCACTCAAAACTTTAAACACGCCTAAAAAACTAGTCAATAACCTTTGACTTTTCACACCTTAATTTATGTTTATAATGAAAAAATACATTAAAATTATAAAATGAGACATATATAACAAATTAATATGCATTATATTTTTCAAATATATGCATAATAACTTTGGAACATCAATCTTACTAACACAGAAAACTACCTAAATGCTCCAAACAACAATCATGGAAATAGTGAATTAGAACATATTTAGATTCACTTTAATTAAATTAAAATGTGTTTATATTATTATAAAAAATAAATATATTAACTTAAACAAAAATTATTATAGTCGCAAATATCAATATTGGTCTTTTAGACCATTTTCATGTCTTCACCCTACATAGACCTCACTATGTTAGACATGTCACTTTGAGAGCAATTTTATTCTTGTATATAAGTATATTAAAATATTATATTCTAATATGATATTTTTTACATGTATTTAATTAAAAATATATGTAATTGGATCCATCCCTAATCCATGGTAACACATCCCTAATCTCATTCCCACTTTTGCCTATTTTTCTCACTATCTTCCTCACTAGGCCTTTTTAGTGTTAGGCCAACTTACATGACAAATTTATCATGTTTAAATTATGTAACATGATAAAAAAATTTACATGGACAAAAAATAAAATTATCACACATCATCTTCCAATCATTTTTATGCTTTGACTTGGTCAACCTTGCCTACTACATCAAAAATCCAAAAAACAAGGGATTTCCTATAGCTTCCATTCACTCTTCTGATAGACCAATTCCACTTGGAGGTACATAGGAGAGTAATATACATGTTTAAATCACAAAAATATGTGATAAAAACGATTCTAATCCATTTAAAATAAGATCTTCCATATCAATTCATAGCTAGGGTTTTAAGGCACTAAAAACTAGATTTCATTCTTAGCAATCATTCATAAAAGATTGACCCTCAACTCTAAAACAAATGCCAATAATTTGAGATATAAAATTTATGAAAATTACATGAGGTTATTAGGATCTCATTCAAAATTTTAATTTTCCAATGAGCATAATAAAATCCTTCTTGAGTCTGCAATACCTCATTTTGTGCACACAAAAAATCACAAATCCACATTTCATGCTTTCTCCTTCATAATAAACCCTCAAAATTAGTAAACACACTTTAAAAAACCTTTAAAACCTAAAAAAAATCTCTAATGATCTCTATCACCTTGGAAACTAAACTTGACTCCTCATTAGGCCATACTAAGTCTCTTTACTTACTATGCCTAAACATGTAAGTTATACTTAGACCTTGAACACACCTTGAAACCTATTACACTAATATAAAAACCTCATAATAATTTTATAAAACATCATACCATGATCAAAAAATTACAATATTCTTTTAATAAGCCTTAGACTTCTCACCTCATCATGTTATCAAGCCTTTGCCTTCTCACTAGGTCTCTTCATACAAAGACTAAGCCAAGAACTAACCTAAAAACCTCATATGAAAGATTATATACCTTATTCACATGTTTAAATAGTTTCAAAAATATTATCACATTATATACCATTTATTTTAATACTTCATAGATCTTTACAATACCTCAAGATTTTCATTAGGTTAGGTAGAGTCTACGACTAGTCTGGTTACATGCTTAGGCTTAAGACCTTACCCCTGAAGGTTTACCTTGAAAATTTCTTGAGTGTTTCAACAATTCATATGCATGAATGGACATCCTTAAACATACACTCATACATGTTTTTATCCATCTTACTATACCACCATATTCATACACATGCTCATGATATGACAATGCTCCCTAAGACTAGTGCTCAAAAGTATGCTTACCTTGAATCTTGATCTTGACCTTGACATGCCATCAACCTCAAAAGAATGACTATGTTTCCTTCAAATTATATCTCAATATAGAGAAAATAGGTTGCCTTCAAATTCTATCTTGTCATAATACTTCCTTGTCACATACCACTTCACCATGCATGACATCAAGTTGACCTTGACATTAATGACATTCATCTTGACCTTGACATCAATGATAACATCAATGCCAAAAAACCAACAATATGAAAATACCTCAACAATATCTATGCAAAATTAAAGGATAGTGATGAAATTCAAGTGGATTCTTGTCCAAGCCAGCTTCCTATCCTCTTTTCCACTTCATTCTCTTAAAATGTAACTTATTTTCAAGCCTTGAGACTTGGCATTGTGACCCTTGAACTTCACTTCTTCTCTCTCCTCTCTTATTTTTTATTAATTAAAGAATTTTTGGCTTTGTAAAATAATCCACACCTATTATGGTGAAGCCCTACTAGTTTGAATACTATATTTTCCTTTAAAATTAAAAATTTCCAATCTAGTTTTGATCTCATAAACTTCTTGTCTAAGTGTGTGAATTGGTGCATAGTAGAATGTTAAGTAATAATTTTATATCATTGCGTTCTATTTAATCTTCTATGTTTGATTCAAGTATTTTTGCCTCTAATAAGTCACATTAAGTTTAGTCAAGTGTATTTATCTATTTTTAAGTGTAAGTAGTAGCATTATTGTATGAAATCTGACCTTTTGTTCACTCACCTTGAGTTGTGTAATACATATCACCTCCATGTTTAAAATACTTATGTTAGATCAATCTTGGATTATGATATTAGTATTGTGAGTCATGTTTCATATTACAAGTGTATAGTAGTATATTAGATATCTATCTTGCGTATCACCTCATTAGCATAGGTTAATTTTTATGTTCTTTCTATCCCTTTTCATCCAATCAATCAAGTAGTGAAGGTGACAAGTTATTAAAGAATAATCTAGGGAGATAGCCCTTAAACCTATAGTTTTACCTCTACTATTAGTAACTAACAGGCCTAGAGGTAATCCAATGTTTTAATCAATATAGAGTGGCCTTGAACAGACATCTTTAGGTTGAAATATTGAGTGATCATAGTCCTGGCAAACCTAGTGGGACTATTTTCTAAATTACATCTTATCAAAGTGAATGATGGTATTGATAAGAACATATTTACATATGGTGTCCTACTCAATAATTGGAAATTTCATTCAAGGTAATATTTGGTTATATACCAAGTTTTATCATTCCATTGTTCATAATTCATGGTCCTTACTAGGTCAACTACTAGTAGAGGTATCAATCCTATATAACCACTCCTTCAACCTAATATTCCTCTTGAAGTTCAACATCCTCAACCTATATTGACATTTGAAGAGAAAGAAGACTTTACAAGACAAGAAGACCAAGAAAGTGAAGAGGAACTTAAGGATAATATGGCTAGGCAACATGCCTTCCCTACCTTTAAAGACTAAAAATAGTATACACCTCAATGCATATGATGATATCCATCCTAATACTACTAAGAGTTTTCCCACTTTCAATGGTGAAGGTCAAATCACCCCTAATGATAATATTAAGGACATTTATAACTTTTAAAACTTTAATAATGTCAATGAATTTAATATTGTAATTAGGTAATTTTCCATGTCTCATAGGGGGAAATCCCTTGACTAGTATAAGACATTGTTGGGAGGATGTATCACCACTTGTAATGAGTTTGGGGAGTTGTTGAACCAAATTTTTGAGGATAAAAGTGATCACACATCACTCATTCACTAGCTGAATGTGATTCAAAGAGGCCCTAAATAAACTATGCATGACTTTAATGAGAGGTTTCAAAGAACTTGGTATAAGTTTCATCCTCCCATGAGACTCCTAGTAATATTTATTTTCCATACATACCTATGGGATATTGGAACTGACATAGCCATCATGTTGTAATCCATGGGTGGATACACTTTGCTTGAAATCTATGACCTAGCCATTGGAGTTGAGAATGGTCTAATACAAGTTGGTAAACTCCATCCCAAAATATCTTACCTATTCTTCCCAACATTTTTTGCTACTCAAAGTGTTTTTAGAATCCCAAATGTAAATACCAAGTCTAGAGATGCCCCAAAGATGGTAAAAGATACCATTGATTCAAATGCAAGGTGTAAGGCCTTATAATTTCATATTAGGAAACTACATTTGCAATATGGAGTTAACAAAAATCCCTATCCATATCCTTCACAATTAAATAGTTTCATACCTTAGAAATATGGTCAAGGCAGAGGGAAAGGATAGCCTAACTTCAATAGGCCACCCAATGTATATAATCTAACCTCTACTACTAGCATAAGATCTAGGGTCCTAGTCCATAGTAACTTGGTTCAAAATGAAAAATGGTAGTCTCAAGAATAGTATGAAAATGCCAATAAAGGTGGGGAATAAGATTTGGTATCCCAAGGAGGACCTACTCCTCAACTAATAGTAGAAGATGAGAATTACATGCAAGCAAAAACAAATGGAGTATGGTAGCCCCAAAGAGTGAGCTTGATAAACTCTCAAGTGGAATACGCATTTGTCCTAAGCCAAGATACATCAGTTGTAGATAATACTAGATTAAAGAGGAGGGATTTGGGAGATGTTCATGGTGCTGACATAAGTTTAAATAACCCCTCCACAAGGCAATAAGGTGTGAATACAAGTGTGGTAGTCCCTAAAACTTATATATCTCTTCAAAATCATAATGTTGTAAGGGTCACTCAAAGTGCTCCATTGCCTCAATCTTAAGGCATTTATTTGACTTCAAGAATGAAAGAAAAGGTGAGTGTTATTTATTTAAATATTTTTGATTCTTTAAAGAGTGATAAAACATCTATATCTCTTTGGGAAGTGATCTACATGCCCAGTCAAAAGGAACTTATTCAAGAGAAATTTTCTCAGGTTCACATTATCCCTCAATCATCAAGACATGGTGATATTTCACTCACTAATGCTCCCACTCACATTGTTAACCCTCCACCAAATTCAAAAATTCCCCACCCCTCTACCTCACTATCATTATGGGAGACAAGCTTGTTCACAATTGTATTATAGATAGTGGGGCAAGTGCCTTAGTTATGCCCAAACTTGTGGTAGATAATTTGGGTTTGAGATATGAACCATATATTAAGGGAGTTTTAAAACTTTATGGGATTCTAACTAAGTTAGCAGGACTCATCAAAGGTTTGATATTTTTCTTCCATGATTGTCTAAGCTTCCTTATCCTTAAAGATATAGTGGTGGTTGATCTACCCACTCACTTTGCTATCTATCTATCAAGGGATTTTACTTCCAAAATAAGTGATTATATCTTAGATGATTAGTCCTTCTTGGCCTTCAAAACAAGGAATGGAGCAAAGGTGACCATTAGGACATAACCATTGGCTAAGTTTCATATTGATCCATATGTGGAGGCAAGATATAATCTTAATTGTGCCATCAATGATCAGGAGGATTATGTTATGGATGATGGAGCATCTTCTAAGCTTGAGGGTATCTTTGATCTTTACTAAGATGAGTATGGTGCTAACACTTATGGACATGATCCATACACTTTAATTGAATAAAATTACCTTGGAATGTACATCATCCATGAGGAAGGTGATGAACATTATGAGGTAAGCATTTATAATTCTTTTCCACAAGATGTTGAGGGTAATTACCTTATTCATATGCATGATTATGATGGACTTAAAAGTATGGTAGATCAAGATAATGAGGAGGATAATGCCATTCTTCCTTCACAAGATGGAGGAATCCATGAAGGTGATAGTTATGAAGAGGAAAATGATTTATGGAAATAGTCCCATGCCATTGTTTAAAAATTTGAATAGCTAAGTCAACTCCCCTCCTTAATAAACATGAATCTAATAGTAAGGTTGTTGATGAATCTCCTAAATATGAAGGAGAGTGTCTTATCAAGCATGAGAATGAGTCTCAAACCACTGCCAAGAAGACTACAATAATGAAGTAGTCTAATGAAGCCAAGGTATAAATGTGTTTGTTTGAAGAGTAGTCTAGACCTTAGTTTAAATTTTAACTACTTTCAAACATGATGGAATAATAGGAAGAGAAACTTGATCGTCCTATATATTGAGTATATCATATTTAAGAAGAATGTAAATTTTAGAAAAATTTAATGAATCTCAAGATTTAGTTTGGGAAGTGCCAATTAGACATGACATAATTCAAGTCAGATGTAAAGTCAAGTAAACCTTTAAGAGGGATAAATGGAGTACTCATGAGGGATTCAAGTGACACTTGAAATTAGCACAAGATCTAAATATGGTATGTCATTTGACTATCTACATAATCAAGTGTTCATTAACAATCATGAATCACATGAAGGTATGTTTTATTGGAGCAATAATGATGCAAGAGGCATTGCATTTGACTTGGTTGAAGCAATGATGAATTTTATCTTCACCTCAATTTTTTGAGGTCTGGTACATACTAGGATAGGTGTGTGTTTTTCTTATGTTGTGTGTGTTTTCCCAAAAGTTCTTAAGAACACAAGTGTGTTTCTTTGGTGTCTTATTTTATGTGTTTTGTTTAATGTTATTTGGTATTATTTTATAGGAATCTTAGTGTCAAATACAATGTATAGGTGACTCCATAGCCCAATGCATAGGAGAAGGTTACTGGTCTTTGGCATAATTGGCTTGCCACCCCTAAAAAATTACCAAAATGTTGACAAATTTAACATCAATTAAAATTAGGTCAACCCCCTATATAGTTCAAACTTATTATAGGGTATCCTAGGTTTAAAACGTGCCCCATGGTTTTTAATGAAGTCAAACATTAAGTTTATCTTTGTCATATTTGTCTAAATTTAGTCTTATGTCATCTTAAGCCATCTTTTGAGTATTTTACTGAAGTGGTAAAATTTATATAATAAAACAAAGGTTTCAATAGGTACTATAATGTCCCACATGTTAGAATATGCTAGATATTATATTTTTAAAACTAAATTTTGTAGGTTTAACATCCATCCAAGAAGATCAGGTAGTTTTAAGTGGTTTTAGGTAGTTGTACGACATGTACAATAGTTATGGCATGTGGGAAGACTTAAAAAGTGTCTTTTAAAATCCCCTAAATTAACTTCCATGCTCATGTATTTTTGACAAGTCCAAAATTGCCAAAAACTGACCTCTCTTTCCCATTGCTCTCTTAGACAAGGTCAAATAGGTCAATAGTTTTCTTTCAGTATGGATAGTAGGAGAAGAGTTTAATAAATTGATTTTTGTGGGTGATATTAGTCTCTATGTACTAAAAATTCATTTCCTTAGTTCTAAGTTTGGTGATTTATTCTTCTTAAACCATTACTAAGAGTGTTAGTGTCTCCAAGCTACCTATACATCCCCAATGGCTTCATTTTTCTTCTTTATTTAGATAGGTCCAAGAAAATCAAGTGGTGTGCATGATCTTTAATTATATGAACAAATTTTTTATATGGTTATTAGTCTATTTTGAATTATTGGATGTCAAAGAATAAGTAAGACTATCTCATTTTACTAGTTGAAGACTCCATTAAAGTCTACAAACATTATTTTCATAGTTGAAAAGCTTATCCTCCTACATTGGTATTTAAAAAAAAGGTGATATGTTGTTTTCAACCTCTCATGGCATGGTGACCATTTATCCCTTGAAGTACAAGGTCTGAAATACACCCATAGTCAGACCTCTTTGTGACTATCACCTACAGTCAAGTGGGACTAAGCCTTGATAAGTCATGTTGATTAAAAAATAAGGTTTCAATATTATGAGAAGAATACCAAGGTGGAAATAGTAGGATTTATATATCCTAAAGGTTTAGACATTGGTTGTGAGAACTAATTCTTAGTACACAATCATATATTTGATAACACCTATAGACAGTATCCAATAGTGGTTTAAGGGCAATTCAAAGGAGGTAGAGAGTATTGACATGAAGATGTGTGAACTCATTTGAGACATACAATCAGGTATAAGAGCATAGATAAGATCAATATGACAATGGTAAAGCCATTACATTGAAAATAGACCTAGCTACTTATTCCCAATTTGAGAAAGTTATACTTGGGAGAGTTTACCTTAATCTCTCTAAAAGGGATTCTACCTCACAAAAAGTCATCTCATAGTGGAATGTCTTGAGGTATGGACAATATTAATGGTTTCCATATTGTATCCAAATCCTAGATACAATGTCTTAACATAATAAGGTGGTTTTTTGGTCATGAGAGGATAGTGTAAATAGGATTATATTTCATGCAAGTTTTCATTGTAGAATTTCAGTAAGCTACAATACTCTTGAAGCCAAAATGGTCTTAAAACATAACAACGACGCAATGGTTGTATTACTCAAGACAAATTAACCTTATTTGAATGAGATATGACACTAATGACCTCAAGATAAATTAAGGGAGTTGAGGTACAATGATTTGACTCAGATCATCACCTATAGGAGTCCTTATTTCTCCTATATTGTCACCTACAGTCAGACTGTAGACCCAAAATACATTGTAGTAGTGAGAGATGATAATCACATCCCTATGGAAAGATTTGAGTATTTTAAATTGTGTAATGATCTAAGGGACTTAAAGGGGAACCTAGGGCATGAAACACAATGTCCAAACATGAACATACACCTACAAGAATCTCATTTGCCTAAGATGAGACACCTATAGTTTGGCTATAGACTAGTTATCACAAATGAAAAATGTGAGATTATAAGGTTGGAAAAATTATATGATGGATTGAACATGATTGAGACCACTCTCACAGTGGTAATGTCAATATAATATGATCTTCATAAAGTAATGAAATAGGGTAAAGGAAGCATTGACTATTTTGACCATAAGACAAAATAGGTCAACCCCCTATAGTATAAAAATTTATATAGGAGTATATTATAATGTTAAATGGTATTTAATGGTCCTTTTTATGTGATTTAATGTGATATTAGCCTTGGCCATGGTCACATCTAATCCTAAGTCATTATATGTCACGTAGGGGGTCATATTTGGGTCATAAATTAAGGTGGTACAATTTTATAAGGTGTAAAAGTGTTAAAAACTTGATTTAAACATCTAATATGTTAGAACCTATCAGTACTTGTCAGTAATAACTTAAAAACATGCAGGTGTTAAGTGAAATCAAGAAAACAAGTGCAAAGAAGGAGGTTTTGGTAATTGTATGACCTATAAAGGAGAGTGGCATGTAGGAAAAGATTATGGAATATATATTAAACTTAAATGACTAAATTTACATGATTTATATTATTTTTAATGATAAAAATGTCTGAAAACTATTCTACTTCTCCATCACTCCACTAGACATGTAAAACTAGTCAACAGGTCTTTTGATGGTATGACCAGTACAAGAGGTTTTGGGTAAAAATATATTGGTGGTGGATAATAAAATTGGTATAATTAATTTTCATCCAAATATTTAAAAATAATGGTTTCCTATGCTTTATGAACCATTCTTAAGAAGTTGATTGTTCCATATTACTTGCTAATCCCCACACCTTGTAGGTTTTACTTCTATTCTAGCTAGTTTGTATAATCTAATTGATGAATTTGATTTCATAGGATGTGGAATTCCTTATATCATATTTTATATTTTTTTTCATGTTTGGAGATGACTTTATGATCTAAATAAATCATATTTCAAGATGAAATTAACTTGTTGTGTTGTAGGCAAGTTTTCACCATTTATAGGGTTTTCATGTCCTTGTAATGTTTTAGAAGATGGTGATATGTTGAATTTAATATTTACCATGTCTTTAAATGTACCTCTCATTTAAAACTCATTTTCAAAGGAGATCATCAATAAAGTTATAGTCAATCTCCAACACAGTCAGACCTTCCTACATGACTGTCATACATAGTCAACTAAATGAGATGTTTTGAAGGTTTGAGTATGTTCATAGAAAGTATATGGAGATTATTAAATTTTTAACATCTTTTATTAGCATGAAAAAACAAGATAGGTCCTTCAAATGACAAATAATGAATTGTGATGACCAATTAGTCCTTAGCATAGTCCTACACCATGAATGAGCACCCGTAAGAAGTCAATCACATTGGAATAAGGACACTTGATCTTGTTTGAAGAATTTAAAAATTGTAAGGATCTATTTAAAGATGTTGATATATAATATAATTTATTTTATACCCATACACAATACACATTGACTATCTCACCTTCATTTCCTTATCTGCAACTATGTGCATACCTACATGTGGCTCTCACATAACCCTAAGGATGTTGCATAGGGATTTTGAACATGTTTGGAGATCCTCATAAAGGTTGAGAATGTTGAAGAGAACATGAAAATAATTATTGAGGCCATATATTATTAAGAATGCTTGATAAGTCACTTCAAGTGAAGAAATTTGAGTTCAAGGACTTGTTTCCTTAAAAAAACCAAAATAGGGCCTGGTCCAATTTTGATGATGCTATATGATGAGCAAACATGGTGCTTAGATGAGTTTGAATGGCTACATATTGTATCCCTATCATAAAATAGTTTTCTTCACAAAATATAATGGGTGTTTGATCTAAATAGGTGATGTTGGAAGGTTTCAAAATCATGCATTCACACACTGCATGTTTTTAGTGTTTTCTATAGGATCTTAAACTCTCAAGTGGCTTATAGTCCAAAGTAGTAGTATAGAAGCATGCATATATGTTAATTTACTATATTTATTCGATAATCATACTAATGTTTCAAATAAAATTAGGAGTGAAATTATAAGGTTGTGACCCACATCACCACCTATAGGTGTGCCTTTCTCTCAAAAACTTACCTATAGTTGATTGTAGATGAAAGTAGGTCTATGGTGTGAACTTAGACATGGAAACATGAAAATATAAGCACTTTGTTAGGTTATGGAGCTAAAAGCTTCACTGTTATGCAAACATTGAGGTTGCTAGAGTTAGACAGTCGTCGACATCGGTCAATACCAAACGACATCAGTTAGGGTCGACCGGAAGCTATTGACATCAGTTAGGCATTAGCTAACGTTAGTCATCTCTAGATAGATAGGAACTGACATTAGTCACCTATGCATTTCTAGAATTGTTAGTTAGACAAACAGTTAGTTTGACGAATAGTCAGTTTGCATGTAAAGACTAATTTTAGTCTTGAGTCCGCTTTTCTAATTATTGTTTATTTTGGGATCTATTTAAAAGACCCATGGGGTTTTATTGTAAGGTGTGCAAAAAATCAAGGTCAGTTGATTTGTGGGGTAGCAAGATCAAGGAGATCTATGGGTGTGTGTGTGTGTGTGCAAGGTCAGTTAGATCTATGGGGTAGCAAGATCAAGGAGATATGCAACACAACAAAGAGAAAGATCAAGGAGATCTACTTGTGTATGTAAGGTAGACAAAACAACCATTGAGTTGATTGTCACCAGGTAATGGTATTATAGGCAAAACAACCTATTGAGTTGGTTGTCACAAGGACTATCGGAAACAACTTGGTATTGAGTTAATTGTTGGTTGTAATTGATTGAGAGAGAGAACTCTTGAGGGAGAATTACTGTACACCTAAGAGGTGTGGGAAGAGTGAGATTTATTCATTGTATTTCCTTCTAGAAGAGTGTTAATACAAGATTGTATTGTCTCTCATATTCTGTGTTGTTTCTAAATTCTAGTTACATATTACTTCTCGTTAAATTCCATGTTTAGTTGCTTATACAAAGGTAATAAATTGTGCTCTTAAGAGAGGATCCTAACAAGTGGTATCAGAGCTAGGTTCGGAGCAAGTTAGTGATTGTTGATTACAGGTCACTCTCAAGGGTTTCTGATTGAGTGGGAGTAAAGAAATGGCAGAAGAAAGTATGGTAAGAATGGAGAAATTCAATGGCAAGAATTATCAATTATGGAATTGTGGAAAGAAAGGGCATGTAAAGAAAGATTGTTGGTTGGTAGAAGATCAACATGAAGGAAATAAAGAAGCAAATGATGCAGGTATTGTTGCACAGGATGCTCTTATATGTTCCTTGGATAAAGTAGAATCTTAGATTTTAGATTCTGGTGCCTCTTTCCATGCAACCCCAAATAGAGTATTTTTCCATGAGTATGTCCATGGAGACTTTGGAAAGATTTATTTAGGGGTTGGTGAGCCTTGTCAAATTGTTGGCAAAGAGAAAGTGTAGCTAAAATTGTAAACAGGCAACACATTGGTGTTGAAGGATGTCATGCATGTTCCCATCCTAAAGAGGAGTCTAATTTCTATAGGAAAGTTGGGTGATGAGGGTTACACAGTAACTCTCACAGTGAAATCTTAGAAAGTTTCTAAGGGTGCACTTGTATTAGAAAGAGGTTAGAAAGTAGGTACACTTTATCTATCTACTTGTATTACTGATTCTCCTTCTATTTTATCTACTTCAGATGTAGATGCAAAGATGTGGCTCTGTAGGCTTGGTCACATGAGTGAGAAGGGAACGGATGTTCTTAAGTCAAATGGTAAGCTTTCAGATTTGAAAAGCATAGATCGAGATTTCTATAAGCAACAGAAGAAAGTGAGGTTTCTTGAAACTGGGTCAACAAAGAAGGGAGCTTCTATTGGAGGATCATAGTATTGCATAAAGAGGAAATCTGATGTTTTTGACAAAGTTAAGAACTAGAAAGCCTTAGTTTTCAAGGAGAAGATGATGGATAGAGATCAGCTTAAGAGGCTAAATAATTCTAAGTAGGGTAGTGTTAATTAGACAATGTTATGATCCAAAATGAGCTCACAGGTAAAAATCATCACTCACAGGAAAACACAGTTATCGACATCAGTCAGGTGAGAACCGATGTCGATTAGGTAGGAACCAGTGTCAATCTAGTGGAGACAAAATTTGGTGATGTCGGGCAGGTAGAAACTGACATCGGTCAGGTAAGAATTGACGTCGATCAGGTCGATCACATGGAACTGACATCGGTCGGGTGTAGACTGAGAGATGATCGAGATCGGTCACTCTTAGAACAAATTTTGGGCAGACAGCAAGCTGTCAAGGAGTATCAAACACCCATGTGGAGGTCTGAAAGGGTAAGTAAGCCTCAAATTCATTATTCTCCTTCTTTATACTACTTGTTGATTACTGATGGTGGAAAACCAAGAAGTTTTAAAGAGGCAATGTAGGTAGAATCTAGGAAACAGTGGGAGCATGGCATGAATGAGGAAATTGATTCCTTGGGAAGAACCAAATGGGAGATTTGGTAGAGTTGCCAGCTGGAAAGAAAGCACTGAAAGACGAATGGATTCATAGGTTAAAGAAAGGAGAGAATGGATAGGTGTGATAGAAGGCTAGGTTATATGGTCTTGAGCAAGCTCCAGGATAGTGGTATAGGTTTGACAGGTTTATGACAAAGCATGGCTTTAGTTAATGTCAATGTGACCATTGTGTTTATTTTACCAGATTGGATAATGGTTGCTACATTATCTTGTTACTATATGTAGTGTATATGTTTGTTGCAGGGTCACACATGTAGGGATTTGCTGAGCTAAAGGTAAAAGTAGCTCAGACATGTGCCAGGAAGGATTTAGGAGGAGCAAAGAAAATCCTTGGCATGAGTATTTCTAGAGACAGGGAAAGTCACAAGTTGATTTTGTCTCTAGAGGATTATGTGAATAAGGTAGTGGAGAGGTTCAATTTGTAGGATGCAAAACTGGTAAGCACACTTATGGTTGGATAGTTCAAGTTGAGCTATGAATAGTGTCTTGAATCACATGATGAGGTTAAGTACATGGTATGTACTAGACCTAATATTACCCAAGTAGTGGGAGTTGTTAGCAAGTTTATGGCCAATCCAAGAAAGGAGCACTGGAAAGTAGTTTAGTGGATTCTCAGGTATCTAAGAGGGACCAACAATAGGTATTTATGCTATACAGGGTCAAGCACTTCTCTACATGGGTATGTAGATGCAGATATGGCAAGTTGCTTGGATGATAGGAGTAACACCATAAGATATGTGTTCACTATTGGTGGAATGGTGGTTAGCTAGATTTCAGAGATGTAGAAGGTTGTTGCAGTCACGGTGGCTAGCAAGGATAAGAACCCTATGGAAATGTTAACAAAGCTGGGAATAAAGGAGAAGTTGAATCTTCATTCAACTTTTGTTGGTCTTCTAGACTGAACTTGAAGATGGTGATACAAGCTAGAAACAGATTAGAGGATGTTTTTATACAAGTACAGGTGTAACTGTTTATCTCCAAGTGGGAGATTGTTTGATTGTGGAGCTAAAAGCTTCACTATTATGCAAACGTGGAGGTTGCTAGAGTTAGACAGCCACCAACATCAGTCAATACCAACTGACATCGATTAGGGTCAACTGGAAGCTACCAACATCAGTTAGGCATTAGCCAACATCATTCAGCTCCAGATAGATAAGAATTGACGTCGGTCGCCTGTGCATTTCTAGAACTGTTAGTTAGACAAATAGTTAGTTTGATGAACAGTCAGTTTGCATGTAAAGACTAATTTTAGTCTTGAGTCTACTTTTATAATTATTTTTTGTCTTGGGATCTATTTAAAAGACCCATGGGGCTGTATTGTAAGGTGTGTAGAAAAGCAAAGTCATTTGATATGCGGGGTAGCAAGATCAAGGAGATCTGTGGGTGTGTGTCTGCAAGGTCAGTTAGATCTGCAGGGTAGCAAGATCAAGGAGATATACAACACAACAAAGAGCAAGATCAAGGAGGTCTACTTGTGTATGTAAGGTAGACAAAACAACCATTGATTTAATTGTCACTGGGTACTAGTATTCTAGGCAAAACAATGGTTGAGTTGGTTGTCACAAGGACTAGAGGAAACAACTTGGTATTGAGTTGATTGTTGGTTGTAATTGATTGAGAGAGAGAGCTCTTGAGGGAGAATTAATGTACACCCAAGAGGTGTGGGAAGAGTGAGATTTCTTCATTGTATTTACTTTTGAAAGAGTGTTAATACAATTTTGTATTATCTCTCATATTCTGTGTTGTTTCTAAATTCTAGTTACATATTACTTTTGGTTAAATTTCGTGTTTAGTTTCTTATACAAAGGTAATCAATTGTGCTCTTAGGAGAGGATCCTAACACACTTGAAGGTTATAAATGCCCAAAAATACCTAAATTATATCCTAGAACATGTGACATAGGTTTCAAAGATTTGAAAACCCACCTACAAGATCCCTTTTTCTCTAAGAAGGGTCAACTATATTTGATTGTAGTTGACAGTACTCTAAGGTATGATTGCCTTGGTGATTAGCTTACCATAAATATGGTGAAAATAGACATAAATGACTATAGTATGGTAATAATTACTTTGATAATATAGACAAGTAATAACACAAGGCTTAAGTATGCAATACCTACCTACATGTATATCATTCCTTGAGTCAACAACACAGTCACATAACCTACAGTCTAGACCTGCCAAGTGAAAAATGTACAATGAAAAGGTTTTGGAAAAGTATGAAGTGTTAGATATGTTTAAATTTATCTAAATAATGGTAATACACACTTAAACTTAGTCTCAAATCAAGAATATAGAGCATGGAATAGGTTTTCATGCAACATATAGTCCACATGCCAACCCTACACATAGTGGACATCACACAGTCTGCCTTGAGGGTTTTCTGATGTTTGGAGTGGTTATTCATGTGAAAAAGATTTGAAACTTAACACAAAGTATCCAAATGACTTGGATAATTTCCTCATACCATACTCTTATCTGGGAAAATAATAGAGATTCCCTCTATTCTATATCAAATAGAGGGCACTCCCAAAATATTATATTCTATAGGTTTGGTGGGAGAAAGACAAGGAAATGCATTAGAGGATTGTGGAAACATTTCAAGAGGATGTTTAGATCTGAGTTTTACATTGACCAACATGTATAAGGCTTCGCATATTCTTGAGACTAAGCATAATGGCCTAAACCCATATATATGCAGTCAAGTACTTTAGGGATAGTCTAAGCCTAAATCCCTTAATGGGGTAAGCTACCAATTCTAAGACTAAAGGAAAATTTAAATGAATTATAACACCTTCATAAGGATATATAAGGTGGGAAACAACATTTGGTTTGTAGATAAAGACATGAGAGATTCTTTTATTGACTTGATAACTTGGTAGCCTACACAAAATAAAGAAAGAATCTTGAGAGGTCAACTTGGGAAGCTCACAATAGCATAGATGACTATCATGGGAGTCTAAGGAGATAGGATATGTTATAGAGGGTCTTGAATAAGTATCTAGTGGAATTTATTCAAGGTTACAATGATAGACCTTTATGACCAAATGTTAAAGGTCAAAAAAACATAAAACCCTTACTGAGGACCCAATGAGGAAGATGAAGAATAAAAGGAATTTAAGAGAGATATTTTGACTAATAAATGACTTTGAGATTGTATAGGTCTCCTTATATCTCCTTCCCATTAGATTTATTTCCACCCTACTTGTATGGACAAGGTGTGAAACTAGTTTTATTGAAACATGTTGGTGTTTTTCATGTACATAAGGGTTTTAAAAGATGAAAATAAATTTGGGAGGAGGATTGGTACCTATCCTAACTCCTAATATCCATTTATTATATTAGATAAACTCAAAAGTTATTTTTCCAACATCTTCATCTTAGCTAGTCCAAACTGACATAGTGAACAAGGAAGGATCACCAAGTGAGAAGGTGAAAAATCTTAGTGGAAGGCCTTTTAAGGTCTACCTAATGAATCTATAGATATGAGGACCCTTGATAGGTGATGCGTTGTCTATCATCAGACTCTTGAATTTGAGTCTTGATGCATCTGCATCTTATATCTTTTCAATTGATGAAGATTTATCCTCTAATATCAAAAGGTACCTTTGCCATGGTTCAGTCTACAAAGTAAATATCCCTATCTTATCCTTGGTATGCGTTGCCTAAAGCTAGGTCCAAAATGGTTGAATGCTAGTGTAACCCTCATTTTTCTATCACTTGGATCCCAATCATTGTTGCCCAACAACATTACATCATTATGGTTGAAGAGACGGTTATTAGAAATGGTGATTCTTGTAGAACCTTGTATAAGATCTATGAGTCCATCAGCACAATCAAAAAGTGAATTATGATTGATCCAAATATTTTTACCCCGCTACACAAATATAGCATCCCCATCTTGTGGATAGACATTTGTGACACCTTTCTTTGTAGAGATCAGAACATTGCCAGGCGGGCTCTGCTCATAGCCATGGATATGCAACCCATGAATGATAACATTCATCACATTCCAGATGTGTATGCAATCCCCAGTGATGAGGATAGTTACCCCCCTCCCATCGATTGTCTTGTGGCCTACAACGAACACTGGAATCTTAAGGTTTATGATCATGTTTCTCGCAAAAACAATCCATAGCCCACGATGATGCATAGCTTCATGCTGGAGTGTACCAGGTAAGGGATTTTCAAGGTTGTCATCATTTTTGGTGACTATGTAGATTTGACAGACCCCTGTATTCTTTCTAGTGAGTACCTCTACTCTCGACTCTAATCATGAATCAGTGACCACACCTCGAATCTCATTCAACACGAAGTGATTTCTGTGTTTCACACAGCTTCTCCTAGACTCTCCTCCACACCACAGCACATCTTCCTCCCATGGAGACTACCCTCAGCCAAATCTTAACAGTCCTCTACCTCTACAAACCTCGACTACGTGAAATGGCATCTCCTCTACCTATCTACTCAACTACAGATTCAAAACACTGGGCTATTTCTATAGTACATGTTTACTTGGGATTCCATCTGATCTCCAACTCACTATACTACAAATTTCACCCTTTCTCCTCAGTGATGACTGCAGCCCCAATTCGTGGCACGTATTTTTGTTACCAAGGTCCGATTGCATGCATGGTCATGGGCTTCTCTAATGACCATCGAGCCATAAAAACAAGAGGTATCCTCCATGCCTGATTGGGAGCTCTTGCGACGGTTGTGAAGCTTATCATCAAATGGTAAGACCAGCCATGTCAACATGAATGGACCAACATGTCTCTCCCCTACTTGGCATTCGATTCTTCACTTACATAATAGAAGCCTGCCTCTATCTTCTCACATGTGTCCATCCTTTACCCAGCCGTGGTTACTCCAAAAAGACTTGTTCGGTCCAACGGATTTCATCAAAAAGGAAATCAAATCATTTTAATCTCCTTGAATCTTGCTTATCTTATAAGGACTCAACTACTTATCTAATAAGGAATTCTTCAACTATGCTAGACTCCATGCCATCCATGGATGATTACAACAATAATAGGCTTATTGAAATCCTTTGACAACTAATAAATCCATCCAAAATATATTTAGGTCTTATTTCTCCTCCACATGACAAGTATGAATATTTAAACATATAACTTGGACGGAAATTTATATAATTGCTTAGGCTAATGCCTATCCAAGGCTTATTCAACTAGTCCTGGCCAGATGCTCTTGCATCATACTCTCCCTCTAGAAACAATTTGAACCTTAGTTCAAATGAAATGCTTCCTCCATGCATTAGTCTTCACTATATGCCTAGATCCCAAGGTCTTGTTGTGAATGCCAATGCTATTGTTTGTCTTTGATTGTCTTTGTCTTTCATCTTCTTGCTTTTCTTCCTCTTTAGATATGTCCTTCTTCTCATTTCTTTCTGAACTGCCATCTCCCACTTCCATGCTTCTTCATCTTCATACATGTCTTCTAGATCTTCTTGTTGTTCTTCTTGTTTCATGAGCTTCTCCAATGACTCATGTATGTCATTCACTTTAGCAACCTTCATACCTACATACAAAACATTCAAAGCCATCTTAGAATCAAAATATTTAGGCCATGAAGCCTCTTGGCTATCTTCACATTCTTGCTCCTTGATCAAAACTGCCTTTGCCTCTTTGTTTTGCTCTTGTCTTGTTCCACTCTTCCCAATGGTGTCTTCACCATGATTTGTATATGTATGTATCTCTCTTGAAGAACTAAAGAGCTCTTCCAACATTCTCATCTCTTCCTTTAGTGAGATCTCATCTATCTCCCCATTCACTTCATCAAAATTGGGCTTATCAACCTGAAGGATTGCTTGCTCCTTACTAGCCTTACTCTTCATCTCATCCTTTCTTAGCTCTTGCCTCAATTCATTTTCCATCTGATCAATGGTGCCACCATATTGATATGTGCTTCTACACAACACTTTTGGAGGATTCAACAACTCTTTTATCCTCTTCAACTCTTCACTCAACACAAGATCATCCAAATCTTCATGTCCTATATCAAACTTAGGACCAAATTGTCTTTCATCCTCTATAAATACATTCATCCACTCTATGGTTTCTTCATACAAGTCAACTTCTTCATCAACATCAATATACTTATCAGATACAATTGCAGTATCCTTACCTTCTGTCTCCTTGCTCTCTTCAATCTCTGATTAAAGCCATCTTGTTTGTTCTTTGTTTTCAATGAGGCATTGCTTTGATGTATACCCATCTCTTTTCTTATCATCCATCCATTTGGAACTCTCTTCTTGCTGCATATTAGTCCACACAGCTACTTTCCATTTTTCATTTCTTATGAAAATATCATTGAAAGATTCAAAAACATTAGCATAAACAATTTGTTTACTTTTTACCTCTTTGGTATACCTCTCAAGCATCTTGTCTTCATGGAATGCCTCTTCCATACTCACCATCTCACCTTCATTCTCTTGGTTGCTTGAATCACCTTCAATCCTCTTCCATTGACTTCTTGGTGTTATTGCCTCAACACTCACATCTTCTCTCTTTACCTTCTTAAGCACCCACATTTGATTCTTTCCCTTATCAATTGACTTCACAAGCCATTTAGGCATCCTATAACCATGATTTTTTGACAATACTGAAAAATCAACCTTGTTTGTCCTTTTATTTTCTTGCACACCTACATTCATATTAGGAATATGAGAAAATCCAATCTTATAAGGTAAACTTGCCTGCTTGTTTACTTATTGCTTGCTTGTGTGCTTCACCATCCACTTAGGCATTATGTATCCATGATTGACTGCTTTGTGCGAGGACTTCATCTTCCTCTTGCCTCTTCTAACCTGTGTATTAACATCTTCATGCTCACAATAATAATCAAAATCAGGTCTTAACACTTCATTTACCTCTTGGATAGCTTGATCCATGGAGAAATCTTTCTCTTCCTTTGTGCTTGGCTATTCTCTTTCTTCTTCTTGGCATTCAATGGCATCATGGAAGTCATCTTCATCTTCTATATTTTCTCTTACTTGTATGGGTTCTTCAACACCTTCCTCATGCATTAACCAATGCATCTCTTCTTCTTTATCAACAACAACAAACTTTTTCTTTTCTCTTACACATTCACTTGTGCACTTGGTGTCTTCTCTTGCACCAATCTATTCATTCTTCAAGGCCTTTCTTTTGACCTTCACAAGGCTGCTCATACCTGCAATTACCCATGCAAAGACAACATTAGATATAAAAACAAGAGACCACAAGGTCCCTATGAGTGTTCTCTTCACCAACACTCTCATCTTCTCAAGTGCTCTTCCTGACACTTCATCTTTTCTTTCTTCTCTTCTCTTGTTCTCCTCAATGAGAACCTTCTTCTCCACCTCTTCTTCTTGTTGCTCACTTGGCAACCTATTCATCCTCTTGCCTTTATGGGCTTCTCTCTTCTTGGCAATCTCATTTTGCCTTCTTCTCCTCTTCATTAGGAAATCAATTGGCCATTTCAACCTTTTCTTTATTGGCCATACCCATGCTTGCCTATTCAACTACATCCAAGACTCATATTCATCCTTAATCTTAGCTAATTCTCTCTTCAAACTAGCAATTTCTTTATCAATTTCAATACTATTCATACCTTTCTTCTTTTGGATGCTTGTTTTCTTCTTGGTACCCTCATGTACCTTGCTGCTCTGTAGTGTCTTCAATAATACTTCCATTTCTGAGATCTTCACCCAAGTCTTTTCCACCTTGGTCTCTTGATCCCTGTAGGTCCACTTGTCTCACCCAAGCCTTTCTCCTTGACTGGTCTTTTGACAATCTCCTTGATCTCACCTAGGCCTTTTGCATCCTAGTCTTTTGATCCTTTTCTCAATCCTGTAGCAACTCTTTATACAACACTTCAATAAACACAAATCACAAATCCAAGTTTACTTTACCTTGGGTCTTTCTCTTGAGCATTCACTTGCTCCCTTACTTTTGAGCTTCTCTTAGCTCTTCACTAAGCCTTCCTTGGTTTCTTCTCCTTTTAAGCCTAAATGGCTTGACTGCCTTCCTTTCACCTATTTATTTCTCAAACACAATAAACTCAAATCAAATATCAAAGTTACTCATACCTTTCCTCAACAAATCCCAAGAGCTTCAAGCTCTGATACCAAAATTGATGCATTGTCTATCATCAGACTCTTGAATTTGAGTCTTGATGCATCTGCATCTTATATCTTTTCAATTGATGAAGATTTATCCTCTAATATCAAAGGTACCTTTGCCATGGTTCGGTCTACAAAGTAAATATCCCTATCTTATCCTTGGTATGCTTTACGCGAAGCTAGGTCCAAAATGGTTGAATGCCAGTGTAACCCTCATTTTTCTATCACTTGGATCCCAATCATTGTTGCCCAACAACATTACATCGTTATGGTTGAAGAGATGGTTATTAGAAATGGTGATTCCTGTAGAACCTTGTATAAGATCTATGAGTCCATCAGCACAATCAAAAAGTGAATTATGATTGATCCAAATATTTTTACCCTGCTACACAAATATAGCATCCCCATCTTGTGGATAGACATTTGTGACACCTTTCTTTGTAGAGATCAGAACATTGCCAGGCGGGCTCTGCTCATAGCCATGGATATGTAACCCATGAATGATAACATTCATCACATTCCAGATGTGTATGTAATCCCCAGTGATGAGGATAGTTACGCCCCTCTTGTCGATTGTCTTGTGGCCTACAACGAACACTAGAATCTTAAGGTTTATGATCATGTTTCTCGCAAAAAAAATCCATAGCGCACGATGATGCATAGCTTCATGCAGGAGTGTACCAGGTAAGGGATTTTCAAGGTTATCATCATTTTTGGTGACTATGTAGATTTGAAAGACCCCTGTATTCTTTCTGGTGAGTACCTCTACTCTCGACTCTAATCATGAATCAGTGACCACACCTCGGATCTCATTCAACACGAAGTGATTTCTGTGTTTCACACAGCTTCTCCTAGACTCTCCTCCATACCACAACACATCTTCCTCCCATGGAGACTACCCTTAGCCAAATCTTAACAGTCCTCTACCTCTACAAACCTCAACTGCGTGAAATGGCATCTCCTCTACCTATCTACTTGGCTGTAGATTCAAAACACTAGGCTATTTGTATAGTACATGTTTACTTGGGATTCCATCTGATCTCCAACTCACTATACTACAGATTTCACCCTTTCTCCTCAATGATGACTACATCCCCAATTCATGGCAAGTATTTCTATGACCAAGGTCCGATTGCATGCATGGTTGTGGGCTTCTCCAATGACTGTTGAGCCATAAAAACAAGAGGTATCCACCATGCCTGATTGGGAGCTCTTACAATGGTTGTGAAGCTTATCATCAAATGGTAAGACCAGCCATGTCAACATGAATGGACCAGCATGTCTCTCACTTGCTCAGCATTTGATTCTTCACTTACATAATAGAAGCCTGCCTCTGTCTTCTCACAGGTGTCCATCCTTTACCCAGTCGTGGTTACTCCAAAAAGACTTGTTCGGTCTAACGGATTTCATCAACAAGGAAATCAAATCATTTTAATCTCCTTGAATCTTGCTTATCCTATAAAGACTCAACTACTCATCTAATAAGGAATTCTTCAACTATGTTGGACTCCATGCCATCCGTGGATGATTACAATAATAATAGGCTTATTGAAATCCTTTGAAAACTAATAAATCCATCCAAAATATATTTAGGCCTTATTTCTCCTCCACATGACAAATATGAATATTTAAACATATAACTTGGAGGGAAACTTATATAATTACTTAGGCTAATGCCTATCCAAGGCTTATTCAACTAGTCCTTTCTAGATGCTCCTACATCAATAGGTGTCATATACTCCCTTGTATGGACTAGTTTAAAAAACTAAAGGCCTCTTTGGTGCCAAGTTTGAAGGGTGAGTGAAGAGAGAGTGATTATGACTCTAGATAGTGATAACTCATGTCCAAAAAATGTTAGTGATTAGAGACACATAAAAATGCATGTTGGGTCCTATTTATAACCCCCCATTCATAGTGAAATCATCTCATTTGTCCTTAGTATGTTATGGAACATTCAAACAAGGCTAAATGATGAAGGCAGTTTGCAAGGAATAAGTTGAAGAGTTTTACACCATATTTCAAGAGTTTCATGCTTTGAGGGACATTTATCTAAGCAAACCTTACATGGTATATTTCATATTCATTTTTCCTAAAGATATAACTCATTCTCTTGTCTTGACACATGTTCTAGTGACTCTTGGACTTCATTCTCCTCTCTCAAATTCTATAAGTACTAGTCATTTTGGCTCTTGTAGACTAATTCCACACCATTTATGGTGAATCCTTGCTAGTTTGATGTTGTGATTTTCCTTTTACCAATAAATACAATCTATTTTGATTTCATATATCATATTTTTAAAAGTACGTGAAGATATTTATATTGAATAGCTATGTGATATTCATATATCCTTGCTTTCTCTCAATCCTTCCATGTTTGATGCAAGTTGTTCCACTCTAGCAAGTAATATGAAGTGTTGTCAAGTGTATGTGTCTATTTTAAAGTATAAAAGTATATCTAGTGTTTTAAATTTATCTTTGGTTCATGTACCTTGTAAATTAATCATGCATATCACCTCCATATTGAAATACAAATTATAGATACCTAAATTTGGTCACTGATAACCTCCAACAGGCTTTTGACCAATTTCCACCCAAAACACACAATTTGGCCTAAAAACACTAAAACATGCTTAAATATGTGAAACTTACATATTAAAGTGAAAATTTTGGCTAGGGTATCACTAAATGGGGAAATTCAATTTGTGGGCTAGCTAACTTTGATCAAATCATTTCGAGTCAAAATGCCAATTTTGCACCTGGGTACTCTAGATTTCTCTTTCCTATCAAAATATCTTACAAAAGACATGTGAATTTTTTATTTTCCATTGGTAACATCCTAAATTTTAATATGGTTCCAATGCATCTGACCTCACCTTCCAATTCTAATCTAGTCAAAATTTAGACCAATAACAAGACATTCTGATCAATTTGAGTAATTTGTGAACAAAGTGCCTAAACATGCTTAAGAGATTATTAACCCAAATCAAGGCCTAATTAATAATTCCATGGAATCTCATTGAAAATCTATTTTTTTAAATTAATATTTAATATTTACATCATCAAGCGACCTCATTTCATGGGAAGACATCCATAAGCCATAAATGCCACAAATATCAGGATTCATGCCCTCCATGCCTCATCAATGCCTTCCATGATGCCCTACATGCCTCTTAATTTGCCCTTATTCAAATTTCATGATGAGGATAATTACAAACTTAATTTCAAAAATTTAATTAATCCTCAACCACACATCTGAATCTTGAGATGGATGGTTCATGTTGATTTTGATCAATCTCAAAAATTTATAAATAGGAGGCCTCACGACATCATTTTAAAGCTATTTTAGTGAAAATTTATAATGCACAAATATCTTAAATAATCCATTGCTACTAGTGTTACCATGCCAAATTGATTCCAAGCCAAAGGTGTCAAGGAAGATGGAGGTAACCAAGCTTCCATTGCTAAGGACTTCATGAGCATATGCCAAGCAAGCCACCACTACAAAGGAATTTGGAGCATCCAAGGAAGGTGAAGGAATTATTATGTTTTCATTATTTACTTTTTATTTGTGTTTATCATTTTATTTTATTAACTAAGCTCTCCTTAGTGTCTAAGCCTAGAGATGTTATGCTATTAGTGTGTTTATTTCATTTTGTTTTCATTTTTGGAACTAACACCATACTAACCATCCTCTCTTGAGTCAAATTCCTAGATCACATAATGGTATGCCTGGTGGGACTAGACATATCTCACACAAGAAGAAGATCATTTTTAAAATTTAAAATATTTATTTAAACCTTTAAAACTCTTACAAATTGATTTTTTAACTTTATTTTTCTATTTTTTAATTACCATGATTTTACAAAGTAACTAAAATTAGTAAGTAAGACCAATATTAGTTGCATATATTAACCAACATTAGTTGGAAAAACCAACATCGGTTATATACCTGTTGAGATGGTCATAGTGGTATAACTAATGTCGGTTAGATAACTGACATCAGTTAGCCAAAGGAACCATCACTAGTTGTGCATAGCCAACATCAGTCACTATGTTTTTATAAAAACACAAATCTGAGAGCTATTTTTTCAAAGTTCATTATTTCAAGCTAAAAAGAGCTTCAAATATAAAACACACGCTGACATTTTGTTGCAAGACCAAGCTTGATATTTTCTCAAAACATGTTTAAATCGCCTTTGCATTCTTAAAAATCAATTAAGAACCTTGTTTTGGGTGTTTAAAAAAGGATTTAGATGTTTTTGGTGAATGTTTTAAAAGTTTTCAACTAAGACCAAGGGTTCAAATGAACACCACCAAATATTTCATTTTTTAACTAACACCATACTAACCATCCTCTCTTGAGTCAAATTTCTAGATCACACTAATGTTAGAGCATTTTAGGACTTTGAATCTAGTATTGTAGGTCTTATTTATTAGTGAAAAAAGTATGATGGTATTGTGGAAATATTTATATTATATCAACCCCTTAGATTATATTTATTTCATGTATACTTCTATCCCTTTTCCCACAAGCAAATAGTTAGTTTAAGTGATAAGCATCTCAAGACAAATTTAGGGAGTTAGCCCTTAAACTTAGAGGTCTAATTATACTATAGGTAAACCCACATGCCTAAAATTATTCTAATGTTTCCTAAATATAGACGAGGATTAAGCAATATCCTCTACGTTGTAAGATTTGGTGACATTAGTTTTGGCATTCTTAGTGGGACCCATTATCTAAAAGATAACTTGCCAAGGTAAATGTTGGTCTTGATAACATAAGCTTCAAATTGGTGTGCTAATTAGCATTTGGTGACTCCATTAAAGGTAAAATATAGTTTTAGACCATTTTTTTGTCATATATTTGATCTCATATTTCATGGTCCTTATTAGGTCATCTTTTAGTAGAGCTTTCAATCCCACAAATCCACCTATTCATCCTGAACTTCCTTTTAAATTTTAACACCCTCAACCTATTATACCCTTTGAAGAGAAAGAGGATTTTTCTATCCAAGAAAGGGAATAACTTGAATAAATCATGGATATGCAACATGCCTTCCCTACCTTTAATAATAATAATCCAATCCATCTTGATGCATATAGTGCCATTCCTCCTAATTCTACCAAGAGTATGCCTAAATTTAATGGTGAAGGTCATGTCACACCTAGTGAACACATCAGGGATATCTCCAATTTCTATAGTTTTCATAATGTTACTAAGGATAATATTTCCATTAGACTCCTTGACATGTCCCTTAAAGGGAAATCACTTGATTGGTATAGGACTTTACCTGATGAATTCATCACATCATGGGATGAATTTGGAGTGTTGTTAACTTCAAGCTTTAAAGGTGAAAATGGCCATACTTCTCTCATACATTAGCTCAATGTGATCCAAAGATCCCCCAAGGAAATAATGCATGATTTTGATGAGAGGTTTCAAAAGACTTGATATAGATTGCCTCCTCCCATGAGACCACATGATAGCTTTGTGTTCCCTACATACTTGAGAGACATTGGTATTGATATTACCATCATACTACATTTCATGGGTCATTTCACTTTTATCAAAGCATATGAACTTGCCATTATAGATAATAATGGCCTCATTCAAGCTGGGAAGCTACTTCCTAAATTGTTTGTCTCTACTACATAATATTCTTAGTGATACTCCAAGTGTGGCCCAAGTTATTAATGCTAACACCAAGCCTAAAGTAGCTCCTAAGAAGGCAAATGATGCTAGGATAAAGATACATAAATTTGAATGCTAAGAGATTAGTTTAGGAAATAAAATATGCAACATGGTTCTCATCAAAGTCCCTATCCTTATAAGTAATAATATTTTCAACAATATGGGAGAGGAAGAGGTCAAGGGTAACCTAACTTTAATAGGCCTACCAAGGTGTACAATCCCAATACTACATCTAACACAAGAGAGATGGTATCAGTGCATATCAACTTGGTGGAAGGAGAAGATTAGAACTAATGTCAATTCATGGATGCCAATGAGGGTGGAGATAAATCTCTATTTATTCAAGGAGGAGTCACTCCACTCCTATTAGTTGAAGATGAAGTCTTGATTCAAATAAGTGAAGGTTGGAAGCCTCATGGAGAAAGATTCACCAACTTCCTAGTTGAGGAAACCTTTGTACTCAGTTAAGGAACTCCTATTATAGACAACACTAGAGATAAGATGAAGGATTCAGGAGGTAATAGTAATGTGCCTACAATTTTATCTAATCCTCCTAAAATGTAGTAAGGCATGGCTACAAGCATGACAATTCCAAATTCTCCTGCACCTTCTCAAAACTAGAATGTGATAAGGTATACTAAAGGTGCATTAATTAATTAAGTCTCAATACCTTATCTACCTATAAATACTCAAGATAAGGTAAGCATTTTTGCTCTAAACATAGTGGATTCACTTAATAATGCCAAGGCATCCATTTCCATTTGGAATGTCCTTCATATGCCTAGACAAAAAGAGATCTTACAAAAATAGTTGTCCATTATCCCTATTATTCCTCCATATTCAAGTCAAATTCATGGTAATTTTTCTCTTACCAATTCCCATAACAATATTTTTGAACCATCTACTAAATCTAGGAATCCTCCACCATTTTATCTTACTCTCATAGTGGGTGATAAACTAGTCCACAATTGCATAGTTTATAGTGGTGTTTCTATATTGGTCAGGCCCAAAGTTGTAGTTGATAAGTTGGGCCTAAAATATGAACCACATAACAAAGGAGTGATTTATTTATATGGTAAACCTAATAAAAAATAGGGTTGATCAAAAACTTGAAGGTCTTCCTCCATGACTATCCTAGTTTTCCCATCCTTCAAGACATTATTATTGTTGACCTTCCTCCTTATTTTGTAATCTATCTTTCAAGAGATTTCACAATCAAGATAGGTGGTTACCTCTCAAATGAATGGTCCTTCCTAGCCTTTAGGATAAAGTATGGAACCAAGGTTACCATAATAACTCATCCACTAGCAAGGTTTCATATTGAGCTTTATGTTGAAACAAGCTCTAACTTGAATTGTGTTATCAATGAGAAGGAGTCTAATGTGGATGATGGCAATTCTAAACTTGAAGGCATAGATAAATTGTTCCTAGATGATTATGGTGCAGATGATTATGAGCATGATCCTTATGTATACTTTTAACAAACTAACCTTGACACCTATATCATCCATGAAGAATCATTTAAGGGAGCTGAGGTAAGTGTTGAGCATTCTTTCTCACAAGCTGTTGAGAGTTACTGCTTGATCCATGTATATGATGAGGATAGATTTAAGAAAATGATTGATCGTTATAGTGAGAAGAATGTTGTATTTATACCTATAATTAATGAAGTTACGCTTAATTATGGCATTTATGAGGAAGAAGAAGAAGACTTGTGGAAAAGTTTTAATGCCATATGTAAAGAGTTTGACCAGTTGGGTAAGATCCATTATCCTCCGAAAAATTGCATATATGATGTCAATATTGTTGATGAAACTAATGAATAGGTTTTTGAGTGTTTGATCAAGTCTGAAAATGAGTATCATACTATGAACAAAGATGAGCATCATTATATTGTCTAAGATTTGTAGTTATATAAGATTCTCATGAGCCTAAGGTAGGTTTTGTTGTGTTCAAAGAATAGTCAAAATCCCAACCTATGTTGAGTCATTTCTAGATGTGTTAGAACATGAGGAATATCTAATTTATGACTCCATGTATCAAAAACATTCTACCCTAGAAGAAAACAAAGATGTGGTAGTTGTCATACCTTATAGTCTATAGTTTAAGAAGTGCATATTAGATATGACAGAGATCAAGAGGATTATAGCTCTAATCAATGATATTAGAGAGAAACAAAATATAATTCATAAAGGCTTGAAATATTCCACTTTCATATATGAAGAGATACAAAGATGGTAAGCTTAACCATCTACACATTCAAGTGGTTAATGATAAGCATGTTTCACATGCTAGATTACAATCATGGAGTGACAAAGATGCAAGAGGAATCATCTTTGACCCTAGTTAAAGTATGGTAAGATGTATTTCACCTCAAGAGTGAGATTTTTTAAATATTAGACTAGGTTAGGTATGTCTCTCTTTTAGTTGTGTGTTTTATGTTCCATAAGTGTTTTAGTTGAGTTAAACACATGTTTATTTTATTTAGGTGTGTCTTACTTTTCATGTCCTTTCCTTGTTTTTGGTGTGGTTTTAAAGTCAAATTATGTGTCAAATTTGTGTATATGTGAATCCATGGCCCAATGGACAGGACTAGGTTATTGGTCTTGGCATAGCAAACATACCACCCTTGGGAAATCACCAAGAATGTTGACTATTTTGACCACAAGTTAAAATAGGCCAACCCCCTATAGTCCAAAACATGACATAAGGGTATATTATAATGTTATAGGGTGTTTCATGGTATTTTAGATGTGATTTAATGTGTTATTAGCCTTGGTCAAGGTCACATCTAGTCTTATGTCATTTTATGTCACCTTGGGGTCATATTTGGGTCATAAATGAAGGTGGTATGATTTTTTAAGATGTCCAATTGTCCCAAACTTACTTTAAATATAAAATATGTCAAAACCTATTAGTCCTTGTTAGTACTAATTAAAAAAATTGTAGGTGTTAAGTGAAATCAATAAAATAAGTACAAAGGAGGTTTTAGCAGTTGTATGACCTATAAAAGAGAGTGGAACATGTGATAAGATTATGGAATGTCTCTTAAACATTCCTGAATCCATTTACATGTTTGATTCACTTTGAAATCATTAAAAATGTCTGAAAACCATTTTGCTTCTCTATTGTTCCACTAAACATATAAAATTGGTGAACATGTCTTCTAATGGTATGACCAGGAGGAGATGTTCCAAATCAAATTATCTTTATGGTAGATATTAAACTTTGTATAATTAATTTTCATTGAAATATTTTAAATAATGGTTGCTTATTCTTTATTAACCATTCTTAATAAGTTGATTGTTCCCTTTTACTTGCTATTCCCCATATCCTGCCTTTGGTTCAAGTTAGTTCGTATAATATAATTAATAAATTTGATTCCATATGATGTGGATTTCCTTCTCTAATTTTTTTCATCTATGGTTTCATTTTTGGAGATGATTTAATGAGCTAATCAAATCACAAGATGAGAGTACCTTGCTATGTCGTAGACAGATTTTGACCATTTGTAAGGTTTTCATGTCCTTGTAGTCATTTTAAAATATGGTGATATTTTTAATTTAATATTTACCATGTTTTGGCATAAACCTCTCATTCCAAACTTAGTATCAAAGGAGATCATCAATATAGTTGTTTTCAATCTCCAACACAATCAGACCTTCCTACATGACTATCATACATAGTCAATTGAGTGAGATGTTTTTAAGGTTTGAGGAAGTTAATATAAAATATATGGAGAGTATTAAGTTTTTGAACATACTATATTATCATAAATAAACAATATAGGTCTTTCAAATGATAAATAATGGATTGTGATGACCAATCAAGCCTTAACATAGTCCTACACCATGAATGAGCACCCAAAGGAAGTCAACCACAATGGAATAAGGACATGTGATCTTGTTTGAAACATTTAAAAGTTGTAAGGATCCATTTGAAGATGTTGATAGAGACTAGAATTTATTGGAGACCCATACACCATACACATTGACTATATCACCTTCACTACCTTATCTGCAACTGTGTGCATACATATAGGTGGCTTTTCCAAAAGATTTAGGATGTTGAATAGGGATTTTGAACATGTTTAGAGATCCTCATAAAGGTTGATAATGTTGAAGAGACCATGAAAATCATGATTGAGGCCATAGATTGGTAGGTAGCTTTGAAAAATCACTTGAAGTGAAGAAATTTGAGTTAAAGGACTTGTTTCCTTAAAAACTCCAAAATAAGGCTTGATCTAATTTTGATGATGTTATATGATGAGAAAACATGGTGCTTAAATGAGTTTGGATGATTTCATATTGTATCCCTATTATAAGAGAGTTTCCTTGACTAAATATAATGGGTATTTGATCCAAATAGGTGATGTTGGAAGGTTTCAAAATCATACATTCACACACTGCATGTTTTTAGTGTTTTCTATAGGATCTTGAACTCTCATGTGGCTTATAGTACAAAGTATCAATATAGAATCATGCATCCATGTTAATTGGTTATTTTGAGTTAAGAGGCATATTAATGTTTCAAAAAACATCAATAAGAATGAAAGTATAAGGTTGTGACCTACATCACCACTTATAGGTGTGCCTTACACTCAAAAGGCTTACCTATAGTTGATTATGTATAAACCTAAAATTGTCCACCAATGGCGTCATATCAAATTCAAACTGATTTTTACCAACCATTGAAAATTAAGCCTAAGAATCATTAAATGTCTCAAATTTTCTCATGCATCATCCATCAAAGGCCAAAATCTCATTAAGACATCCCTTATTGGGGTATCCTACCATAAACAACAAAAAACTCTAATGGATTCATATATAATCATCATATAACATCACAACATGCAATTTAGCCTATAAACCTATTAAAAGGGGCAAGTGCACACATGAAATTAAATCAAATCTTGAAAATGCTAAAAATCCTAAACATAATTAATTAAAATTCTAATTCTAATTAAAGGCCTAGTTGAATTATCCATGAACAATTAATTAAATTCTAAAAAAAGGAAATTCAAAAATAAAGAATATCCTAGGTTTTCATAATTACCTTTTGTGAGTTGTCAAGCCTTTGTAAATATCTAAAAATATCTCACCCATGCCTATTCATTATAAATCATGAGGTTTTGACATCTTTTAACTCTACTTGGGTTAATTAACTGACTTAGTTTAGATTTGAACTCATTCCATGTCTAAACTACACTCTAACTCACCTTGGGTTGTGGTTAGTTTATAAACCTATATATACAAGCATTTTTCTCTTCATTTGGAGAGCTTGAATAGAGTAAAGTTATAATGCAGGTTTTATAGCAAGATTGAAAGCAATAGTGTTATAATTCCAAAATCATAAGCCAAGCCATCAAGAAAGCATAAGCCATAGCCATAGTGCCAAGGAGAGAAGGAAATAGCCAAGATCCATTAATAAAGACTTTTTTAAAACAAGCTAAGCAAACCATACAACAAATATTTTGGAGCACTCAAGAAAGGTAAGGAATTTGTCATTTTTTGAATTTTAGTTGTGTTTCTAATTTTTTTGTTCATTATTCTCCCCCTATGATCTAGGCAAGTAAGTGTTAGCATGTTAGTGTGTTTTTATTCAAGTTTTGTTAATTTTTTTAACACTTGATCTAACCTCCCTTCTTATATTCTTTGATCCCCTAAGCACCCCACATACCAAGGAGACCAAGATGCAAATCATAAATCCTTAATGAATGCTTGAATATCTTCAATATCATAGTTTTAGCTTTGTTTTTTCCATATTTTTTATTTTTGTGCTAACTTGGATCTACACAAATACTAACATCAATCAAGCATAACTGACATCAATTCTACCAAACCGTCATTAGTTCTACCTTATTGATTTCAATTCTAGGTGACCATCATCAGTCAAATTGTAAGGGAAACACAGTTTTAAAACTTTGATTTTTAATCTTTCTAGAATTATTATTGGTTATTTATTAGTTTCATTGATGTTTATAGTCCCTATCTAATCATCTTCTTGTAGGTTTTTATAATTTTTTATCTAACCATTGACTGACTAACATTTTATATCTTGTGTTAGTTTTGCCTTTAGGTTCACAAGCAATAGATCTTGATCCTTATCGATCGATATTGGTTATTATCAACTAACATCAGTTCTCTGGTAACCAAAATCAATCACAAGTGACCAATATCAGTATCTATGTTTTTAAAATAGGAAACTTGAGAGCTATATTTCCAAACATTATTTTATCATTCTTTATTTTGCTTCAAAGTAGGAGGAAAATCTCTAACCCTTATAGGTCCAAGGTGGGAATAGAACATGATTTTTCAAGTTTAAACTCATGAACATTTAATTTTAGGTGTTTAAAATGAATCTAGCTAACTATTTTAACACTTTATTTTGGTGCTAAAATGAATTTTTCAAGTCTTGAAAATTTTACTTTAGTTCTTAAAAGGAACCTAGAATTGTTAATGCTTATAACACTTCATTTTGGTTCCTAAAATGAATGGTTAAATCTTGAATATTTGGTTTTAGTGCTTAAAATGAACATAGGTGTTTTTTCTGAAGTTGTTTTTTTCAAATTTATTTCAAGCTTTTGTAATTAAGCTAAGGGGCCAAAGAACTTAATCAAACATTTCATTTGGTGCACTGAATTTACACTCATTTAGATTACAAATTCTTGAAAGTGTTTATTGATTGTTTTTTTATTTGTGCAAAATAAAGAGTTCATTTATGCTCTCTGCCTCCCCTATATGGAACTTGGGTGATCAAAAGTGCCTTTTCACTTGTAAGTTGTGCCTATTCCAAGGAGTAGAAAGAATGTTGTCTAGGCTCTCCCTAAAACTTGCATGGTTTGGGTAATCTAAAAATAACCTCTAAAGTCTTTCCACTTAGTCATTTTTTTCATGTAATTTGGCTTGTGAAGGGGAGTTCATAGCTTCTTCATGATTTATATAGGGAAGCATTGACTTGGGGCTTCATCTTCTGATAGTTTTTAAAACCTTCTCCATGGTGCGGTATATAAATTAATGTATATATACTACGAGATCTAGGGGGTTGAGAGGCTAACCTCTCCTTTCATAATGAAGGCTTGAGTCAGATATGGTTAACCAAGGAATTCTATGAAGTAGTCCATGGATGGAATCACTATGCAAAGAAATAGACCCTTGCATAGTAAGTTAATTGGTATGAACTCAATTGATGTGATGATTCTCTAGCATTAATCACACTTGGGATCAATCTAGACATTCGAAAACTATAGTTTTAGTCAACCCCATTTGACCAACCTTGTCAGTTTAGGGCATGGGATAATTTACTTAGTTGTATTTGGTATTTTCCCTTTATTTCTTGGTGTTTGGAGTTTAAAACTTTGTTTACCTTCCCACATCAAAACTAAGTATTATATCCACACTACTCCATTGTTTAAGGAGGAGTTATGTCATCCATTTGACATTATGTTTTTTTCGTTAAACTTTATGTCAAAAATATTATGTGTGTCACTTGATTGAAATGGGTAATGTTATACTTCCCAAATAATTTTCAAGTTTGTGCCTTAGAATTATTTCAAACAAACCATTATTTATACCTTTAGAGAGTGATAACTCTATTACATTATTCAAATTATTTCATATACTTGTCTTTTGTCCAAATTTCACATTTGAACTGTGTATGCCTTTGTGGTCTTTTTTTAGTGTCATTATTCCATTCAATTTTGTCTAACTTGTTTGGTCAAAAATCCTAAGTTTTCCTAAATTGAGATTTTAATTAACCTTGATAATTTTGGATCCAAACATTGATTGATTTATATTGAGGCCTTGTCTAATTATGGATTATATACTAATCTTTCTCTTTTGGGTTCTATAACTTAGGTTAATTATTTACCTAAATTCAAAAAATATTTGTTTGTACCATCATTTGGGATAAAATAGTTTATCTCCAAGTGCCTTTTATTTCATGCCTCATGCTAATTTGATAAAGCTTGTGTCTAGAATCAAGTGTCTAATCTATGCCAAAAGTGTTTTAAGTTTGTTAAATTAAATAACCTTTTGTTTTAAGTCTAGATTTTGACATCACATTTGGATAAAATTCATATCACATGCTTTGTTTGAGCCTAGCTTTTGACACCATACTTGGCCAAATAACCTAGTAACTTTTCATTTCCTAGATTAGAACTATTTGGAACAATTTGAATGTAGAGTTTGGAGTTTTTTTTATTTCATCCACTTGAGCTTATTTTTGTGAGGAATTTAATGTTAGACATTTAATGTTATACTATTTTATACCAAGTTTTGTCACAAACCATTTTGGAGATACATCTCCATCCCTTTCACTAAATTAGATAGAGTTTGAACCTTTTGTCTTGTTAAAAACTATCTTTTAGAGTTTGAATAAATCTAATCTATCTTGTCATAAAGCATTCACCATTGATTTAACCATGTCTCACCATACATTTAGTGGTGTCATTTACAATCCAAGGTATGTAAATGTGATCACACAAGATGAATTTATTCAAGACCTCTATGGAAAAGATGTTTTTTGTGAGACTGATCTTTATCCACCTTAAAACACTAAAATGGGGGAATATATTCAAGATCCTTTGGGCCAATATTTGGTCAACACACCTCCATACTTGGATCAGGATGAAGAACAAACATCCCAATATTTAGCTAGTGTACCTTCAGTTGTATAACAAGTCCAATAGTAACATTACTATGTTATAATTCCATTAGTGTATGATCCTTATTTTTTTTATCATTAATTTATTGAAAATAAGGACACAATCTTAATTAAATACATAGAGGTAGGGGCTAATTTTCTAATAGACTTCCCCCATGAAAACTTGTCAAGTCTAGTAAGAGGGCCTTATATTGTGCCTTACAATCAAAAATTTGAACATGCCTCTTTAGAAACCCTCATGCCATAATTTAGATGCTATATCAAGACCCACATATGATTCTCACAATAAAGGGCCTCATGGAGGATCATTTCATTTAGATGTATACAACATACTAGACATACCTAAACCTAACACGTAACTCTAACAATATGACCTTGTCAAGTGATCTTATTATTAAGTTAGCTCCTTCAAAAAGAGTATTAATGGAATTTACAAACCAAGATAGTTGGGGTATAGATCCATTTATGCAAATTAATTTGGTATAAAACATGTTTAATACCCCCAACTATTGAAGAAGTATCTTTTGCATCCACATAGAATAGTGAGCCAAACATAGTGGATAACATGAAAGCAACATCCAATCCAAACCAAGTGGTATAAATGCACAAAAAAATAGTCAAAAAAAAAAGTTTTCCTTTAATTAACACCATGAGTGTTTCTCAAATGTAGGGGTATTATTTTTTACTTCCTACCCTCAACCAACTAACTCTAATCCTCAACTAGCTACTTCTTCAAGTAGGACAACATCAAAGATTAAGTAGTCAAGAAATGACCAGTGCCATGACACAGTAAATTGTGATGAATTATACTCCACCCTAATAGGTAATGAATAACATTCCAAATTAATATGAATAATCCAATGTACCCATGTAGCAGAGGCAAAACATCTTGACACCTCAATAGGGGCAACCAATGTTCCACCTCATCAGGTAGTGACGATCACACCTCTTCAATCATAGACCAACATGCCAATACAAAACAAAATGATGTCTAATGAATAACATACAAGTATTGGGAAGTGATAAATTTTGAATATCCAACATGCATCTACTTCTCAATAGGGATTCATGCATCCAAGAGGTTTCGATGTTCCATAAGTACCTAGTAGAAAATAATTTCCTTTCATGCCAAATGTGCCACAAGTTCAATGATAGGATCTTGGTTCATAAGTTCCCCTTAATCAACATGGTTTGACTAGTCGACACCATGTCCCTATTCAACCTCAATAGGCATAATATATCCATATCCCTCCATATTAGTCATAATTTCCCCGGCCCATATACCCAATCCCAACCAAAATATCACATAGAAATGTGTGCAATTTTAACAATCACACCCAAATTTATGCATGCATATTCATGGTCCATTCCCCAACCAAACCAACATTCCATAAAAAACCTAGCCTCCACCTCAATCCAAAGTTCCCATTAGTTTCCTATCCCAAGAATTGAAAAAAATGAAGGATGCAATTGTCACCATCCAAGCTGAGAAATAGACCAAAAAGTTCAAGTTGGATGACATGTGTTCTTACCCTTTCAACATGGAGTAGTTGTAAATACCATTTCCTCTAGTGTATGATCCATCAAATTTCAACAAATACAAGGGGAAAGGTGACCCCAAGGCCCACATGATAGAATTATTTTTTTTCTTGCCAACAAGTGGTCTATAGTGACATATACCTTTTACTCTTATTTCCAAGAAGCCTAGTAAGACAAACATTGGAATGGTTTTAGAAATTACCCAAGAATTTAGTATTTGATTTCAACAATCTTTCAAATAAGTTTGTGCAACACTTCTACAATCTCAAACATGAAATTTCATTGGTTTATTTTATGCAAGAAAAATATAAGGTAATAGAAAGCTTTGCAAGCTATTTTCAGTGATGGAGGGGCCTTACAAGTTGATTCACCCATAGTCTACTAGATAAATAACTAACCATTATTTAAAAAAAACAAAAACATAGCAAGATATATTTTCATCTAGAACTACAGTGTGCATATACCTTTAAGGAAATCATTGAAAAAGGTTTGTTGATTGAAAGATCCCTTATTAAAAAAGGGATCATTAAACTTACCTCATCAAATCTAACCTATAATCAAAACTAGAACAATGGCCAAAATTAAAACTAGGTCCAAGCGTAAGCATCACAACAAACCAAGGCTAAAATTTATGGCAAACTCAAGTAGTTCAATCATAACAAAAATCATGTGTGGAATGAATTAAATAAATTATGACATGTCCAAATAGTGTAAACACCATCTACTTAGCCCATGATGCATATGCAAATTAATCCTCACTAATAACTCATTTTGTAAACACAACAAGTAAAATAACTTAGACCAACAGAATAACCTAGACTAGTGAAATAAATTCAATCACCTATGCCTTTTCAAAACCCTCTTCCAAGGAGAACTATGCCTACTCATCATGTCTTTAGTGACCTTGGATAACCCATTGAATTTATGTTTCACAAGCTTATCATAACTAGTCTGATTAACTAGCATATTCTGAAGCACTATCATGAGGGTATTAAATATCTAGACCAGTACAAGCAAAATGAATTCTATGAGTATCATAGGGTTAATGGGCATAATTTAAGTCATTATGTGAAAATTAAACATTTGATTAAAAACATATTTGAAAATGGAGAAATCACATTAGACCATGGAGCTTCCAAATCCAATCATACCCTTAAGATCTATAAGAACCCCTTTCTATAAGTAATAATGACTAATATAACAATAACAATGGTATCAATAGCTAAGGTAAAACCAATAGAATCAACAAAATTAGTAGAAAACTAAACAACATTAGATGAATGGATGGAACCAAGGCTAGAATGATGCCAAAATAGACCTACCATGTAGTTTCCCATGACTACAATAAGGTTGTAGGCCATATTATAGGAGGTCACATTAAAATAATCTCCATCAATCCAAGAACAAGTACCAATTAGACAAGACCATTTCTAATCATACACAATCAACCAACCCATGCCAGTGATCTTTCCTTGACTTGGGACCACATACAAACATACCAAAAAGAAAGGATTCCCACTTTTAGACTTTATAGTGATAACTCGTCCTTATCCCATGACCATGCATAAGTGCACTAGTAACCAAGACTTATCATATCTAGCCCCCCTCCATCATTTGTTAGTAACAATGGTCCTACATTTAATCCCAATTGTGCAATCACAACTCGATGATCAAAGATTACCATACTAGGCCTAAACATAGTGTCTCTAAATTTCATCAAGATTCTTGGCTACATGATATCCAACTTGTAGCTAGAGATGATCATGATCAAGGCCTATGACAATCAAGAGCATGAATCATAAGGTACCATCAGCTTGCTAGTTATCATTGGGCCTTTGACCCATGATACTCTATGCCATGTATTAGACCTCAAATTTTCATATAATATGCTTTTAGGTAGACCTTGGATACATGAGATTAATGTAATCCCATCAACATTACACCAGTTTATCAAGTTACCCCATTCAGGTATGAAGGTCACTATTTATGGAGATTTATAGCCATATAAACATTGTAAGCATTTAGAGGCCAAATACCAAAGCTATAACTACCATTTTTTACTAAATCTGGTTACCAAAAAGGATAAGGGAAAAGAAATACTTTGTGATTCACCAAAGGCTAACTACATTAACCCTTATACCCTTTATTCACTTTCCCACATGCTGCTTCTTGAAATATCCAATCATTATACCATCTTGGCTAATAGCCCAAGAGAATATTTGACCCATAATACATTCCACATTACCAAGCTTCCATAGAACCTCAAGTCCTTTACAAGACCTAAATCCAAACCACCTTGCATAAAATGGCAAAGAAAGGGAAAAGGCCACTAGCATAATCCATCACCTATCACTTTCATACCAGCCACTAGCCAAGAAAAGGATCCACTTGAAGGTGATGAATCATGGTTTTATAATGACAAATTGGTCAAGTTTTATATCAATTCCAAGTACCCTATATAAAATATGATCATGGAGAATCATGCTTATGAAGGTAGAGTCCTTGGGTGGAATTAACAAGATTTGCTTGAGCCAATTTTTGCCACTCAATACAAAGGAACCTATGGTCTTGGATTTAAACTATATAGGGGTGACCCCACATATCTAATTCATGTTTCATCACCAATGACTAGTGATGTTGATTCTAACAACAAATTAGAGTCTAATCATATCCCTTTAGATGACCTAACCCATACCAATTTGTTTGACACTAATTCCATTTATACCTTTAGACTAGTTATTTACCATAATCCACTTCCATTACATTATCCTCAACTAATAGACTAGGGCCAACAAGAATCACCAGTGTCAGTTGATGACTTTTGGAATGATGAAGCTTTTTATGATTTTCTAGGCCTTAGGGATAATGTTCTATTGGGAGACCACAAATAAGGGTTCTTAATCAAACTAGATATTGAAGCCTATTTTAGAGAGCAAGTGAACACCCTTAGATAAAAATGAATAAATAAAAAATTGAGGTCCTAGTGAAAACCTCTTCAAGGCACTTTTTGACTAGGGAAATAGTAAAGATAAATACTAGTCTAGTGGTGAAAACCTATTTCAAATGCCATTAGATGGGGGTGTTCAACCTTATTCTAACATAGCTTAGGAGACCACCAATAATGAACTTGCCTATGGGTCCAAATTCAACCTCAAATAACATCAATATTTTGATCAAATCATCCAATATTTTTGAACATTATTTATCACATGGCCATCCCTACCATGGGAGGATTTTGATTCATCATGCCTAGGAGAATTTGAGGAGCCATTCCCTATACAGGACTCTACTATTATAGGCTATTTTAAATCTTTTCCAACCATTCTAGAAGATAGTTTGACCCTTCTAGTGGAAGACATGATATAATTTAACATCAGGACTCCAGATGACCCAAAATGGATCAAATTAGGCACATCCCTCACTAAGGAGGAACATGAAGTCTTGAAATTCCTTTTGAGGTAATTAGTTGATATATTTGCATGGGCCTACTTTGACATGCCTAGTTTAAATCCCACCTTGGTTTTACACCATCTTATGGTAAATTCTGATGCCAAACCTATAAAATAAAAATTTCACAAGATACATCCTTGAATTATGACATCAGTAAAGAAAGAGTTGGAGAAGCTCTTAGAATCAAGTGTATTAGGTTGATTGACTACTCAGAGTAGATCTCTAATGTTGTACTAGTCAGTAAAATGCTAGAAGGAATCATAATCTATACTAATTTCAAAGACATATATAAGGCATGCCCCAAGGATGACTTTATTTTGCCAAATATTGACATGATTATCAACTCCATAATGGGTTATGAAATTCTTTCATTAATAGATGGATTCTCAAGCTACAATCAGATTTGAATTTCACTAAAAGACCAATGTAAAACAACATTCACCAATTTGTGGGGAACATTTTGTTATCAGGTTATGCCATTTGGTCTCAAAAATGCTAGGGCCACTTACTAAAGAACCATGATTATCATATTTCATGATATGATGTATGTCATTGTTGAAAACTATGTTGATGACATACTAGGTGAATCAAAGACCAGGGTTGATCATCTAACATCACTATGAGGGATATTTGAGAGACTACATGAATACAAAGTTAGACTCAACCCTAAGATATTTGTTTTGGGGGTTATTTTAGGATAATTTATTGGATTCATTATGTCTCATTGAGGCATTGAAGTTGATCTAGACAAAGTATGAACTACAATAGATATGCCACCACTGACCAATTTAAAGTAGCTCCATAGTTTACAGGGAAAGATATGATCTATTAGACACTTCATCTCTCAATTAGCCAAAAAGTGTCACCCATTCACATACTTGCTGAAGAAAGGTGTAAAATTCCATTAGGATGATAAATGCCAGAAATATTTTTAGCATTTGAAGGACTATCTTACAAATTTGCCTATTTGTTTCCTCTAATGCTAGTAAAACTATTAATCTTATACCTATCATCTATAGATAAAGCCTTGGGGGAAATTCTATCTCAACATGATATTATCTAAGTTATACACTAGTGGTGTATGATCACAATTATATGCCCATTGAAAAAGCCTATTTAGCTATGGTATTCATAGCTTAGAAACTATGACATTACATGTTGAACAACAAGACCATGATAATTTCAAAATTAGATCCACTCAAGTATCTACTATCTAAAATAGATTTACAAGGCCATATGACCAAATAGATCATGCTTCTTAGTGAGTTTAAGATAGATTATGTCAACCAAAAAGCCATCAAGGGACAAGTTCTTGTAGATCATCTTACTAAAGCATCCATTATAGATATAACACCGCTAACATTCTAATTCCTAAATGAATACATTATAACCATCACTAAAACAAATATTGAGGTGTATCACTAGAAGATATATTTTGAAGGATCATTCATAGCATATGGATCAGGGGTAGGCCTTTTATTAATTACACCATAGGGGATCTAATCCCTGAATCCTTATATATCAACTTTACTTGTACTAATAACATGGCTGAATATGAAACACTCATTATAGGGATTTGATAGGTAGTATAATGGAACATATAACATCTAAAGGTTTATGGTGACTCATAGTTAATCATCAATTAGGTTATAGACCACTTTCAAACTAAGGATGATAATTTGGTACCATACAAAGCCATGGTCAACACTCTCAAACAACAACTTATTGATGTACAGTTTAACCATATACCATAAGCTGGTAATAGAATAGTAGATGCCATGACCACCATTAGATATTTGATTCAACATATAGACATAGCCAAGGAATACCAGTTCCTCATTAAAAATTTTCTAGTGCCAGCTCATGAACCTTCAACTATCATAATGATTTGTAAAATTTTTTGTCCCAACTCTACTTGGTATTCCAACCTTTAGGCTTATGTTCATGACTATATTATGCAACCAGACCTATCCCACAAATAATCTAAAGCTTTTATCTACCATGCCCACCATTATACCTTACTCATACCAACCCTATACCACCATATTTTTTATGGAACTCTGTTTCATTGTTTGACTTTGGTAGATCTACATTAGCATTATGGGAAGTTCATGAAGGAGTATGTGGAGCCCTTACTAGTGGGACAGTCTTCTCCAAGAAACTCTTATATACTAGCTATTATTAGCCAATAATAGACATAAATGTAGTTGTATATGTAAAAAGGTATGATAAGTGTCAATGGCATACAAATATAATTCATGCCCTAGCTAAGACTATGAAACCAATTCTTACACAATGACCATTTTCTATATGGGGCCTAGATCTCATTGGGAAGATAAACCCCACCTCATCTGACAACCATAAACATATCCTTATCACCATAGAATATTTCACTAAGTGGGATGAAGCTATACCCATCACTTATGTGATTGGAAAGCAAATTTCCAAATTTATTTTCATCCATCTCATTTGCTGCTATAGTATCCCTTCTGACATTATATCTAATAATGCAAGATCACTCAAAGACAATGATGTTGAATCGCTATGTGATGAGTACAAGATTAAATAATATTTTTCCATGGTATATTACCCATAAGGGAACATCTAGGTATAAATATCTAAAAAAAACATTTTCAACATCCTCAAAAATATTATCAATGAGGTTGGTCATGATTGACACCTCCAAATATTTTGTGCCCTCTAGTGGTACCATATCAATCATTGCACTCTAATAAGAGCCACTCTATATTCACTTGTTTATGGCACTAAGGCCATTCTTCCCATTGAGGTTGAGTTACCTTATTTATTAATATATTTGAATCATGTCTTGGACAATGAAAACTATCGAGTAGCTCACCTATAAGAGATAGAGTTACTTGATGAGAAATGTTTAGCTACAATAAACAACTTGTAAGCATACTAGAATTGACTCTATGGCCACTAAAATCGGCACATGAAACACAAAGAATTTGAGCTTTGTGATCTTGTCCTTAAATAAAACCAAAATAATACCATGGTTGAGAAGAAGCATAAAGGTAATTTCAAACCCAACTAGGTAGGTCCTTTCATAATTGTTGTAAACTATGGCTCTGGAGTATACAGGCTCAACACACCAAATGGGGATGAACTTGATGAGCCGATGAACATTATACACCTCAAGTCTTAATTTACTTGAGTAATATGGTGTATTTTATATGAATATTGTTTCAAATTATATCATAATATTGAATTTTTTCTTTTTACCATATCATTCTACCACTTTGTCATTATACCATACCTTTTCCATCGATCGAGTTGTTTTTACCCACCCTACCGAGCCCATTTGACCTTGTTTCCATTCCAATGGTTTCATGATCACTTTTATCATGAAGATTCAAATTATTTTTAGTATTCATTTCAATTATTCTAGATATAGGTCATAGTTTTAGAGTAGTATGATAGAGGTTTGGTAGTTACATCCTTCATTTCTTATTTCATTTTATACCAAGTGTGCCTAATTATAACCACCTTTGGGAAAATTAGTGTCCCATGATCTTGATAGTAATTATAACCACCTATGGTTAAATTAGTATTGTTGACTTATGCGATTATTTCTTATTTATAACTACCTATGGGAAAACTAGGGGAAAAATGTGTAAATCATGCCTTGATGTATCACCATGCCATTCCTTGGTCATATTGTGCCATTTGACAACTTTGATTATTTTATTTGAATTAAATGCTACACTAGTCAGATTCCTCCATTGTAAGGTGTAACTATAGTGACTTGAGGTCCCATCTTGGGACTATGTAGATAGTGCTCAATATTCATTAACTTACTCACCCTTTGTCATGCTCTCATCATTTTATGAGAAATTTAATCTTAAATGCTATCACTATTTTTCAAGATGGAGTTTTTTAGTGTATCTTCATTCTCAATTGAGTTGATATTCTTAGAAAATTCCAAAAACATTTGTAAAATTGTTTTATAAAATAAAAAACAAAAGCATTAACCACTTCTTTGTCTTAAGGATTCTAGTAACCCTCACTACATCACAAGAAACCACTTATCATTTAGTTTCCCCATCATTTTTGGCCTTTTATCCCATGCTCTCACCATTTTTTTAGTCTATTCCATATTCTTCTATAAAATCCATTATATTTTTCTTTCTCATCATTTTTTTATCTTATTTCCTAGGAGAACTACATTTGGCCACCTGAAGGTTTTGTTGGATCTTACATCCATAGAACTATGTAGGTAACATCCACTTGCCTAGTGAATCTAGAGATAACTCATCCACCCCTTTCCTTTTCTTCTATTCCCCTATTTTATTTGTTTGTTTCATTTTTTATTCTCATCTAGGGGTAATGCTCATCATCTTGTTTGTTCTTTGTTTGTGCTAACATCGTGGTTAACCATTATTTGTTTTTTGTTTCTCTTTGTTTTATTTTTGTTTCTTTTCTTTTATTGGTGTTTTTTTTTTATTTGTTTGTTTTATTTCTTGTTATGCCTTGATTCAATCTACATGCATTAATTGGGTGATTCTTTGCACATTATTTTTGAATCCATCCATATTCATATGTCAACATTATCATCATGGTTTTTATCATTGGTGCATTGTTTTCAAAGTTTTATTGGATTGCATGTCATTCCTTACACATATTCTATCCAAGTATTCATGGTGTTCTATCATGATGCCTACCATCATGTACTACAATAGAAATCAGATTTAGGAGTCTATATAGTAATATAATAATGATATATCTCCTTAGTACTATAAAAATTCTTGATTGAATCTAAATCATATCCTAAATAGAGTAATCTAATAATAAATTAATTTTCCTCCCTAGTTTGGATGAGTATCTCCCTACTTTCAAGTTGCCCAATTCATCTTTATTCTCTATGCCAATTTGCCGTCATCTTTGCCATCATCATGGTTGCCACTATTGGGGTATAATGCTTATAACTGCCCATGGGCAAATCACTTTGTATCATCTCATTTGCCTTACCAATGATTTTAACCACCTTTGGGTAAATAATTATGTTTCCATCCATTTGAAGGTTGATTATTATAACCACCTATGGTCAAATCATTATCCTTATTCTACCTATCTGGGGCATGTTTTTATTCTACCAATGGTTATAACTAACTATAGGAAAATCATATTTTCCCTTTTACTGATTATAAGTGCCTTTGGTAAAATTAGTCTCTCATTACCCTAAGCCATTTTCAATAATTATAACCAGCTTTTGGGTAAATCATTAAGTTTTTTATCCTACCTATGCTAATGATTATAACTAACAATGCGTTAATCATCCTATTTGTCTACCCTAATTGGGGTATCTCTATATGCCACTAATTATAACTACCTATGGGTAAATCATTTCCTTTCTACCCCAATTTATTTATTTGGTCCACTCATTTCCTTCTTTCAAGGGACCAATTACTGACCCTTTTGCCAATTGATCCCCCAAGAGGGCACCTAAAGTTCATCCATTTCCATTAAAGTCATAAGCATATAAGACCTTTTCAATATTTGATAAGATGTTATTATGCCTAAAACTTGTAATGCCTTCCCAAATAGGGGCAAACTATAGACACCTAAAATTGGCCACCAATGGATTCATACCAAACTTTAGACCAATTCTTACCAACCATTGCAAATTAAGCCCAATAATCATTGAATGTTCTAAATTTGCTTAATCATCATCCATCAAAAGCCAAAATCTTGTTGATACATCCCTAATTTGGGTATCCTACCATAAACAACATAAACATCTCATAGATTCATCTCTAATCATCATACGGCATAAAAACATGCAATTTTGCCTATAAACCTATTAAATAGGGTAAGTGCACACATGGAATTAAATCAAATCTTGAAAATGCTAAAAGTCCTAAATAGAATTAATTAAAATTCTAAACCTAATTAAATTCCTATTTGAATTATCCATGAGAAATTAATGAAATTATAAAAAAAGAAAATTCAAAAATAAATAATATCCTAGGTTTTCATAATTACCTTTTCTGAGTTATCAAGCCTTTGTGAATATCTAAAAATATCCCACCCATGCCTATTCATTAAAAATCATGAGGTTTTGACACCTTTTAACTCCAATATGGATAATTAACTCATTTAGGTTAGGTTTGAACTCATTCCATGTCTAAACTACACTCTAACTCACCTTGGGTTGGGGTTAGTGTCTAAACCTATAAATACAAGCATATGCCTCTTCATTTGGAGAGTTTGGATAGAGTAATGTTATAATGCAAGTTTTATAATGAGATTGAAATCAATAGTGTTATAACACCAAAATAATAATAAAATACATGAATCGAGCATGATCCACAATCCATGGTGCTAAGGAGAGAAGGAAATAGCCAAGCTCCATTACCAAAGACTCTTTGGCACAAACCGTGCAAGCCACATAACAAATCTTTTAGAGCATTCAAGGAAGGTAAGGAATTTGTCATTATTTGCATTTTAGTTGTTTTTATAATTTGTTTTTTCATTATTCTCCCATATGATATAGGAAAGTAAGTGTTATCATTTTATTGTGTTTTCATTCAAGTTTTGTTACTTGTTCTAACACTTGATCTAACTTCCCTTCTTGGATTCCTTGATCACAGACTGCAGACTCCTAAAAGTTCATAGTGTGAACTTAGACATGGAAACATGTAGACATAAGCACTTTTAGGTTGGAAATTCTATTTAATACCTAAAATATATCTTAAAATATGTGACATAGGTTTCAAAGAGTTTAAAACACACCTACAAGATCCCTTTTTCTTCAAGAAGGGTCAACTATAGTTGACTGTAGTTGACAATACTCTAAGGTATGACTACCTTAGTGATTGGATTACAATAAATATGGTGTGAAGAGAAAAAAATGTCTATAATATTTTATTAATAAGCTAAATAAGATAGTGAATTAATAACACAATGCCTAAATATTAAATATCTACCTATAGATATGCCATTTCTTGAGTCAACAACATAGTCATATAACCTATAGTCTAGACTTTCCAAGTGAAAGGTGTGAAATGAAAAGGTTTTGACAAAGTATGAAGTGTTTGATATATTTTAATGGATATTTTTAGTGGTAATACACACTTAAACTTAGTCTAAAATCAATAAAATAAAGCTTGGAGTGGTTTTTCATGCAACATATAGTCCACATGTCAACCCTGCACACAATGGACATTACACAATCTGCTTTGAAGGTTTTAAGATGTTTAGAGGGGATATTCATGTGACCAAGATTTGAAAATTATCATAGAGTATCCCTATGAATTGTAAAATATCCTCATACCATCTTATTATCTAGGACAACAAGGGATATGCCATTTATTCTATCTCAGATAGAGGACACTCCTAAAAGGTTATATTCTACAGGTTTGGTGGGAGAAAGACAAGGAAATGAGTTATAGACTTGTGGAAACATTCAAAGAGTATTTTGAAACCTTATTTGAACATGTAATAATATGTATAAGACTCCATATATTTTTGAGACCAAGCATAATGGCCTAAACCCATAGTTATGCAGTCAAGTCCCTTAGGGCTAGTCTAAGCCTAAATCCCTCTAAGGGGTATGATAAAACTTATAAGGATAAAGTAACATTAGAATGAATTTAAAAACCTTCATATGGAGATATAAGGTGGGAAACAAAATTTTTATTACAAAGAAAGACATGAAAGAGTTTTTTTATTTGAAAATTGGGTAGCCTACACAAAATGAAGAAAGAAGCTCAAGAGGTCAACTTGGGAAGATCACAATAGCATGGAGTCTTAGAATGGGAGTTTTAGGAGATATGATATGTTATATAGTGTATTAAACAAGGATATAGTAGAATTTTTTTAGGGTTATAATTTCATACCTTTATGAATAAATGCTAAAGGTCAAAAATACTTAAAACCCTCTAAAACCCTTGCTAAGGACTCGATGAGGAAGATAAAGAAGTAAATGAATCTAAGAGGGATATTTTGACTTTGAAATGACTTTGAAATTATTTATTACTCCCAAAAACTCCTTCCCAATAGATTTTTTTCCACCCTACTTATATGAATAGGGTGTAAAACTAGTTTTCTTGATAGTTTTTTATGTTTTGTAGGTACAAAGGGTTTAAAAAGATGAAAATAACTTTGGGAGGAGGATTGGGACATATAATAACTCATAATATCCATCTCTTTCATCATATAACCTCAAAAGTACCTTTGCCAACATCTTCATCTCAGCCAGTCTAAACTGGCATAGTGAACAAGGAAGGATCACCAAGTGAAAAAGTGAAAACTCTAAGTGGGAGGCATTTTAAGGTCATATTAATGAATATAGAGACATGATGACCATTTAAAAGTGTCATAAACTCCATTTTATGGATTATTTTTGGAAAATTAAGTATCTTTGGTGCCAAGTGTGAAGGGTGAGTGAAAAGAGAGTGATTATAACTACATGTAGTGATAACTCATGTATAGAAGAATGTTAGTGATTAGGGACACAAAAAATGAATTTTTGGGCATATTTATAACCCAAAATTTATATTTAAATCATCTCATATATCCATATTTTGTTATGGAGCACTCAAATAAGGCCAAATGATGAAGGCATTTTTCAAGGAGCATGTTGAAGAGTCGTATGCCATATTTTAAGAGTTTCATGCTTTGAGGGACATTTGTACAACTAGACCTTTCATGGTATATTTATTATTAATTTATCATATATATTTAAATCCTCTTATATTTACACATGTTCTAGTGACTCTTGGACTTCAATCTCCTCTCTCCTCTCTCAAATTCTATAAGTACTAGTCATTTTGGCTCGTATAGACTAATTCCACACCATGTATGGCAAATACATACTATTTTTATGTTTTAATTTTACTTTTAATAATAATTAAAATATATTTTGAGTTCATATATCATATTTTCAAAGTGTATGAAGATATTTATAGTGAATGGTTAAGTTATATTCATCTATCCTTGCTTTCTCTCAATCCTTCCATGTTTGATGCAAGTTATTCCACTCTAGAAAGTCATATGAAGTGTTTTAAATAATATGGGTATATTTTAAAGTTTAAAAGTATCCCTAGTGTCTAAAAATAATATTTTTTTCACTTATATTGGATATTCCTCATGCATATCACCTCCATATTGAAATACTAATGTTAGATCATTCTAAGACTTTGAAGTTAGTATTGTAGGTCTTATTTCTTAGTGAAAGAAGTATGATGGTATTGTGTAAATACTTATAATTTATCACCCAATTAGAGTATATTTATTTCATGCATACTTCTATCCCTTTTCCCACAATAAAACATTTAGTGTAAATGATAAGCATTTCAAGACAAATTCAGGGAGCTAGTCCTTAAACCTAGAGGTCTACTTTTACTATAGGTAAACCCACATGCCTAGAAGTATTACCATGCTTCCAAAATATATAGGATGATTTAAAAACCTCATATAGGTTGAAATATTTGGTGAAAATAGGAAGTTTAAACAAATAGGCTCCAACTCTACATAGAAATCTTGATTATAGTTAGCTCTATAAGCTAATCTTGAGGGATTTAAAGGTCTGAGGGGTCTTAGATAATGAACAAGTTATTAAACTTGGTGTAGATCATATTTATGACCTAAAAAATATATTTTTGGTCTCATTTAGTCTAATTAAATAGGGGAGATACCCTTTGTTTTGTCTCAGATAGATCACACTCTAGGAGTAAGATGACTGTAGGTTTGGTGTGTGAATGGTGATAGGAATAAAGGGAGAACAAAGAGGAATTGGAGAATTATTTGAGAGGTTTATCTAGGGATAGAGTGATAGGAATAATATGAAACTATTAGAAACATTCAAAAGTGGTCATATGTCTAGAAATATAGTCTAGGCCTATTAGGCCTAGAACTAGACCTAAGCCCTACATGTACCTAAACTCATCTAGATGACCAAATGACCCTCCTAAGAAATTTAAAGACCTTCATGGGATAGTTAAAGATGGGTTGGATCCATTTTTTTTTGTAGGGATTTACACATAGTGGTCTTTTTTGGGCCTAAACCTATATCAGGGGTACCCAGAACATAGTCAAAAGCATAAGAGGCCATTTTTAAATGATCATAATTATATAGACACATTACATGTTGCCTTAAGGAGATAGGGGTAGTTTAGGAGGTTCATTAACTCAATATTTGTAGAATTTTTTTAGGAGTTAGATGTCTAACCTTTATGAACAAACATTAAGAATAAAAACCACCTAAAACCCTATCAATAACCCAATAGAATAAATATAATTAGAGATACATTAAAGAGGGGTCAAATGGCCATTATAATTTTTGTAACATGTATATCACTCTCCCAGGCTCCATGACATCCACTTTTGTCATACCATCACTTGTATGGATGGGCTAAAATATGATTTTCTTGTAGGTTTTGATGTATTCTATAGATGTAGAGGAGAATTATTGAATGGAAATAAATTAGGGTTATTTATGGAATTATTATAAATCCTTATACTCATTGCTCACCACAAGTAAGCATGGAAACTCCTCTGATACACTATTCACTACAATTAGTCTTGGGTAGATAGTGAACATGACAAGTGACTGCCTAGTAAGATGATGAGAAGTTTGATAGTGGATATTTTTAACGTATAATTGATGGAGTAGAAGATAAATTTAATTTTAATAGGTGTCCTAACACATCTTAAATGTATTTCCTTAAGCAATTTCTAGTCATCTTGATGATAAATGTGAAAATTGAAGCCAAGAGGGCTAGTAAGTGACTACAAACATTGAATACAAGTGTCAAGATGAAGGCTATTAGTTAAGAGGGTATATGATGATTGTCACATATTTTTAAAAACATTCATAAGATAGTTCATATGTGTCAAGGATTCCTAAGGCATTTTAGAGAAGACAAGTGAGCTCATTACTAAGAGGTAGTTTCAAGAAGACAATTTGAGGTATCAACACCAACTTGAAGGAAAATTATGAAATTCACGTGGACACTTGTCTAAGATAGCTTCCTTCCCTCTTTTACACTTCATTCTCTTGAAATGTAACTTGTTTTCATGCATTAACACTTGACATTGTGATCCTTGAACTTCACTTCTCTCTCCTCTTCTATGTTCTATAAATGTAAGCCTTTTTGGTTTTGTAAAAGAATCTAAACCTAGTATGGTGAAGCCTTACTAGTTTGAATATTATATTTGCCTATGAAACAAATATTTCCAATCTAGTTTTGATCTCATAAACTTCTTGTCTAAGAGTGTGAATTGGTTCATATTGGAATGTCAAGTGATAAGTATCTATCCTTGCCTTCTCTTTACTCTTACATGTTTGATGCAAGTAGTTCTCCCTCTAACAAGTCACATGAAGTGTATTCATGTGTATTTTTATATCTCTAAGTGTAAATAGTAGCATTATTGTTTGAAATCTGACCTTTTATTCACTCACCTTGACTAGTGTTATGCATATCACCTCCATGTTTGAAATACTTATGTTAGATCAATCTAGGATGATGAGAATAGTATTGTGAGTCATGTTTCATAGTGACATTGTATAGTATTCTAGTGGAGATATATCTGGTGTATCACCTCATTATCATAGGTTAATTTTTATGTGCTTTCTATCCCTTTTCATCCAAGTAAGCAAGTAGTGTAGGTGATAACCTATCAAAGACTAATATAAGGAGCTAGCCCTTAAACTTAGAGGCTTACCTCTACTATAGGTAATCTATAGGCCTAGAGGTAATCCAAGTTTCACTTAATCTAGATTATGATTGAACAACAACATCTAGGGTAAAATATAGAGTGATAATAATAATTAGTGGAAAAAAAACATAATTGCTCAAAACTCGTCTATATCTAAAGTACTAATTTGACCAAAGGCAGTTATAATAAATGATGAATATTTATAGACAAAGTAGAAAAATTATGAACTAGGATCAAATAATAATAATGATTTGACCAAAGGCAATTATAATCATTAGAATAAAATACAAAGGCTAGACTCAAAAATTAACTAGATTAATAACTCAAAAACAAACTAAACTAAGGCAATTAGCTTAGGTGACACTCGATAATTGGATATCCAAGACTCCACATTTGGTTCATAAGAGAATTTTTAAAAAATGGAACTAATACATTCATAACTTAGCACAACAAACTTTAAACAAGGAACATGGTAACAACTTGGCTTAAAGGACTCTCTAATCAAGATATAAAATAAATAACAATCACTAGGTCTAGGGAAGGGGTCTTTTAGATCAAATAGGAAATCAACCCAAGTAACATAATCCAAACATAAAATTTAGAAAACCTAATACAAAATTATAATAGGCTTTGTCATAAACTTGGTCAATTTAAGATCTACACTTTGAAAGGTTGAAATTCAAATTTAATGTGAAAAGACTCAAATGTTCTAAGGAAAAAGGACTAGACCAAAATGGGTAGCATAACTGCATGTTTGAAATAAGAGAGATATAACAATGGTTTGGGACTTGGTTTTAAAAGAAACAAGAGATTTGGATTAATTTAGGTAGTATAATGATTTTATTTCAAACAAATGACATGATAATGGTTTTGGGATTCAAAAATTGAAGGCAAAATGTTTGAGATGAAATGGGTAGCATAAAGATGCCTTGTTTTAACAAGTGACACCTAAATTCATTTTGTAATAAATCTCCAAGGAAAATAGTGTGACACAAAATAGGTAGAGTAATACCTCTTAGACTGAAGAGGTGTGAAAATATTGTTATGTTTTTGGACTTATTTTGGATGCAATAATATAAACAAGTAGTTTTAGTCTAAAAAACACATGTAAAATAAAATAAAATATAAATAACACTGATTTCTCATCCTATAACTAGAACTAACATGGGTATGAGTATCTTATTCCAAAGTTTTCACTAATATGCTAATGCTTGGGAAGAATTAAGTGTTAATCCAAAAATTAAAGTACATGTGTGGGTAGAGTTTTATGCCCCTTTTGTCTCTCAAGCATTTATACGTAGCATGAACTTAGAGTGAGGAACACTCAACATTTGTCAATAAATTCTATATAAATTGGGGTTTGACTAAAAATATATAAATCTTGAATGCATTATATGGTCCCAAGTTTGGATAACATAATGGAACAATCATGTCAATTAAGTCCAAAATACCTAGCTTGTTATGTAATGGTCTATTACTTTACATAACAAATTCATTCACGTACTTATTAGTTAATTTTAATGTTTGGCTATCGTATAGCCTAGGTACTCATTGGGATGGTCAGGCTAACTGCTCACTAATATCCCATCCAATGGTTTACCTAATCTGTATACCCATCATGTAATGGGGTTGGTATGATGCTAGGAGATGAATCCCTAGGTCAATTCACCCATAAAGAACTTCTATGGAGGTTATGAACTCTTTCCCACCAGATAAATGTATAAAAATAAATAAATGAAAATGAAAAGACTTTATAGGTCAATTTTGAATCACCCAAGTCATTCAAAGATTGTGGAGAATAGATTTAGAATCACACATGCTTGTCAAGGGGAGAAATGAAATGGATGGAGGGGAGAATGAAGTAAAAACCAAGGTAGAGGAAATATTTATCAAAGTCAAGATACTCAAATTAGGTTTGTCAAAAAAAGAGGACTATCAACATTAAAGACTTTGAAGAACTTTTCCTAGCCACAAAAGTCTTAGGTCAACAAATTAAGCATGTAGATAATTCCATGAAGGCTATATACATGAAAATTAAAATGGACCTACTTTTCCACAATGTGTTCCCCATTTCTTAGGACCCCTTAAAGAGTCATCGGTCTACTAATAAGATTGGGTACTTGCATGAGAAATTAGATAGAACCATAGAGTTTAATGAATTCTCCTATTCCAATCTACCAGCCTAATGCACCTCAATCAAGCCTAGCTCTATCATGAGTCTAAATTTTGAGTTTGATCTTCAATTGGAGATAGGATATGTGCTTATAATCACATCTTTTGGTTTGATTTTAAGTTTTAAGATTTTTATATTGCCTTTTGTATATCATTTCCTTTTATTTCAAATGATTTGGATTTTAAATTTATTGATGGTTTTTTATATTCCTCCTTCATATAGATTTGAAAAACCAAACATGGGCGCTAAATATGACTTTCATTTGAATGCGTAGGACTTGGTTACTAAGAGAGAGAACTTACATAACATAGTGTCTAAGAGTCTCATAAATTTAGGTGAAATAAAAATGTTATCTTGACTTCGACCTTATTTTATCTAATGTGAAAGTAAATTAATAAGAATGAAACATGAAACAATTTAAATTACTTCAAATCACAAAAAATGTGACAAAGGGAGAAAAATGGATAAAATGATAGTTAAGTGTGATTCATTATCATAAGAATGAGGGAAATGGAGGAAAACATGATAATAAAATTTATTTTTCAAATTTAATCTATCAAAAGAAGCAAAATTTAAAGTTGAGAATAATGATCAAGAACTCATAACCATTGAAAACACATTCTAGCAAAGGAATGACAAGATGGTGGTTTTATGAGGAAGGCCAAGTCCTATCCATGGTCTTAAACTATAACTCTTAAAAGAGAAACCCATGAGGGTACTAAAACTTATTGGAAAAATAAATGGGATAAGAAAAACATGGTATTTTGTGAGGAAGGTGAGGTCTTATCCATGGTCTTACACTACAACTCACAAATAATAAATCCAAGGGGTGCTAAGAAGTGAGTTAAAATTATGAGAATAAAGAGTATAAAGGGACATCATGAGGAATACTAGGTCCTATCCATGATTTTACAATGCAAATCATGAAAAAGGGAAACCAAAAAAACCAAAAAGGACTAAGGTTTATGAAAAGAGAAAATTGTTGTAGAGGGTGAGACCCATGTAAGTATCATGTAAAACTTGTTATATGGATAACATATATAAAACATGAAAAGAAGTGAAAGATTAGTAAAATTACTTCTTAAAGAATTGTGCGCGAGTGGGCTCTTTGAAAATATGACCTTTATTGGTTTGAAGGTGATAGGTACTTGGATCAAAAATATATTTGACTAAATAGGGGCCCCACCATTTTAAGGCATATTTACCTTATTTATCCTGAGTGTAGTTTAATTTAAGGACAAGATCACCAACATTAAATGTGTGAACTTTGACTTATTTTTTATGTTGTTTGGCAATATGGGCCTTGTATTGGCGATTATGTTGTAAATAAGAAAGACGATGCTCATAAAAAAGATCGAGATCATGAAGATGAGCTTCACATAATTATTCATTAGGTATGATACCATGAAGAGATATATGGATAGAGGGAATCTCAAATTCTAATGTAAGGAATGATTCAAAACCATAGATTATATAGAATGATGTTTCCCTAATGGTAGTATGTATTCTAGTGTGATAGGCCCAAAGAGCAAGATAGAGATGAAGGTGTCAATCCAAGCGATTTTCATGAATTATCTTTTGTAAATTTTTATTAAGGATTTTGTTTGTGGCCTCAACTTGTCCATTAAATTATGGATGATAGCACGTGGAAAATTTATGATTGATTTTAAATTTAACATAGAGTTATTTGACATCTTTATTTTTTAAGTTACCATCATTATTTGAAATGATAGTGTGAGGGACACCAAAGTGGTAAATGATTTTATTAAAGATAAATTTAGAGATGGTAGTAATGGTGACATTAATAACAGGATTAGTATCAACCCATTTTGTAAAATATTCTATAGAAATATTTATAAAGACATGCCCATCTTGAGATCAAGGTAATTTACCAATGGGATCTAATCCCCACATGGAGAATGGCTAAGGAGATTTTATGGCTTGAAGCCTAGCTGGAGGGGAGTGAATTAGATCATCATCAAGATGGAAAGGAGTACACTTCTTAGAAAATTCAATGGAATCCTTTTCAAGAGTGTGCCAAAAGTATCCCATACATAAACATTTATGGGTTATAGCATGTTCACTATAGTGGCCACCATAAATACCCCCATGTGCTTGTTTAATAAGAGGAAGAGCCTAATCTTGCATGACATAGTGGAACAAGTCACCTTCAATAATGTGATAATATAAGATGTGATATTTAAGTACATATTTAAAATCTTATGTGTAAATACAAGTGTTTTCATGGGAATCTATGTTGGGAGGATAAGTTTGATGTTCCAAAAATTGAATGATGTCTTTGTACCATGGGCTTTATTGAATGGTGACTACCTCAATGTGGTAGATTAGTGAATATTTTGGTTGAGTACGAGATGTAGATTTTCTCATTTAGATAAGAAAATAAGGATTAGAAAGAACTTGGTAGAAATGAAAAAGAGATGCTGAAGAAGTGAGGGAATTAGCAATAAAATTTTGATCTCGAAGGATAGGCTCGATGGTGAAAGAGATGAAATATTTGGTAAGATTAGTTGCAATTTGATGATAAGAAATTATATTCATAATTTTTCATTGGTAATCACCATTTAATTGGTGGAAAATGAGATGGAAATAACCTAAAGCATGATGGTATTGGATATCTAAATCAAGAGCAGCTCTCATACCTAATATTAAAGCTTCATACTCAACCATGTTGTTAGTGATGTCAAATGTTAGGCAAAAAGATAAAGGGATGATTTTTACAAATGGGATTGTAATAATAAAACCTTCCCCACCTCCTTGAAATAATTTATCACCATCAAAGTGAAGGGTCCAAGTATCCTAATGTAAATCGACATTAATTTTAGGAAGTTATTTTATGACTACTTTTGGTTTAGTAGTACCAAGGGGATAATGCTTTCATCAATATGACTTGCTTCAAGATCAATAGTGAAGTATGTAAGTAATCTTTAAGGGATATGGATTGATTTATACCTTCAATATAAAGGATATTATCATTGAGAAGACTATCTTGAAGGTGGTTGACAATAGGTATGAGAGCTACAACAAGTTGATCAACAATGATTTGTCCTTTGACAACTTTTTGAGTAATAATTTAGAGATCAAATCTTATGAGATGGATAATCCACCTTCCATTTATGTCTCCAAGAAGAAATTTATTATAGAATAAATGATGAATGGGATTAGAATGAATGATAACATAAGTGGTCTGATAAAGCATATAATGTCAAAGTCTTTCATCTAAAAAATATATGAAAAGGCAATAATGTTTGAATTTTGTCTAATATTTCTCATAATCAATGAGGCCTTAGCTAATGTCGTATATAGCATATTCTCTTCCAATATCCTCTTTTTGGGCATGCATTTCCCTAACTGATATAGGTGTGGAGTAGGTATATAGGATTTAAGGTTGATTTTTTAAAGGGGGATGAAGATTAGGTGGGTGAATCAATGATTCTTTCATGTTATCAAATGTTTTTTGACATGGACCCATCCATTCTAAAGAATTACCTTTCTTAAGAAGAGAATTGATAGAGTAGATATGGTAAGACATTTTGGGTACAAATCATCTATTTTGCCCAAGTTTACTAAGATAAGTACAAATATATGGAATGGATCAGGGGATGAGCATGTTGAAAAAAGTGTTAATCTTAGTAGGGTCAACATCGATGCCATAGAGAGACTACGAATCCTAATATTTTACTAGATATGACATCAAAGACACATAATTAAGGATTTAGTCTAACTTTATATTTAATAAGGTGGTCAAAGATGATGTCAATATCAGGATGATGAGTCTTTTAATATTTGGACTTATCAATTAGATCATCCACATAGGTTTCTATAAGTTTGTGAATAATATCATGAAAGATATGATTCATTGCTTGTTGATAAGTGTATCTAACATTTTTTAGTCTAAAGGGAATTTTAACATAGCAATAGGTTCCCCATTCCATGGTGAAACTAGTTTTATTTTAATCTTCAGGGGAAATGTGAATTTAGTTATAGCTCGAGAAACCATCCATAAGAGATAACATTTCATAACTAGCGATGGAATTGATAATTACATCTATTGAAGTTAGAGGTAAATTATCCTTGGGATAAGTAATATTAATATTACATAAATAAATTCAAATACAAATGACCATGGTGACATTTTTTTAAAAAAGAACTATGTTAGAAACCCATTCAAAATAGTCCACTAGTTTGATAAACTTATCATCAAGAAGTTTGATAATTTATTTGTGACATAGGGTGGAAAATTTGGCTAGAATTTTCCTTTGATTTTGATGCATAGGTTTGGCATAATTATAAGTGATAATATTGTCCACCACAATGCTAGGGTCAACACTAAGCATATCTTCATAGGACCAGGTGAATTTCTCATAATATTTATCAAAAAATAAGCTAAATTTATCATGTTCAGTAGGTGAAAGTTTTTGAGAAATTATAATTGGTCAAGGGCATGATGGAGTACCATATTTAATGGGGGTAGTTGATTTAATAAGCATAACATTTCCATCTTGGAAGTGGTATGGTGAATTTTGTAAAGAATAAATTGATTTAGCTTTAGGGTTAATGATAGCAATGAAATTTTTGAAACAAGGAGATTTATTTTTGAAAATTTTGAGTTTTTGATGTTACTAAGTAAGTTGAGGTTCTCGGGTATGAATTAATTCAAGAATAGCTTCATCACTAAGAAAAGTATGATTATTACCATAATACTCAACATCTACTTTGAGATCAAGAATTTGATTACCATGGAAATCATATTCATAATGTATCTAATGGACATCTATGGCCTTAGCATCCAATGTAATCTTGAGAGTAGGAGGAGTAGATTAATTGGATGGGATTGGTGTATCATTAGTTTATTTGATAGGGGAAAAATTAGACAAAATGATGGGATCTATAGTTGGTAGGGAAGATGCAGGAATCTCCATAGGGTCATAAGGTAAGAGTTGTTCTACCACCCAAGGAGTATCAAGAAGGGGAGAATTAATGTGAGGTACATGACCTTCAAAACCTAATTTAGAACCATTAGAAATTGTGTGAACATCCCATTTTAAATCATGTATTTGAGCTAAAGTTTTATGATAATATTGAACATTCAAGTATTGAGATTGAGCTTGGGCCATGACGTAGTTATTATTGTAGGTTGGAGAAATGGTACATGTTTGGGATTCAGAGGGTTTTTAAAAAGGTGAAATTTTGAGGTTAATAAATTTATTTGAAGACATGATTATAAGATCTTGGAATAATTTTTCCATACAATAGTCATTATAGGTGAAGGCATCTTCTAGTAAAGAAGGTTCCTGAGAATTACATGGAGGGGAAAACTCAGTGATCTCATCAATGAGAGGAATAGTGAGATCATGAGGTAATAAATAAGGACGAAGCCATTATAAGGCATAAGGAGGTAACTTAGTAGTTTTTCAAGTGTGTTTCAAGTCATTAGGTTCATCATCATCTAAATTAGTAATAGTGACTTGTAAGTCTATATTGATGTTGATGAACTCAGGTAAGGGATCACTATTGATGGTAGGAATGTGATATTGAGATTTTGGATTAGGAAGTTGAATACTGGAAGGGTTTAGATCAAATTAATTCTTATACCATTTTTTTTATGTAAGAATTTGATGCATTATCTATTATAAGAAGTGATGGATCTCATTATATGAGTCCAAGGGTGACCAAGGAGTATTTTATACGATAGAGGAAAATCAAAGACCATAAGTTTAGTTTGAATGGTCTTAGGTCAAATTATTAGGGGAAGCCAAATACAACCAAGTTGATTTTGATTAGTTTTATCAAATCCATGATAGGTAAGGTTAGTTTTCTTGAGATGATCCTTATTATAGCCAATATGTTAGATGATCCATAAATATGTCACATTAATATATGGTAAGACATTTTGGGTACAAATCATCTATTTTGCCCAAGTTTACTAAGATAAGTACAAATATATGGAATGGATCAGGGGATGAACATGTTGAAAAAGTGTTAATCTTAGTAGGGTCAACATCGATGCCATAGAGAGACTAAGAATCCTAATAGTTTACTAGATGTGACATTAAAGACACATAATTAAGGATTTAGTCTAACTTTATATTTAACAAGGTGGTAAAATATTATGTCAATATTAGGACGATGAGTCTTGCAATATTTGGACTTATCAATGAGATCATCCACATAGGTTTCTATAAGTTTATGAATAATATCATGAAAGATATGATTCATTGCTCATTGATAAGTGTCTCTAACATTTTTTATTTTTAAGGGCATTTTAACATAGCAATAGGTTCCACATTCCATGGTGAAATTGGTTTTATGCTAAACTTTAGGGGAAATTTAAATTCAGTTATAGCTCGAGAAACCATCCATAAGAGATAACATTTCATAACTAGCGGTGGAATTGATAATGACATCTATTGAAGGTAGAGGCAAATTATCATTGGGATAAGTAATATTAATATTACATAAATAAATTCAAATACAAATGACCATGGTGAAATTTTTTTTAAAAAGAATTATGTTAGAAACCCATTCAAAATAGTCCACTAGTTTGATAAACTTATCATCAAGAAGTTTGATAATTTATTTGTGACATAAGGTGGAAATTTTGGGTAGAATTTTCCTTTGATTTTGATACATAGGTTTGGCATCAGTATAAGTGATAATATTGTGCATCATAATGATAGGGTCAATACTAAGCATATCCTCATAGGACCAGGTGAATATCTCATAATATTTATCAAAAAATAAGATAAATTTATCATGTTCAGTAGGTGAAAGTTTTTGAGAAACTATAATTGGTCAAGGGCATGATGGAGTACCATATTTAATGGGGGGTAGTTGATTTAATAAGCATAATATTTCCATCTTGGAAGTGGTATGGTGCATTTTTTAAATAATAAATTGAATTAGCTTTAGGGTTAATGCTAGCAATGAAGTTTTTGAAACAAGGGGATTTATTTTTGAATTTTTTGAGTTTTTGATTTACTAAGTAAGTTGAGGTTCTTGGGTATGAATTAATTCAATAATAGCTTCATCACTAAGAAAAGTATGAATATGACCATAATACTCAACATTTACTTTGAGATCAAGAATTTTATTACCATGGAAATCATATTTATAATGTATTAAATGTACATCTATGGCCTTGGCATCTAATGTAATCTTGAGAGTAAGAGGAGTAGCTTAATTGGATGGGACTGGTGTATCATTAGTTTATTTGATAGGGGAAAAATTAGACAAAATGATGGGATCTATAGGTGGTAGGGAAGATGCAAGAATCTCTATAGGGTCAAAAGGTAAGAGTTATTCTACCACCCAAGGAGTATCAAGAAGGGGAGAATTAATGTGAGGTACATGACCTTCAAGACCTAATTCAGAACCTATAGAAATGGTGTGAATATCCCATTTTAAATCATTTATTTGAGATAAAGTTTTATGATAATGTTGAACATTATATTATTGAGATTGAGCTTGGGCCATGATTTAGTTATTATTGTAGGTTGGAGAAATGGTACGTGTTTGAGATTCATGGGGATTTTCAAAAGGTGAAATTTTAAGGTTACAAAATTTATGTGAAGACATGTTTAAAATATCTTGGAATAATTTGGCCATACCATAATAATTATAGGTGAAGGCATCTTCTAGTAAAGAAAGTTCTTGAGAATTACATAGAGGGGAAAAGTAGTGATCTCATCAATGAGAGGAATCTTGCGATCATGAGATAATAAATAAGGAGGAATCCATTCTAAGATATAAGGAGGTAACTTAGTAGTTTTTCAAGTGTGTTTCAAGTCATTAGGTTCATCATCATTTGAATCAGTAAGAGTGACTTGTAAATCTAGATTGATGTTGATGAACTCAGGTAAGGGATCACTATTGATGGTAGGAATGTGATATTGATATTTTGTATTAGGAAGTTGAATACTCCAAGGGTTTGGATAAAATTAATTCTTATATCATTTGTTTTTATGTAATAATTTGATGCATTGGCTATCATAAGAAGTGATGGCTCTCATTATATGATTCCAAGGGTGACCAAGGAGTATTTTATAAGATAGACGAAAATCAAAGATCATAAGTTCAGTTTGAATGGTATTACATCCAATTATTAGGGGAAGCCAAATACAACCAAGTATATTTTGATTAGTTTTATCAAATCCATGATAGGTAAGGTTAGTTTTCTTAAGATGATCCTTATTATAGCCAAGATGTTAGATGACCCATAAATATGTCACATTAATACTGGAGCCTTCATCAACTAAAAATTTATTAATAATGGTAGTATTAATGGCTATTTTAATAAATATAGGTGGATCATCTATGTGAAAATTTATTTCATCATTAATCATGTCTTCTTTAATATATTTAATGGACAGTTTAGAATAAGGACACACGGAATCAATGGTATGCACATTGGAAGGTTGAGGTTCAATAGAGGGTGGTTCTTCATCTATAGAATAGGGATCTTCAATTTCTTGTAATTATTGCATAAGGAACTTGAAATTATATGGTTAATTACAAACTAACTCCATAAATGGAATCTTCCAAGGCATGGATTAAGTTATTCCATAAAGTTCTAATGGGATTTAGAAGAACTAGTGTGAGTTTAAGAAGGTAAGGTATATTTTAAAGGAATTAAAGTTGTTGGGGGATTGAAATAAGGAAGTGGTTCCTCAAGTGATTTTGAATCTAAATGAGTGATTTTATTATATTTGAGAATTTGTTCCTCCAAAAATGGTTTCTTAGGTTTGGTGATAGGATATTTATGAGTTGTCTTGTGATGGTAATTGACCTTAGCTATGTTAACATACTTAGAATTTTTATAATATTGGTCATCATCAACATCAATGGCATAAACGTCCTTGTTATTTTGTTTATTTCTTTGGTTATTAGAAGAAGAAGCTTTGGAATCTTTTCCTTTTTGAGAAGCAGTGTTGTGCTCTTGATTATGGAGTTAAATCATGGATTCATGATTGAAAGAATCACCAAACATGTAGGAGACAACAAATTTAGTAATCCCTCAATAAGTTTCATGGGAATGACCAATGTTGGCATGGAACCAATAAAACTGGTTAGGGTCATAAAATTTAAAAGGATTATTATGATAAGCAAATGGTTTACATGATGGTAAGCATCATTTCATTTATTGCACAATTAGTGGTATGTGAGAATATGGGGGAGTATTGGCTTTGGCAACTCCTTGTTTGGATTGAGGAAAATGTATGGTGATGGTATTAGTATAAGTTTGAAAATATCCTTTAAATAATTTGGTATTAGTTTCTACTTTATTCATTAGTAAGTCTTGACATTTAGTTTGGTTAAGATCTTTGTTAAGTATTTTAGGAGAAAAAGTTTAAACCTTATATTGAAGTGAAGGAATTAAAGAATTTATAAATAGTTTAAATAAATTGTTATCAATCATGTTATGGTCAGCCTTATGGGCTAGAGATTTCCATCATTTGATAAAATCATAAGTTGATTCAGTGGGAGATTGCTTAGCATTAATGAAATGGATAAGGCAATTTTTATGAAGGTCATTGTGTTAAAACTCTTTAACTAAAAGATTGACTAAATATTCAAGTTGACAAATGGGATTTTGGGGAATTTGATTATACAATTCTAATACATCACTAATAAAAGTTTTGATTAAGAGTTTAGTTGTGGTGAAAGTATTGGTTTGGATCCACTCTTTATAAATATTTTCAAAGGCTTTAAGAAAAGATGTAGGTCTTTAGTCCCATCATATTTTATAGTTGGAAATATATTACCAATATAAATGGATATGATGAAAGGAGTTAAAGGTTTATTTTTGATATTTTAAATCATTTTTTCATTCATTATAGTTTGAGGAATAACATTTCATGAGGCATCTCTAAGAGGTGGAGGAATAAAATTTGGATTGGCTTGAGGATTGAGAGCCATAGGTTGATTAACCCTATTGATTAAATGATGTTACAATTGCATAATTTGGGAGGTGTTAAAAGTTTACATTGTGTTCATTTGTTGTATCACTTGTGAAAAATGTTGAGTCATATCAATTGGTGGTTTAGTGTTTATAAGATAACTCCTTGAATTGGTATTAGGGGGAGGATTATTAGAAGGTGGATTAATAGTGGGATTATTGGATAGACTTGTGTTAATGGCTCTAACATTATGTTGGAAAGTTTGAAGATGATAATTGTCTTGATAGGTATAAAAAGGATTGAATATACCTACTTTGTCTTGAGGTGTGATTTGCACCATGTTACAATCCATAGATGAAGAAGGGGAAGATATTATCCAAGAGTGAGGGTTCTCTTGGGAGGAAAAGAGATGGATAAATGAATATCCCATATAGTGTGTAAATGGATTCAAGTTTTCCAAGAAGATTATAATAAGGGACTTCATGATGATTTATGAAAATGAATAGAATTTTAAGGAAAGAGATATAGAACTAAGTGTTTAGATAAGAGGGTAGGATAAAAAATAAGATTACATAGCTAAATAGTTCAAATTAGTGCTAAAAACTAAGAAAAATATAGTCTAATAAGGATATAAGGTCAACTAGGCTGACTAAATTTTGTAACCTAACTAGAAAAAGGGATAAAAATTCAACTAGGTTGACTAAGTACTGTAGACAAGGAAAAATATAGTTTGTAACAGACTATGTCAAATGGAACAATAGTGTACTAAAAATAGGAAAAAAAATTCAATGTAATTGAAACAAGAAATGAAATCAAAAACATAATAAATTGGATAAATGATAATGATCTAATTGAGTCACACAATGTAAAACCTTGTACCAATGCTAGCTAGTACAAGTTTTTACAATACAACATACAATGAGCAAAGAACAAGCATTAAACTAAAAAGGAAATGCTAGCTAAGTGGTCATCGTAAATGTTTTTAGATTATTATAAAGTGTTATTTTAAGTGTGATAAGGAAGTTGGTTGAAAGTAAGGAAATAGAAATCAATCTATGGATGGTTTCAAGAAATTCAGGCTGAAAGTGATCTGTGTTGGTAATGATACTAGCTTGGTATTGAGGCCTAACCCCTCACTTCAAAATCCCATAGTAATAAGGGTGTCAGGTGTTTATCCAATATATACTATTAACCATGTGTTTATACTTGGCCAAAAAACCAAGTCAGCTTCCACCTTGGTGATGAAATCCAAGTAGGTAGGCCTTGGGTAGACAAATATTTAAATGCATTTTAAAATTATATGATTTGATAGTGTGTGAAAAAAGAGTAAGATAGTGAAACTAAATGGTATATTAGAAAACCACCTAATTAGACTATGTGAGCTAATATAAGTATGCAAGCAACTAAAAATGAAAGTGGGAATTAATTACTAGCATATAGTTGTCAATTCCTAATTTAAGCATGGTATAGAGTCAGTTTAAATGAAACTATAAGCAAACATTAAAGAATAGATTTGATAAGGTCACTAATTTACTATAGAATTAAGAGTCCTTATAAACTAAGTTAACCAGGTCAACTTAGTCTTTCAAATAGAAGAGAGACTAGAAAATTAGGAAGACCAGGTTGACCTAGTTTGCTATAGGATTGTAGTTTGGAAGATTGCAAACTTTTGCAAAACAAAATTGTAATGAAGAACTAAATTGATAGAGAGATAAATAAAGGAACCTTGGTGGGTTGGAATATGTTGAGGACTGTGAAATTTCTATTGAAGTGCCTTGAATGCTTGCTTGTAAGTTCTACCAACTATGTTGATTGAGTCGACCTAGTTCTATGATTTCCTATTTATTAAACCTTGTTAAGATGATTGAGTCAACCTGGTCAGCCTGGTTTATTATTTGGAATCTTTTTTTAATATTAAGTCAACCATCATGACTTAGTTTGTTGTTCTATACTTGAATAAGAGACTAAGTCAAACTATTCAACACAGTTTATTATTTGGAACTGAATAAGAGTATTATGTTGACCTAATTGATCTAGTAACTTGTATCTGATAAAGACCTACACAAAAATACTATTCATTTTGATTCAATTGTGTGTTAAACATACACACATAAATTAGAAACTATACCAGCCTAGTGAACTTAGTATCACAAATATAGAAAGAAATAACGAAATGATAGAAATATAAAATGTGAAAAAAACCTAAAAGGATTAGATTCATGTTGGGTTCACCAAAATGTATGTAATAAGAAATGCATCAAATCTACAAATCAATCCTATCTCAAAAAAGATAGATCTTACTTACACTTCCAATTATGGATACATTATATAATCGATAACATGATCAATATGGATCTTCTAGACTAAATTAGGGGATATCTTATCAACAATAATATACTAGGGAAGGTTTAAAAGTCTAAAGTCAAGAAAAATCATGCAATAACCCTAATTGGGTCCTATGTTTTTATATTCACTAAACTAATAACAAGTAAATCAAAAATTCTAATCTAGTGCTCACCAAATCTTGTGGAACAAAGTAGGGGTGGTGGAGGGTGGGGGGAGGGGGGGTGTTAGTAAACAAAATTAAAGTAAACATACATAAGAGAATCCTAATTAAACTATTTATAGGTAAGACACTAATGTATGGAGAGAAGATCAATATTATTCAAAAGTTATTACTTATACAAATTCTATCTACTAAAGAGAGAATCAAAGTTAGAGATACTTACCTAGAAGATGAACCCATCGGTACTCAATCTCTCCCTTGGTCAAAGGTGTTTTGAAAGAGGTTGTTGTAGTTTGTAAGGATCACTAAGAAATGCCAAAGCATCCAAGACTTCTCCATAAGACTAGTGTCAGGAACCTAGAACAATAAACATGCTCCGATGCCTACTTAGTCAAGATCTTGCTCCCTCAATAAGAGCACAAATATGATTACTCTGTATAAGCAACTAATCACGGAATTTAACCAAAAATATAAAGTAACTAGAAATATGAAACAACACAGGAATTGAGAGACAATACACAATTGTATTAATAATCACTCAGAAGAATATACAATAAAGAAGATGCCACTTCTTCCACCTCAAAGGCTCGCCACACCTCAAGACCTTCTTCCCTCTCTCTCTTGGTCACAACAATCAACTCCAATACAGAATTGATGTTCACCTCTCCAACCAATCAGTAACACGCTGCCAGTATACCAAGTACACAACCGTACTCCAAGTAGATCTCCTACTCTTTGCTGCTACCTACAAATTACTAGACCTTACTCACCATTGTAGATCTCCTATAGAAAGTCATGTGCACATGCTGACCAAGATCATACACATACGAAGAACCCTACTGATTCTCCAAACCAGTACCCACCTTGGTACTGTGGCACTAGGAGGAATGCACCATTGCTCTCCTCTATCTGAAGGAGCTTATTGCTCTCTTACTCACTAGCTACAATTTACAATACAGCCCATGAGTCCATATATAGATCTCATGCTTACAATAATTAGACTATCATAATTACAATAATTAGACACGCAACTCAAGACTAAGACTAGCCTTTGACATGTAAACAAATAGCCCAAAAATAGACTCTCTGGGATCAACATGCAAACTACTTGTTCACGCACAGGCTGCTGACGTTGGCTCTTCCATGACTGATGTCGGCCGACTGGTGATCGACGCCGATTGCTTCCTCACTACCATCTGACTGACATCGGTTGATTAGACCGATGCCAATTTACTTGCAATGCATTCAACAACTCTCCACAACTCTGCATCCTCCATAACTTCTCCTGTTTGCATCCTGGTGAAGCTTTTAGCTCCACAACCTAACAATCTCCCACTTAGAGATAAATAGCTGCACCTGTACTTGTACCTGTACACCATCTAAATTATTCCCTGGCTTGTATCCCTCTTTAAGATCAATCCTGAAGACTAACCACCACACATCCTATTATGCTACACTTGTCATTCAAGTAACCTGCCATATTCGAACCTACATATCCATGTAGTGAAGACCTTGACCCTGCATAACAAGAATCCATGTTGCTAGTCCCACTGAACTGCCCTCCAGTACTCCTTCCCCGAATTGGCTCCATACTTTCTGACAACTCCCACTAATTGGGAAAACTCAGGTCTACACTAGACCTCATGTGATTTTGAACACTTGTTCTAAGCTCTACTTGAACTATCCAGCCCTTGGTGTGCTTTCTGATTCTACATCCTGCATCATGAACCCCGCCAACACCGTCTTCACATTAGCTCCCACTGGAGATAAAATATCCATGTCTCTTATGCCAAAGAATTTTGCTGCTCCAAATTATTCATGACACACCTCTAAACTAACCTTACCTTTAGCTCAGCAAAACCATGTATGTACAAACTTACTAGTAAATCACCCACATACAGTAACAAGATAATGTTGCAACCATCATCTACCTGGTAAGATAAACACAATAGTTACACTGACATTGACTAAAGCCATGCTTAGTCATCCACCTGTCAAACTTGTACCACTATCCTACAGCTTCCTCAAGACCATATACCTTGGCCTTCTGTCTCACGTATCCATCCACTCTCTTCTTTAACTTGGGAATCCATTTCGTCTCTCAGTGCTTACTTCCAGCTGACAACTCTACCAACAAATACCTGTTTGGTTTTTCTCCAAGGACTCACACTCCTCATCCATGCCAAGCTCCCACTGTATCTGGATTCTTCCTGCATTGCTTCTTCACATCTTCCTAGTTCTTGACCATCAGTAAGCAATATAAAGAAGGTGAACAATGAATATGAGGTTCACTTACCCTTTCTGACCTCGATATGAGCATTTGAGACCTGTTGATAGCTTGCTATCCACCCATCATCTGTACCAGTGACCGATCTTGGCCATCTCCCAGTCTGCTCGCGACTCATGTTGGCTCCTTGCACTGACCTTGACTATCGACGTCGTTTCCCTGGGTGACACCGGTATCCATTCTATCGACGTCGGTTCCTTCATGACCGATGTCGGTCTTCTTATTGCCAATGTTAGTTACTATCTGACCAACGTCGGTACCTGTGTTCATCTGTGAGTGATAACTTTTTACCCATGAGCTCTCCATGGATCAAAATCTTGATCAAATCAACCCTACTCTACTCAGAATAATTTAGTTCCCTCACCTGATCTTTGTCCATCATCTCCTCCATGAACACCAAGGCTTTCCAGTTCTTTAGCTTGTTAAAGACATCTGACTTCTACTTCAAAACCTACATTCTCCTCCTACATATGTGACCAAGCCTATGAAGCCACATCTCTACAATAGAAGGTGAATCAGTAATATAAGTAGATAGATAAAGGATGCCTACTTTCTTACCACCATCTAATTCAAGTGCATCCACTGTGAGAGTTACAGTGCATCTCTCATCGCCCAAATTTCTTGAAGAAATTAGACTCATCTCTAAGATTGGTACCTGCATGACTTCCTTCACCACCTATGTGTTATCTATCTATAATTTTAGCTTCACTTCCCCTTCATCAATAATCTGACAAGGCTCTCCAACCCCTAAATAAATCTCTCCAAAGTCTCCAAAGACATACCCATGAAAAGATGCTCTATTTCAGGCTACATGGAAAGAGGCAAAAGAATCTGTAATGAAAGATTCTACTTTATCCAGAACATCTTGTGCAACATTACCTTCAACATATGCTTCCACACGCTGATCTTCTACCAACCAACAATCTCCTTTTCCCTACTCTTTCTTTCCATCAATTAGACCATTTGTGCTATTCAGTTTCTCCATTCGTATCTTACTTTTTTCTGCCATTGCTATACTCCCACTCAATCTGAAACCCCTGTGAGTGACTTGTAATCAAAAACACTACCAGATCTAAAACCACCTGTTAGTCAACCCAACCAAAAGCTCTGATACCAATTGATGGTATTGGATCTTGAACCTATAACTAAGGCTCTGATACCACTTGTCAGGAACCTAGAACAATAAACATGCTCTGATGCCTACTTAGTCAGGATCTTGCTCCCTCAATAAGAGCACAAATATGATTACTTTGTATAAGCAACTAATCATGAAATTTAACTAGAAATATAAAGTAACTAGAAATATGAAACAACACAAGAATTGAGAGACAATACACAATTGTATTAATAATCACTCAGAAGAGTATACAATAAAGAAGATGCCACTTCTTCTTCCACCTCAAAGGCTCACCACACCTCAAGACCTTCTTCCCTCTCTCTCTTGGTCACACTAATAAACTCCAATACAGAATTGATGTTCACCTCTCCAACCAGTCAGTAACATGCTGTTAGTACACCAAGTACACAACTGTACTCCAAGTAGATTTCCTGCTCTCTGCTGTAACTTGCAAATCACTAGACCTTACTCACCATTGTAGATCTCCTATAGAAAGTCATGCACACATGCTGACCAAGATCATACACATACGAAGAATCCTGTTGATTCTCCAAACCAGTACCCACCTTGGTACTGTGGCACTAGGAGGAACACACCATTGCTCTCCTCTATCTGAAGGAGCTTATTGCTCTCTTACTCACTAGCTACAGTTTAAAATACAACCCATGAGTCCATATATAGATCTCATGCTTACAATAATTAGACTATCATAATTATAATAATTAGACACGCAACTCAAGACTAAGACTAGCCTTTGACATGCAAACAAATAGTCCAAAAATAGACTCTCCGGGATCAACATGCAAACTGCCTATTCACGCACAGGCTGCCAACGTCGGCTCTTCCATGACCGATGTTGACCGACTGGTGACCGATGCCGGTTGCTTCCTCACTGCCATCTGACTGATGTCGATTGATTAGATTGATGCCGGTTTACCTGCAACACATTTAGCAACTCTCTGCAACTCTGCATCCTCTGTAACTTCTCCTATTTACATCCTGGTGAAACTTTTAGCTCCACAACCTAACAACTAGATTCTTCTCCAAGTAGAAACCCTAAGATAAGACTCTTTAAATAGAATGGTGGAAGATTAGATTGTAAAGAATTCAAATGAATAATAAATCTTGCCTTCTCAAAAATAATGGTGAAGTGGATGTGTTTATATAAGTAGATCTAACCCTAAACCATTCATAATGTTTTGGCTGATAGGGTTGACCGGATCAACCTAATATCATTATTGAATAAAAATCACTAGGCTATAGACTAGGTTGTCCAAGGGTTAACCTAAGCCCTAAATAAGTTTTGTCAATAAGATTACAAGGTTGACATAGCTGACATAGTCATGCAAACTATCAAAATAGGTTTTAGGTTAGAAAAAGGGATAATAAAGGTGGTAAAAGACTAAAGGAGTGTGAAAAAGAGGAGACCAAGATTAGGGGAATGGTTTTAAGAGCTAGTTGGATTGGTAAAAAGTGGAAATAAGTGTCTTTAATAAGAGCACAAGGTTGATACAATTGAAATAGTCATTTAAAATATCAAAAGAGGTTCTAGGTTAGAAAAAGGAATAATGAAGGTGGTAAAAGATTGGAGGGTGAAAAAGAGGAGGCCAAAAGTAGGGGAATTATTTTAGGAGTTGGTTGGATTGGTAACAAGTGAAAATAAGGGATAATAATCCTACAAAGCACTAATGGTCTACCCTCCCCTTTATAGATATACCCCTTAAGGTATGCACTTAGAGAGATTGAGACTTGATGGGTTCCTACAAGATAGAAACCATCAATAATTGATAAATTTTGAAAATATTATGTGCATATAATTTCCAACAAAAATTTACAATAAATGATAATAAACTAAGTGCTTTTGGTCACCTGAGTTCCTTAAAGGGGATAGGGGGAGAACATACATGTAATAGTTTATAATTTTCCAAAAATAATGAAACTAGTCTAATGAACTTTGAAATTTAGATAATAATAAAAAATATATATAGTGAAAAATCTCTTAATATCTCTAACTAAAATGTATGTTCATTTTAATATCACTAAATCAAAGTGTGATTGAAAATTTGGCCCCTTGGCCTTGTTTGCACTTGTAGATACTTTTAAAGCAACTAAAAGACAAAGGTGGTAGTAAATTTTAAGCACCAAATGAAAATGTATGTGATATTTTAACAATATTTAAGATTCTCCCTCTCCACCTTAGGTATTGCAAAATGTTAGGGGTTTTTCTTGTCTAGAAGCCAAAAATCGAGTAAACAACAATCCATTTCAAGCTCTCAAGTTTTGGGAAAACACAGAGTGAATTCATTGTTTAGCAAGATGGAACCATTACTTTCTTATAAGCATAGACACAAAGAGCAACTTTAGTGAAGTTTCCATTTAGTAGGGTAAAGTTACTGATTATGTTAGGAGAAGCTAGCAAAATAATCTATAAAATAATTAAATAGAGAGTAATTTTACTTAACAAAATTGCCATTCAATAGAGGCAAAGCCACCAATTCTATAGAGTGAATACATCATTTAGTAGGTCAAATCTATCATTACAAATACACCATTTCTACACAAATAAAGATTGAAAACAACCATGGGAATGGCAAAGCCATTGTTACATAGGGCAAAGCCACTATTTACTCAAAAAATATAATGACATATATTTCAAGGATAAATTTATAAACTTGAATGATTAAATGAATTTGTTAGTAAAAGTAAGTTTAGCATATCAATATCATATATGGGATTCATGGTCTCACCAGGTATGCAATTATGTACCTTATATGTTTAAAGAGTAAACAATATGTAGATTAATCTGTTGTTAGTTTACATGACAAAAAATCAAGCATAACAATACACTAGGACTAAACATTCTTCCCTAAGAACTAGGGAGATCACATAATAAGAAAGATCAAAAAATAGATATAAAAATAATACAATTTTCTTACCTCTTATATCAAATTTGATGCATACTTATTGGAATAAAGATGTTCGTTATTGACTTATGACTATTTGAGTCTTCTAGCAATGATATTACATGGTGATAACATCTCTCCAATAGTCACTTGTGGCTTGATGTGAATATTGTCATAAATTAGGCATTATAAAACTACTCTTAAAGGCTTCAAGAAGGTATTCCATCAGAATAACCTTCCACACAAAATCTTGTTGGCATGTGGTATGGTCACTTATATTTATAGTAAAAATAACTAACTCTAACCATAAGGAGGTTAGGTTAAATTATAATTTAGGTTGCATCTAAAATAATCTAAGTTGAGTTAGTCTAACCCCAGGTTGGGTCAAAGCACTCATAAAATCCTGACACCTTAGTTTCAGATATTTTTTAGACATGACAACTAACTTTAGATATTTGTGAGGTGTGACTCATAATTTTGGAATATTTAAGAGACAAAAAATCACTTTATTAGTTCCTTTGACCTTGTGACTTCATATTTGGATAAAAATTATTTTTTGGTAAACAAAATTCACTAATTTGATTTGGAATATTATTTTAGGCAATGTAATTAATCTCGATTAGTGTTTTTTGGATTTTGGCAATTATTTTAAATGTTATGAATTAATAGTTTGACAAGATAAAAGTTTCAAATTACTATGTTGTAATTTGAATAGGGTTAAAAATAAACTAGGTTAGTAGTGCATACAAGATAGTATGCCCAATAAGCTAGCCTCATCATATTTTTGAGAAATTAGATCCCTTACATGGATGAATTTGGGTAACTCAAGTGATTTCTAGACTTAAAATGTGTTGTTTTCTATAAATTGAACTGAATCCCAATTTAGGCACAAAAGTGGCCAAAACTAAGTGTCTACAATAGTATTGCCGATTTTTGTTTTTATAATTTTTGAAATAAATTTTTTATATTAATATTATTGATTTTTAACTAATGAGAAATCAAATTACAATATTTTTGTTGTTGGTTTTAATTAATGTGATATTGGATTCCAATATAACTATTATTGGATTCTAAATTATAATGTGTAATCAAATTCCAATTATATCTTAAATTTTTTTCACCTTTAAATTCATATTTAAGGGTAATGATCTAAAAGTTGAAATGGGTCCTGATAATTTAAATAATTTGACCCAGTAGTGGTCATACTATTGCCTAATTATAGTTATTATAGTAATGTTTATTATTTATCCAAAATTTACCATATATTAATCAATCACATTATGACATGGAAGATTTAAAAATACTAGTTCAGCATTATAAAACACACTTGTTATCATAATGTACAAGTATTAGACAACACTTTTCATTGCCATGTGCCCAATGTAAAACATACTTATCGTTATTCTTAATAATCTTGTGTAGAATAGGCAATCACCCATTTTATATTAAATAATAACATAGTACTTTGTTTCTCATATTATTAATTTAGAGGTCATTATTCTTATCTCAATGTGTAGTATGGGCATGTGCCCATTCTACCCAAGATAATAATATAAGCCTTTATTTCTCATATTAATCCTATAGATATGTGTAGAATGGGCTTGTTCTTTTTAAAACAAAGATGGTTATCACATAAATTAATCAAAAATTTCCACTTTATTTACTAGTATATTATTAGAAATAATTAATCACTTCACAACCACACTGATGTGCTTTAAATGGTTTAGCTACTATATATCTTTTAATTAATAATGTGTAGGGAATCCATCAATGTGAATGAGAGATAATTATCTTTTTTAACTTATTTGATTCATGTTGTAATAAACATCAAACAATCTATACAATTCTTCACTTTCTTTTCTTTGAAAAACTTAAGAATATTGAAACCTCACCTTTTTACTCACATACACATCCATCAATGGATTGAATGTTTGTACAAATAAATTTTGAATAAATTTGTTTTATCTATGAAAATCATCTAATGGTCTAAGCTTATCAAGGTTTATAACTATGGTACATTGCCAATTGATAGCTACTTAGGACCTCAAAACCTTGGAGGCATTATGCGATTAGGCCCTAATGGCTTAATGCTTCTAGGGTTCTAAGGGCCCAAGGAGATGCCAAGTAGAAGTGTCCTAGAGCTCAAAAGCTCAGGGGATTAGGCATTTACAATTGGACTTTGGGTCATGTAAACATGACAAAGGTCATGTCTATAACCCCAGTGGAATAATCTTGAGAAGACATGAAGAAGACACATGGAACTTGAATGCATCAGTAACAACTTGGACTAAATTTGATGGCAAAAAATTTAGAATTTTGATGCGGTGATCTTGTGATTTAGATTTCAAATTAATAATTAGCACTCATGGTTAATGATGTGAACTCTTTGAACTCTTGTTTTAAGGGAACACAAATAGTAATTAAATTATGACAGGAATAAAAATCACTTAGATATATTTTAAATCAAGGTTCACAAATTTAACTTTCATACCACATAGTTCATGATATCTTCATGACTAAGGGATCTAGTCATAGTTTAATGTGAAATCCAAAAACTCACATGTCCATGGAAGCCCCTTTTATTATATAGTTAACATATGATCCATAGTATGTTAGAATATAATTATGATCAAGGAAAGGTTTAAATATGGATAGATAAAGTGGACTAAAATTTTCAACATATATGTGCATTTTGTTGATGCCACATTGAGAATAAAAAAGACCTTGATGACTCCATGAATTCTTGATGACCCAATCTTAAACTTTAAATAATTTATTTGTAGTTAAATTCTTCACAATCCTCTCATTGCATCACCAAATTTTATTATTTTTTTCAAACACGTATCATAAAATTATTGTGACATAACCCCAAAACTTATAGTGTTGCATCACTACTAGAACATCTCCCATGAACTTAAGTAGAATAATGCTAGTAAATAAAAAATATTTGAAAAATATTTTTATTAAATACTTTAACATTAATTGAAATACATTATTAACTTTTAATAATTATGTAAATTAATATATTAAAAAAATTATTAATCTTACATTCATATTTAATAAACAATATGGTTACCTTGTTAATGGGTCAATAGTAAGTATCTTGAATATAAGCTTGGCTAAAACTATTGAATAGAAGTTGGTCAAATAGAAGTAATCAATGTCAATATTCAATTCATATTAAACAATTATGGTATAAATGCAAGGCCAAGTTAGCAGACCCTACTTTGGAATAGAAATTTGAAAATACCCACATCCCAAGCCAAGATGATATCACATATTAATTTATGACCTTCAATATTTTCATATTAATATTCATTACCTTGTTCAAGTAGTGGAAGGTATGATTCAATGGCCTCATGTCCTTTTTTAGGAATCTTAATTGATCCAAATTTACATTTTGTTTGGTGTCTATACCTAAATGATGCTATCCATGTCAATGTTTTATTTGATTTTGTCTAATTTGATCCAGATTTTACTAAGCATCAAATAATCCTGATATAATATTTTACCAACTTCTATCCCTAAGGTTTTCTAATATTGAATCCTTGCCTTTTTATCCACATTATCACCTTATAGTTTAAGGTAAATATCCCCATCTTTCCTTCCAATCCATATCTTTTCATTTTCATCTACTTGTCATACTAGAAGAATTTATGCCACATACACATCCATCATTGGAGTGAATGCTTGTTTAGATCTCCAAAAATAGGCCCAAAATAAATATCATTATTACTTGGGATATGTTCATTAATGTATTATTGTATGTAGAAATGAATGTCTCTAGTTATTTCATCATATATTTCATTCTCTTGTATTGTTTGTGGATAAAAACAAAGATTTGACATCCCACTAAAATTTACAAATGATCTATCCAAAGCACACAAAACATTTTCCCAATATATTATATTTGGAAGCCAGTATTCTCTACCTCCACCTAATGTAATTTTCCCCTAACATTCAATATATGATTTTATTCCCTTTTTTAAATATTCCATTTTTTTGAGTTCTTTGAAAGGTGCTAGATGATGATTCCCTTCTAGCAAGTTTGGTTCACCATTATCCTTTTTACATTAAATTGGTATTGGATGAGAACATTGGAGATATTTTATTATTGTTTTTTATTCCATCACTAGTATGTCATCCACAACATGGAACCTAAACATCTTAGGTTTTCTAATACCCAATAGCTTATGGATTCCATCTAACAAGTTTGGATCCACAAAGTCTTTGAACTCATACACTTACTCAATACAATAAGGAGTGAATTATTTGACTCCTCTTTACATATTTTTTATCAGAGTTGTTGCCAAAATATGGATAATGTGAATGCAATGGAGACATGATCACATGAGATGAAGCAAGTGCACACCACATAGATGCTAAAGTAATTTGAAATTATACAAGAAGATAAATTGCACAAGACAAAATGGAGAAAACCAAAATCTGATTAACATGAGATGGCCAAAGTGAATAATACATATAGGAGATCACGTAATTCCTCCACAAAAGGTGGTCAAGGCACCCCAAGAATAGACTGTAACTCCTACATGAAAGGTGGTGACAAGGTGCTAAGAATAGAGAAGTAACTCCCATCAAGGGAGTTACTTATGACATTCTTATGACACCTATGACACATCTATGACACACATCTCCACATAAGCTAGCCTATCCCACAAATGTAGGAAAACTTTATGTATGCACAAATATAAATTCCCTAATTAATAAATAGGGAAAAATAAAAACCTACACTAATACCCCCCCATAAGTGCAACTTAGGTGGGCAGTGTGGAAATATAAAATGGGTCTCGGCAACAAGGTTTGATGAGGTACCCGTGTACAAATGCAATCTCCCATAAGATAGAGAAAAGGAGAAAACCCATAGAAAAAAACTCCCCCCCAAAAGAGAGACATAAAATAAAGGAAGAGGCGAGTGGGCCCCCCCAAAGATGATGTTGTTGTAGATGTGGACCACACCCCAAGAAGAGCTCATAGATGAATGAACTTGTTCTCAGTGAAAGGTTTGGTGAAGATGTCTGAAACTTGCTCTGAAGACTGGCAAAATATCAAGTCAATGACCTGACTATGAACAAGCTTCCAAATGAAATGCATGTGAATCTCTATGTGCTTGGTCTACTAGTGTTGAACTAGATTCTTGAAAATCTGAATGGTACTCTGGTTATCACAATAAATGATGGTGGGCTGCCTGATAGGAATACTAAACTCAAAAAGAATCCCCTAAATCCAAATAGCCTTAGTAGCTGCATTAACAGCTCCCCTATACTTTGCCTCTATGGATGATATAACAATAGATTCTACTTCTTGCTAGACCAACTGATAGGACCAGAACCTAGAGAGAAACTGTAACTAGAAGTGGACTTGCGAGTATGTGAATCACCAGCCTAGTCTGAATCTATATATCCAACCAAGTCAACCTCTATGCCAAATCTATAATGAATCCCATATTTATGTGAACCATGTATGTAATTCAAGATCCTCTTAGCTACTTTCTAATGTAGCTCATGAGGTTCCTGCATAAATTTGGAGACAAGTCCCACTATATATGATATGTCAGGCCTTGTGTGAGTCAAGTAGATGAGACTACCAACAAGTTGTCAATATTGAATGGCATCAACCAATGGTGAAGAATAGTCAACCTCAAGCTTGACTCTTGATATAAAGGGAGTCGAAGATGGCTTGAAATTAGCCATGTGAAACTTAGCCAATAAGTCAAGAGCATACTTAGGCTATGTAAGAGAAATTCTTGAATCTGATTGTGAGATCTCGATGCCAAGGAAGTAGTGCAACAAACCCAAGTTTGTCATGTCAAATCTATCCTAGAGAGATGCCTTCACCACTATAATAGTTGATGAAGAACTCTCAGTGATCAAAAGGTCATCAACATATAGAACCAAAATTAGGAGTGAATCATCTTGCCACAAGAAGTAGACATTCAGGTCAGAATGGCACCTAGTGAAACCTGCTATGAGAAGGAAGGAATCCATCTTGGCATACCAAGTCCAAGGGGCCTATTTGAGGCCATAGATAGATTTCCTAAGTCTACATACTAAGGAAGAATCCTAAAATAAATCTTGGTAGCTACTCCATGTAGATCTCCTCCTCTAGATCTCTGTGAAGAAAGGCACTCTTCACATCCATCTAGTGCACATCCCAACCATGTGTTGCAGTAATAGCCAAGGTGAGTCAGATAGAAGTCATCTTTGTAATGGGTGTAAAGGTCTTTGAGTAGTCAATGCCTGCCACCTATGAGAAAACCTTGGCAACTAATCACGCCTTGTACTTATCAACTGACCCATCTACTGCAAACTTGGTCTGATATATCCACCTATATCGAACCATTTTTCTTCCCTTAATAAGTGAAGTCAAATTCCAAGTGTGATTTTTGATTAAGGAAGAATATTCTTCCTCCATAACACTATCCCACTTAGGTACCCCTGATGCCTCTTGAAAATTATGTGGATCTGAAATTGAAGTAAAGAAGGCATGTGGATCTCTAAAAATACCCCCTAGTACGTCTATCATCTACAAGATCTCATGCCCAAGTGCTAGCAGTCTCAAGTGTCTGTCTAGCCCAAAGTAGCCCAAAAGTGGGTGAGTCAAGTGTTAACTCCTCATCCTCTGACTGACTAGAGCTAGATGCCTCTGCATCACTATCCTCACTGTCTAAACTCGAAGAAGTAGAAGATGTCTTTGGCTCAAGAACCTGCTATGGATGATCTGAATCTGATGAGGAATCATCATGAAGAAGTAGATCCAATGAGGGAGAAGAAGTGTCAAGTGTTGAGTCTCTAAGACTCTCCTAAAAATGGATACTTCTCTCGATGAACAACTCATGAGTGACTAGATCTAGAAGGTGATACCCCTTAATACCATCTAAATATCCTAAAAAGATGCAAGGCTTAGACTGATGTTCCATAGCTTTGCATTTCTTCTTCAGAATGTGGGCCATGGCTGGGGATCTAAAAACCCTAAGGTGCTCAACATCAGGTTTCCTTTTATGCCAAGATTTAAAGGGCATTATCCCTTTCAAAGCTTTATGAGGAACCCTATTTTGAATGTAGCAAGCACAATTGATGGCTTTGGCCTAGTACTGTGGTGCTAAGGATTTAGAGTGAATCATACAGCTACCCATCTCTTTCAAGAACTTATTTTTGTGTTCTGTAACCCCATTCTATGAAGGACTGTAAGTGATTGTACGCTACAAATCAATCCCCTCTATGGTGCACAATTGCTCAAACCTATTGCTGACATACTCCCCTCCATTATTAGTTTGAAGAACCTTGATGGATTTCTCACTCTGTTTCTCAACAAGAGCCTTGAAGTCTAGAAACTTTTCAAACACTTCAAACTTTTGTTTGAGAAAATATATCCAAGTGTACCTAGAGAAATCATCAATGAAAGTAAGGATGTACTTGGCCCTTGTGAAAGATAGTTTGGGAAAGGGTCCCGATATATCACTATGGACTAACTCCAAAGGTTGTGAAGCCCTCCAAGCTTTGCCTTTGTCAAATTTTGCTTCAAGATGCTTCCCAAGGGAGCACCCCTTGTAAAGTCCTTTTGAGAATTGGACACGAGACAAGCCAATGACCATGTCATGTTTGCAAAGTTACTCAAGGTAGCAGTAGTTAAGGTGGCCAAACCGCTCATGCCATAATTTGCTAACTCCATCTGAATGAGTCGGCAATGTTTTTGGAGAAGAATTAGGTGCAAAATGTGAGGTGTATAACCTTGCTTGGTGATCTGCCCTACCCACTGCCACTGTAGTATCATTATGCAACTCCCTGATAGCCACTGAATCTAGTGAAACTCAACTCTCATGCCCTGAACAATGTGAGTGATTTGGTACACTGATAGGAGATTGGTTGAAAGAGAAGGAACACTTAGAACATTATTGAATGTTCCTCCTTCCATTTCAACTAACCCTCTCCTTGCAATGGAAATTGATGTGTCATCACCCAAACTAATTAAAGTCATGCTACAAGGCTCTAAAGATGAAAACTCAACTAGTGAAGAGCCCATGTGGTGAGAAGCACCCAAATAAATAACCCATGATGTTGTAGAAGCTAAAGTTGCTACAAGGGCCTTGCCCTTTTCTTTCTCCTTACCCTTGCCTTTTGCCTTCGTAGAATCTTGGGTAGATGAATTCTACTTGATGGACTTAGGAACACCTATGTTGTGCTTCTCTAGAAGATGAGTTAGGTGATCTATTTGTTTCTTCATGCATTTGTGTTCATCATGCCCTATATTTTTACAATAGGCACACTTAACCTTCTCCTTATTAGGTTTAGCATTGGAGGAGGAAGACTCAGTGTTGTTTTTGGCAGGATTGTTGTTTTCTTTCTTTTTCTCTTGGTCCTTGTTCTTTTTCTTCTTTTCCTTTGTTGAAGTCTTGTCCTTACCATTTCCAGCTATCAAGGCTTGGGGTTGAGTAGACTTCATTGTGCCCATTTGAATTAGCTTATCTTTCTCCCTAGTCAAGTTGGCAATGAATGAATCCAAGGAAGGCATTTTCCATGTAGTGTCAAGGGCACCTTTTGTGGCATGGAAAGTGGAGACAAAGACTGAATAGCTTGGACCTAACTTAGTGAGAATAGAAAGGATGAGTTAATCATCTTTCTTCTCTATCCCACATTATTTCAATTACAATCTAAGGGCCTTAAACTTAGTGAAGAAGTCTTGGAGGGTGTCAAAGTTGTTAGGACTTAGACTTATGAGTTTGTTTTCGAGCTCATCACCTCTCATCTCATCAAGCTTCCCAAATAAGAGTTCTAAGGTGCCCCATATGTCTTTGGGAGTCTTGGAGGTTTCTGAATGAAATATAAGTTTTGGAGACATGGACAAGCTTAGTAATCCATAGGCTTCATCACTACGATTGTACCACTTGACCTTTCCAGCATTAGTGTTGGGTTCTACTTCAGTACCCATGGTGATCCTATACAACCCTTTGCTTCTAAGAATAATTGAAATTTTAACCTTCCATTCATGATAGTTGAAGGGTGTTAGGGTTTTAAGTTGAAAAGAGTCCATTTTAATCTGAATTTAGGTGAAGTTGTGTTGATTGCAAGTTGTGAAATTATGCAAAAAGGAGAATGAAAGCAAAGATTTGCAAGTTGTGAAAAGCAATCACACCCCCCCCCAAAATGTTGAGCCCCCCAAATATGCAAATGTACACTCAAAAGACATCCATATCAACTGAGAATGCATCTTAGAGCAATTAGTGTAAGACTTTAAGCAAATAGGGCGTCAGACTTAACCAAAAATGCGTCTCAGGAGACCCAAATTTTAGGCACTTTATAAACTAGTGCATTTTTAACAAATAAAAAGCATACACTATGGAGAATTGAATTATAAACACTTTTTCAAAAAATGGTACCCAAATTTGAGCTACCATTTGCAAGATATTAAAGATTCAATTTTCTTGTAAACTAGTGTTTTTGCCAAAAAAGCACTAAAACATTAAAAAATGCCTATTTTGAGAGAGAAAGTGGCCTTCCAACCACTCGTTGGATTTGGCACAGAGTGAGGAATCCAAAAGTAGGCCTCACCCTTTGTCTTCGACAGGCGAAGATACAAGTTTAAATTTAAACCCCCAAAATTTTCAAATTGTCTAAAATACTTAATATTCAGTCAAATTAACTAATTTTTTTTATAACAAGTCAATTTTAACTAAAAAATTAAAGTAATAGATAGAATGAAACTATTGGCCAAGTATCTAAGGGCCCACATGGGATGTCAAATAAGGAGAGGGCGCCATTTACAAAAAAAACAATAGGTGGCATAATTCTCTTACAAAAAAAGTGCAGTTCTAATTTTGCTGGGCAAAAAAATATTGAATCTATAGACCTCAATGCACAGCAGTAGAGAAGAGAAGAGACAAGTTGAAATTTCAACATACAGTAGGTTTGGTAGATTTTTCTCACCAGAATAAGACTAGAATTTTCTTACAGGAATAAGGCCTATAGAATTAATTTCTTGCAGTCACCATTTGAAGGAGAGATGGCACAGATAAAGCAAAGCACAAGTCAACCCCTATAGTAGGTGGTGAGACAAAGTTAATGCAGGAAAAAAATATGCCAAGCTAATGGAAAAGGATGCCAGGCTGTTGGAAATGGATGCCAAGCTGCTGGAAAAGGATGCCAAGTTGCTCATATTTCCACAAATTGCCTTGCTGTAGATCTTCAATAGAAGTAATTTTTTTTAACTGATTTTCATATGGATTTGCATGAGTTTTCAAGAAACTCTACCAAAACTCTCAAATGCCATAGAGTTAAACAAAAAAAACTACTAAGAAAGCAAAGTAAGAATTTCAAAATAAACTTTGTCCATAGATTTTTTATAAATTTTGTCCATAGATTTTTCACTGCATTAAACATGGCATTTGCTATTAATGCATATAACACAAAATTATTTATATCTTCTTCATTTGTGGCTCTAATTTTGTGCCATATAAATGTGATTGAAGCCAGGGGAAATTTTTTGAGCCATTCAAATTTACAATAATGATTTTTCACATTATCCACTTCATCTATAAAAAAAATCATTTTATATCCTCATCAACATTTGGATTTGATGAACTAGGTAGAGGGGCATTCAATTTTTTATGTTTTTGAGAATTTTAGAGTCTTTTGATCACTTTTTTAGAATGATTGTAATTAGTGGCATTGAAAGAAACTAGATATGCTATTTTTAATTGTCACTCTTCTAATGCATCCCACATATTGACCTCAACCTCATTTAGGACTTGTTTAAATGTCACATCTAGAGGAGAACCATTTATGCCAGCCAATTACCTAGTAGGACAATGTATGAGAGAACCTTTGGATAAAGAGCATCTTTTGAAAAGAGGTTTGAATACTCTATTAATATGCACACCAAAGGTGTTAGATTATAATCCTTTAAATTATACCATGTTTCCTTTAAGTACATTTATAGTTATTCCCCCTACAACATAATTGTTTGCAAATGAGCACAAGTGGATTAATTTGGTAGCAACACCCTTGAAATGTAAACTTTGTTCACTGATACAAATAAGGTATGGACCATCCAATTGAGCAATAATTTTATTTACTATAAGGGTGCTTCTTGTTCATGAAAAAGCAAAAAATTTATTGGCCAAGATATTAATTTATTTAGTTGTAGTAAGTTTGAATAATCAGAACATAAATTTACCACATTTTAAGGCATTACACCAAACATCAAGAGTCCTAATCTCTCTTCATGAATTTTATGATCTTCTTTAACATGAGTTATAAAACCTTGGGACATGTCATCATATCTATTAGAATATTTGTGTTTGAGAATGACATTGTCTATAATAGAATCAATTCTATCTTTAAGTCTTATATAATTTAAGGTGTTGTCACTATCATCACTAGAAACTCCCTCTTATATGAAACTATAAGCCTCTAAGTCACTAAAAGTTTAATTAGTACAAACTATGGGAATAGACAAATCTGCATGATTTTAAAAATAACTCTCTTCCCATGGAATGTGTATGCAATGACAAATTTAGTAGATCTAGAAATCAATCCTAGCTTAAAAAAGATAAATCTTACTTACACTTCTGATTGTGGATACATTAGATATTTGAGGTCATGACCAATATGGATCTGCTAGACCTAGCCAAGGGATATCTTACCATAATAAATTCACTAGGGAGGGTTCCAAAGCCTCCAATCAAACAAATCTATGTAATAACCCTAACTAGGTCCTATGTTTTCATATTTGCTAAACTAATAAAAAGTAAAGTAAAGTCTAATCTAGTTCTCACCAAATCTTATGGCACAAAGTGGGGGTCATAAACACAAAAATTAAACATTCATAGAAGACATACACTCACATCAATGTATATATAATCCTAATGCATGAGAGATAATTAAAAATACCTATCTATATACTCTTACAAAAGAGGAACAAAGTTAAGAATACTTACCTTTGAAGCTGAACCCACTGATCCTCAATCTCTCCCTTGGCCAAGGTGCTTCATAATAGGTTGTAGTATGTAAGGATGGCAAGGATAAATCAGCTCTAGGCTACATAACCTATCAATGCATCCAAAATACTTCTCCACAAGATAATATCTATATTTCTAAATAAAGTATAAAACCCTAAGCTATGCTCCTTAAGTATAATGGTGCATAAGACAATGCATAATTTATATATTTCTTCTTATATTCTCTTAAAAATGATGAAATGGATGTGTTTATATAGGAGGATTTAACCCTAGTTCTTTTTGAAAGTTTAGGGTGATAAGGTCACCCAATTGACCTTATATCATTATTGAAAACAACAAATTAGGCATTGGTCTAGGTTATCTAGGGGCTAACCTATATCCTAAATAAGTTTGATCAATTAGAGTATAATGATGGCACTGATAGTGTAATATAAAATATCAAAAAGGGTTTTAAGCTAGGGAAGGGGTAATGAAGGTGGCAAATGAATAGAAGAGGGTGTAAAATATGAGACAAAACTTAGGGAAATAGTTTTAAGAGATTGTTCGATTGATAAAAAGTGACAATAAGGGACACCAATCTCATGAAGCACCAATGGTCTACCCACTCATTTCCTAATGCACCCCTTAAGATGTGCACTCAAAGAGATTGAAACTCAACAAGTTCCTCTAAGATAGAAAGTGTTGATAATTGATAAATTTTGAAAATATTATGTATACATATGCCCCACTTGAAGCTCATCACATGTCACGTAGGTGCAACACAGGATGGTTCTTTAGAAAAAAACATAGCAACACATATTTTTGAAGCTAAATAAAGTACAATAATGAGAAAATAAGATAAATGAAATGACAAAATTTAAAAACACATACCTTTACTTACCTTAGTGTTGTACATATAGAAGGAGATGCAAGAAATGTAAAGGTGTCCAATGTAGATAATATTAGGTAAACTTGTAGGGGTTAAAAAAAAGGGTAGACAATCAGGTTTTTAACAATATAGATGTATAATAGGTAGAAATATTATCTACAATATCAAAATTCCATAACATTTTATGGTTCAGAAAAAGAGCTAATAAAGACAAAGATATGATCAAAATAAGAAATCTATGGTAAATATTTGAAAGGTAAATAAGTTAGAATAGTAAATATAAATAAGGTGAAAAATAATTCATTTGTAATTTTTACTATTTAAAAAAATAATAACAGAGATCTGAAAAACCTAGTGAGAGACCAAAGATCTAGTATAGTGAGGAGATGACAGTTGGGATGGGGAGGACACATAGTGGCCACAATAAGTGCAAAACTAGTAAACAACTAAAAATTTCAAATTTTTGAATATTTTTATTTGAAATTGAGCTAATTATAAAAAAATTATTGATAGGTAAAATCTAGGCACTAGAATGAACCCTAAGAAATTTTTAGGGATACTAGGGGTAAAATGGGGTATTGGGTAGGAAGGAGTCAAACTAATAAATGCCCAAGGTAGTTATAGTAATTGGTCAAAACATCATCATTGTTGATGGATAGAGTCAATTCGGTCAACTTAGTCTGTAAGTTGAAGGAGAATAAATAAGATGACTGGACAGTAGTAGACTGATTTAGTTTGCTAAAAGAGGGAGTGAATGCTTAATACTAGGATGACTTAGTTGTTTTTGAGATGGATGATGTAGTGATATAGTGAAAAAGGTGGCCGATTTAGTGATATAAGGCACAAAGGTCACTGATTTAGTACTAAAAATATTGATTGAGTGGAAATTTTGATAGGGCTGATTTAGTCTCCCAAATGAAGTACAAGGTTGATTTAGTATTGAATAGGTCGATTCTATAGAAAATGGAAAAAATAAATCAAACCAACTAAATTTTGTGAAATTTAAAGAATGTATTTTGATTATTAATGACAAGAAGATCTGATACATATTTTGTTGTTGGATATTTTGTAGAGACACCAGAGATATTAGTGACTAATCAATGTGTCATGGCTACTAGATTTGTTAGAATAGTTGATAGACATGGATAGAGTGCAACTAGTTACACTAGGCCTAGGAGGTATTATGGAGATGAAGTACATATCATTGATTATTGATCTCATTTTCATGTTACTTGAAGCATGGGAATAGTTAACCAAAACTTTTTGATGGGTGGTGGATGGGGATACCATAGAGGTGGGTATCACACTAGAGGACATACATGCATTTCTTTGACTAGAAATAAGAAAGACACTAGTGATCATAAGGACACCAAAAGATTTAGAAGAGACATGAACACTATCCAAATGGGTGATCTGATTGCATAAGATATACCTAAGGTTAAGGTTTAACTTATTTGATGTGTATATTACATAGATTTTAGACATATGGAAGGCCATGATCGGACTTGTAATAACACAAGTGTTGTGTCACAAGTTGGATGGCAAAGTATCATAATATGTGATAGCTTTGTGATAGTCTATTTTGAATCAAAGATCATTATATTAATTTAAGTACGAGTACTAGTGACCATTATGAATATATCATAGATGGAGGCACCATCAATGAAAATGGGCACAAATGAGGGTAGTCACATATGATGACTCAATAGCTAGTCCAAGATAGATATGGTTGATAGAGGCACCTATTGTGAGAGTATTACAATGGGTATGATGGTGATTCCTAGCTTTGCATTGATAGGGATGAAATCGATAGATGAGGTGATTGAGGGATGAGTAGATGAAAATATTATGAGTAATGAGAAATCAGATGAGGAGACAATGTTTCGTGACACTAGGACTAGTGAGAAATGTTATAACTTTTAGTTTTGATCTAGAATACTAGTTACATGTGATTATAGTAGATAAATATATTTTGAGATATGCATGTGATATAATATCTGTCTAGTTTTTATTTTATATATCTTGTGATAGAGGAGGTTAGATGGGGATCCTTGGTCATGGTTGTGCACCATGACATTTTAGATGAGGTGTTGGTATTATACAACCCCACCATGCTAGATGATCCTATAGTACCATCTCCCCCAACTCAAGTAGGCTATTTTATACTAGTGGGTGATGTTATGAGGTAGTTAAAAACATACAAGGATGGATTATAACCACTGGTAGGGGTGGGAGTGGGAGAGGCATAGGTTTGGTAGGCCTTGATTTAGGAAAGAGTAACACACAAGGCCCCCATGGTCTATTTTGGATAGATATAGGCCTAGGTGGTCAACTTATAGGGATAGGTAGAAGGATTGAGATCTTGGACTACCTCACTATAGTGTACCATATAGGAAAGAGAGTCCCAAGCATCTATAGGTAGTGTGTTTATGCCATAGGATCATGATGGAGCCCAACTATAGAGCTAAAGCTATTTATTTTTTATTTTATACCATGTATTGTATGAAACACATGATATATATATATATATATATATATATTGACAATTAAATTTGATCTCATGAGTTGTATTTGGTTGTGGTTGTTGATGCATGGATATATGTCTTTCTAGCACATGTATTTTGATTTTGTTGTATATGTTATGGGAAATATATGTGGAGTGTTTTCTTTTCTAGAATTATGTGATACACATGCATGGTTAAAAATAAAAAGAAAAAAATGACTCAAAAAACTATAATTAATGATAAACAAATGGACTACATAATATATCACAATGGGAAATGTGTAATAACAAAATATGACTAAGTATAATAAACCAAAAATGGTAAAAAATATAACAAAATGTTTTTAAACTAGGAAAATATTTGCACTAAATTAAAACAAGTAAAATCACACAATATCATGCTAGGAAGTATGAAGATAATTTAATAAAATGGAAAGAAAAAGAAATAAAAATGGTATAAAAACAAAACAATTAAGTCAATCAATCATACTAAATCACATTGGGAAGTATATAAGTGAAACAAAATTAGAAAAATAAACTTAAATTGATCACACTAATTCAAGCTAGGAAGTATGAAAAACATAAGAAAAATGGTTATATTATTACATACAATCAAAAAATAAGATAAAAGTGAAAGCTCAATGAAATAAGCATAAAACATACTATATTAAGATGGGAAGCATGTCAATGATATGTAACTCATTATTGATCACAATGTATCTCAAATTTGACATATGTAATTTCATTATGACTTGGGTATTGGAAAATTTTATAAGGCCAGGTCTTATCCATGGTCTTACACTGAAACTTATAAAGGGAACACCAATAAGGTGGAAAAAATGGGAAAAATATGTTAAAGGGGATGTTTAAAATGGTAATTTGGTAATTTTTTAGGAAGGATTGGTCCTATCCAAGGTTTTACACTACAACTCATAAATAGAATCCCTAGGGGAAGTGATCAGTGAACAAAACAATATTTCTCAAGTGGAATATTAGGATCATGGGAAATGAAAGAGGGAATGTAAAAATCATAATTTAGGCATCTATTATAATACCTTAGGATACATTAGGCACAATAAGGATAGAGAAAGACACTAAGTGACTAGTGACCATCAATATATAAAGGATACCCATTCACAATAGGCACAAAGTTATGTAGGAAAATAAGTGAGATACCAAAATAAAATCATGTTTGTTTTTTGAACAAGGAAATTAAAATGGACCTACCTTCCCATAATGTGTTTCCTATTTCTTAGGACCTATTACAGAGTCATCGATCTACTACAAAGACTACGTACTTACATGAGAAAGTAGGTAACACTAAAATATATTTTTATTCTCCTTTCTCAATCTACTAGTCTACTGCATCCTGATGGACCTTGAATCTATCATGAGTCTGAATTTAGAGTTTGATATTCAAATAAAAAAATGTTCTTAGAATCACATACTTTAGTGTGATTTAACTTTTAGAATTTGTAATGTTTCCTTTTGTATCACTGCCTTCTGTTAAAATGATTTGGATTTTGAATTTTATGGATTTCAATATTCCTCCTCCATATGGACTTGGAATGACCAAACATGAGAGACAAAGTGATACACATAAATGAGTTGTAGTATTTTGCTAAAGGAAGCTAAGTATCCAAAGACATGATTGACTAAAAAACTTACGCTTGCCTATGAACCTACATGTTATCTCAAGTTTCAACCATGTGTATGCTTAGTTTTTGAAAGCAGATAAGGGGAATAAAGGGAGATCTAATATGGACTGATAAAATGAGATTATAATTAGATGACTTATTTTCTAATAAATCACATGGTAAATAAGTAATTATTAAGGGGAGAAAGGTTTATATAACCAAGTCACAATAATTATTAGTTGTGTTATAGATATAAGGTAGTAAACAATCATTAGAAAGAAACAAGACATACATAAAAAATAAATGAACATATAGATCAAAATTATTTAATCATGAAAATAATCTAGAAGAGAACACAAGGAAATGACACCATAGAAAACATGTAGTGCAAAATACAAGGAACCATGTAAGATAGATAATAATTTGACATAATATCAAATGATATAAGGTAGATAAATATAAATTTGGAGCACATGTCTAATTTAAAATTAATAAATAAATTAAGAAACACCATGTTGTGTTCATAAATACTGGTAGATTTGTCCACAAACATTATCCATAACATCTGATCTATCTTCAGAGAAAGCTAGGAAAATACTTATCATCAAATATCTTTGATATAAAATGTAGAAATGCCTAAAATATTGTGTTCATGAAGGCCATAAAACATGGGATACTCAAAAAAAGGAATAGGAATCGAATATGTGGGACATAAAGGAGTCACTAGTGGATAAGGGAACAAAGGTGAAGGAGGATCCATAGGTGGAGGAACTACAAGTAAATAAACTATAGGTGGAGAAGAGGCCATAGGTAGAGGATACATGGGGGAAGAAGGGGGGCCTTATTGAGAGGGTGACTTATGGGAGGAGGGATAGTAGGTGTAGGAATGGTCATAAGGTGACCCTAGAGATAATGTTGAAGGATGTAGCAAAAATCAGTGTGATGGGTACCATATTCATGCCACAGATAATATACCTTTCTATATTTGGGAATATATTCTAATAATACTTTCTTTAAAGGTGTGTTCTTATTTGTGGGATGATAAAGAGTATGATGCAAGGTGTCTATATATTATCTAAGCTTATGATAATGAGTGGAGGAATGATTATCCATACTATGGAAGCAATAAATATGCCTATTAGTAGAATTTATGGGTGTAATAATAGAGGAAGTGGAAACCAAAGCTGGGGAAGGCTGGTATAAGGTATAGTATTTAGTCCAATGACCAAAAACTTTATGAATATCATAGTATGGCTGATCGGTCCATTGGGTGGGTAAAGGAGCAAGCTATGATAAAGGTAGCAAACCATCACCAATGGAAGGTAGGGCTAGTAGAGAGACTAGATGAGGCTCAACTAAAAGAATACTATGAATAGAAGTAGGGAGAGACTCAGCTAGATAAGGAGTGGGTATAGGATCCAAACTAGGATCAACTAAGGGAGGGGAGACATACACATAGGATTGAAGGGAAATAACAAGAATCTCAAGGGTAAGCTAACTATTGGGTTCTTGGTATCTATAAAAGTGATAGGGACCAGCCATAACATGATCCATAAGCATGTTCATAAGACATTCTTTGGAAACTAGAGGTGTGTACACCATATATACCCTATGAACAAGAGGAAAAATGCCAAATTAGGAACTATGTATGATAGAATGTAATAAGATAAACAAAAATACTAAATCAAAGAAGAATGATAATGAATGATTTTAGCATCTTAAGCTTGAATAAGACCTCCTAAAAAATGGGTCATATAAGGTATAACCATCATCATAGTCAGGTGTATGAATATCAATTACATAGGTAGAGATGACATTTTTATCAGAGGTGTCATGATGAATAGAGTGATGATTCTTTGTGAAGACTACATGTATATCATCATTAAGTGGTTGATGGGAATGTAGCTTTGAAGAGTTCAAAAGTTAGGAAATGAGATGAGGAAAGAAATCAAAGGTTTTTATCTTGAGATTGAACTCATCAAGCTCATCATCATCAAAATTTAAAAGTTAGATGGTATATTCTTGATGATTTAGGGTGACCATGGTAACCTCACATAGAGTTGACACATAAATTAAACCATTAAGATTTGTACAATGGAATGTTTGACAAGGGTTCAAGGTTTGGAATTTTGGATACACTATGGTCTTGGAATTATTTAAAATTACAAGGGTTAGTGTCACTTTGAATCATATAGATTGAAATATTATGAGGTGGCTTAACACATTGGCATTAAAAGAGGCAACATCCCTCATGTGATAAATCTAGGACCTACCAAATAATATATTATAAGAGAGAGGAAAATTGAAGATCATAACATTCACTTGAATAGTGACAAGTGAGATGCTTATAGGGACCCACACACAACCTAAATGAGGCATTTGCCTGAGGTCATAACCTTGACATGTGTTGTGTCTAGACTTAATATTACATTCATATTATCCAAGGGTTTTAATAAAGTCAAGAGAGATAACACAAGTACTTGAACCCTCATCAATCAAGACATGATTGACCTGGATGTCACCCATTTGAATGAATATAAAGAGGGAAGGATGATCCATAGAAATCAGAATCTCATCAAGAATCATAAACTCAATGGGTAATTAAAGAAAGAAGTGTCCATTGTTTCTTCAACATGTATAGACATTTCTTCACACTATTTTAAAATGCTATTTTTTGATCCAAATAAGGTAGCTTCACATCCTACTAGGGGAGGATGAGGGATGTTCATTTCAAATAGGAGTTGCATGAGGTAGTTAAGATGATGTGGAGAGGTCGACACAAGTTCACAAAATGTAATTTGAGATGGTAGATTAGTAAATTCCATGATAGGATCCCATTCATCATAACCCATGAGGGGACTATTGAAAAGAGGTGCATAGTGTTGGAGGAGATCCTCACAAGGAGGAGAAAAAATGCATGTAAATTTGTGTTGATAGGATGTGGGAGGTTTAATTGAGGGACAAGTTGGTTGACTATCATGAGATGATGAAGTAGTTGATATATGTTTGGTTTGATATAGATTTGAATCAGTGCTGGAAGAAGGTTGAGTATTATTGATGATGGGTAAAGAGGTTGGAGGAATTATAGAAATAGTATGATAAGTGTTATCCAATGGAGGTTTTAGAATTGGTTTGTTAAAAGAGATAAGGTCTTCTTTTCCCAACTCTATTAGGTGAGTTGGGGAAGAATCTTAGATAACATGGAAAGTGTGAGACAATTGGTCAGTGTGGGTGGGATGAGAATCAATGAAGGATACTACCCTTTGCATATTAGTCATGTTGACCACGTTCTCTTCAAGATTTGGGTCTAGAAGAATATCAATGTTATTGGTGGAAGGAGTAGGCTTATCATTTTTATCTTAGTGATTTGGAATAGGGTATTTGTAGATGGCAAAATGAGCATTAGAATGGTTTAAAACTTGATTTTTGATTTGTGTTTCATGAGATTTGAAGGCAATGTCATAGGCTTGTTGACATTTACAAATTAGAGAATCATGTTCAAAATTGTGACCAAGGAGGAAATCCATAGCTAAGTTATGTAATTACCTATAAGTCTCATGAGAATGACCCCAACTAGAATAAAACCAATAGAATTTTTTTGGATCATACCATGATTTCATGGGATGAGTGGGATCAAGCTCTCATGGAAGAGGCCTTGGTAGACATTTTTTTTACTCCACTCAAGATAAAATATGATGAACATTGATGTTACTTGTTGAATAAAAGTGAGGATTAGGGATGTGGTTTCAAGGGGAAGCTTGTTTTTGATCCTATTCAAGAATAATAGATTGAATATTATGAATGCTATCATAAAACTAAGTGACACCATCATTATTATCATGATGCTTTTTATCTTTTATGAGCATATGGGTGCACATAGAAAGTTGGGATGGATTGAATTGACACATGAGGAAATCTTGGTGCTTGGTTTGGTCAATGGCCTCTTTCAAAGTTCATGGAGAGAGAGTTGGGACCCACTATTGAAACTTAGGATAGATAGCATTGGTGAATAAATGAAATATTTTATCATCTTCCATGTTGTGTTCACACTTGTTAGACAAGGTCTTCCATTGTTTGATGAAAGATTATGTTGTTTCCATCTCAAGTTGCTTGAAATTAATAAAATGAGCCAAGGTATTTTTAAGGAGATCACTAGATTGAAACTCTTGTACTAGATAATTAACTAAATATTCTAAACTAGTGATGAAATGATATTTGAGTTGGTTATACCAATATAAATAATCTCCAGATAATTTTTTTTAAAGATATTAGTAGCAACAAAAGAGTTTAACTTGACCCAATCTTTGTATAGATTTCCAAATGTTTTTAAGTGTAGGGTAGGATCGATTGACCCATTATATCTAATGGTAGGGGTGATATCTCATATATCTATGTTATAAATTTAAGGTGTAAGAGGTTCATTTTGAAGGTGTTTGATGTTTTGTTAACAAGATGAGGTTGAGGGATAAGATTGCCATGGGAATCATTAAGGGGGGGTAGGCATTTTGGTTGTGCATTCCCCATGGAACCTATTGAACATAATTTTGGAGATGAAGAAAATTATTTTACATTTGAATCATTTGGTTGACATTGTTATCTTGGAAAGAATATTTGGTAAAGAGTTTGAAACAAAATTTGATGGGTTTGAGTGGTGTTATTCATAACATTTGAATCATTCATGTTGGTATTAGTGGATTGGGTACCACTATGAGTGGTGGCATGCATGTTATTACTATATTGAGAGGAATTTTTAGAAAAAGATGCACTAGTATCATGATTTTCTTGGATTGCAAAATATTCACTAGCAAAAGGATTAGAAGAAGGAACACTAGTATCATGATTACCTTAGGTAGTAAATGATGCACTAGTGGAAGAATTGAGAAGAGTGGGTCTTGGAAAATTCCCACTAGATGTTGAACCTACCATGTTAGTAGAGATGCTTGGAATGGAGGTTGAGTAAATCAAATAAGAAGAGGTCATATTATGAGAAGGGGTCAAGAGAGAAGGAAGAGGTTGATAGGCAAAGAAGTTATTTCCCCCAAATCTGTGTGAGAATGTGGGTTCTTCTATTTGACCACTTATCATAAGGTAATAGATAGTATAAGGGTATTTTCCTCATTGTTGAGAAAATTCATTAATGAATAAAAGCATTTTTGGAGTATACTCTAATTTGGGCTAATATTATAAGGAGAAAAGAGGATTGTAAACTAAAGATGTATTAGGAGTCCCATAGTTTGTAGTGAGAGTGGCTACATGCACATTAATTTCATTCAGAGTAGGATCCACATGTTATTTATGTGAAAAACTATTGGGGTGGGTAAGGCTCATCATATTTGTTGAGTTTATCTCAGTGTTGTCCTCAAATAACAATTTCATGATGAGAGAGAAAGGATAATAAGGACTAAAATGATGTAAAGACAAAGGTAGAAAATAGGATATAGAGTCATGTAGGTCAACTATATTTTGTAACCAAATTAGTAGAAAAGAATATAGAGTTATGTAGGTTGAATATATATTATAGACATGGGAATAAGAGAGGATGATAAGGATATAGAGTCATGCAGGTTGACTATGTTTTTTAACTTGATTGACAAAGAAAAATATAGAGTCATGAAGGTCAATTGTGTATTAGAAATAGGGAGATAAGATAGGTGGATAAAGATATAGGGTTGTGAAGGTTTCTTTTTTATATATACCCTAACTGGTAGAGAATAATATAGAGTCATGTAGGTCAATTATGTATTGCATACAAGGATAAAATATAGTCTTTAAGAGACTATATTGACCAGAATGACAATATTCTAAAATAGGATTTTTTTTTGAAAGATAAGTGAAGAAAGAATGGAATCAAACACATAAACAATTATATTAATATGAGTGATACAATTGGGGCACACAACACAATACCTTACACCAATGTTGACCAGTGCAAGTTTTTACAATACAACACATAATGATTAGAGAGAAAATAATCAACTAGAAAGTAACTGCTAACTAGGTGGTCATACTAAGTGTTATTTTATTATTATAAAATGTTGATTTAAATGTGATAGGAGAGTTGGCTAAATTAGGAAACCATAAAACTAATCTACATATGGTTTTAGGATGTTTGGGTTAAAAGGGATATGTGTTGGCAATGGTATTGGATTGGTATTAGGGCCTACCCCCTAACTTCACAATCCCATAGCAATAAGGGTGTCAAGGGCTTTGCCAATATATACCATTAACCATTTATTTATACTTATCTAGAAAACCAAGTTAGATTCCCCCTTGATGATGAAATCCAAGTAGGTAGGCCTTGGGAAGACAAGTGTTTAAATGCATTTTAAATGTTATGTGATTTGGTAGTGTGTGCAAAAGAGTAAAATAGTGTAACTAAATGGTAATTTAAAAACCACCTATTTAGGTTATGTGATTTACTCTAAGCATATAAATAATTAAAAAGGAAATGTGAATTAATTACTAGAAAATAATTGTTAATTCCTTGATTAAGAATAGTACAGAGTTAGTTTAGGTGACACTGTATGCAAACAATACATAATAGAGTCGACTGGGTCACTACTATTTTATAAAAGCAAAGTCTTCGAGAATAGATTTGAACATGTCAACTATGTCTCTCAGAAAGATAGACTACACACCTAAGTCAACCAGGTTGACCTAGTTGGCTATAGGGTTACAATTTTAAAGACTACTAACTTGTGAAAAATAGAATTGAAGAAAGTACTAAAATTATAGAGAAGAGAAATAGATTAACTTTTGTGGGCTTGAAGATGGTTAAGAGTGAAAATTTTATATTGAAGTTCCTTAATTATTGATTTTAAATTCTACAAATTGGGTTGACTAGTTTGACTAAGTTTTATAAAAACCTATATGTTGAAGAAGCAAAGAATAGGTTTGACCTATTTGATAGTGTTTGTTGACCTATATGTTGGTAGAAAAAATAACATGATAAAGTTGAGTTTTTGGACTCTATATACTAATCTATAATTAAATAAGAGTACTATGTTGACCTAATCAACCTAGTAACCTATAGTTGATGAACACCTATGTAGATAGATTAGAGTCATTTTGAAGTGAATGTGTATTAAACTTATACATAGAGAGTTAGAAATATATTGACTAGTTCAATATAGTACTACAAATATGGAAAAATATAATAAGATGATAAAAATGATAGCATGAAATAAAACCTGCAAGGGTTTGATTCATGTCAGGTTCACCAAAATGTATGCAATGAGAAATGTAGCAAATCTATAAATCAATCCTAGTGTAGAGAAGATAAATCTTACTTACACTTCTGATTATGGAAACATTAGATATTCAAGTTCATTACTAAGATGGATCTATTAGACCTAGCCAAGGGATATCTTACCACAATAAATTCACTAGGGAGGATTCTAAATCCTCCAGTCAAGCAAAACTACGTAATAACCCTAGATAGGTCCTATGTTTTCATATTTACTAAACTAATAACAATTAAAGTAAAGTCTATTCTAGTGGTCACCAAAGCTTGTGACACAAAGTGGAGGTAATAAATATAAAAATTAAACATGCATAAAAGACATATAATCATGTCAATGTATACAAAATCATGATGCATGGGAGAAAATTATAAATACATATCTATTTACTCATACAAAAGAAGAAGAAAGTTAGGAATACTTACTTTTGAAGACAAATCTATTGAGCCTCAATATTCACCTTGGCCAAGGTGCTTCATAAGATGTTATTATGATATGTAAGGATGACATGGATAAATCATCTCTAGGATACATAACCTATTAGTGCATCCAAAAGACTTCTCCACAAGACAAGATCTGTATCTCCAAAGAAAATATGAAACCCTAAGCTATGTTCCTCAAGTAGAATAGTGGATAAGCATATGCACAATATATATCTCTTATTATTCTCTTCTCTTATAAATGATGAAATATTTGGATTCATATAAGAAGATCTAACCCTAGTCCTTTCCAAAATTTTAGGCTAGCAAGGTCGACCTAATCAACCTTGTATCATTATAAAAAAACAAATTAGGTCTTGGTCTAGGTTGGCCAGGGGCTAACCTAGACCCTAAATAAGTTTTATCCATTAGAGTACAAGGTCAATGGGGTTGTTAATGTAATGTAAACCATCAAAAAGGGTTTTAGGATAGGGAAGGACTAATGAAGGTGTAAAATGACTAGATGAGGATAAAAATAGGAGGCAAAACTTAGGGAAATGGTTTTAAGAGATGGTTGGATTGATAATAAGTGAAAATAATGGATAATAATCTTATAAAGCACCAATGGTCTACCCACCCCTTTCTTGGTGTACCCCTTAAGGCATACACTTAGGGAGATTGAGACTCAATAGTTCTTGTAAGATAAAAAGCATCGGTAATTAATAAAGTTTGAATTATTATGTGTTTACATAATGTAGAATCCTTTTTTCTTGACATTTTTCAAGGTTTTAAATTTGTCAACTGAATAATGTAATTGTATTTTTCCATCTAATACTATGTCAACACTGACAACGAAAAATCCTCTTCCCATGTCTATAAAATGTAGTATCCTTCTATTTGGATACACTCTACCCTTTGCAACTTTGGTTCCTTTTGAAAATAATTCCACATGATCATCCTCTCCAAATGTAAGAGACTTTGATGCTATAGTACAAATAATGAACGTTAAATCAAAGTAAAAATTTGTAAAACCCTATTAGATATAAAAATTAAGCATAAATGTGAGATAAAATCAAAATGTATAATAATTATTAAATGTAATTTAAGTATCATGTACTATGGATCTATGTGTTTCTAAGAATAATCTATATTATATAAAAATAAGAACATGTGAGCAAGGTGATATGTGAAAATAAATAATGTCTGATGCAAATATGATCTTAACATACTATCATATAAATAATGGGAAATTATCATCACTAATTATCAGGAGCTACAAATATATTTGAAACACTTGAAAATTTTGAGAAACAACATATTTATTGGTAAATTAGGTGAGCTCTTTATTGGTAACAACATATTTATTAGTAACATCTTTATTGGTAAATTGAGCAAAACTATACACTCCTAGTCTATCCAAAGATAAATTGAGGATGCCAAAAGGACCCTAAAACATTTTAAAAAAATATCAATATCACATATTTATAGAGAAGATTAAAAAAGAGCAGATATCATGGCCAATATTGGTGTTTTCATCCCCTCTTTTAATCAATGGTCTAAGATACAAGACTTACGAAGCCATGAAATCATAGTCATTTCAGATGATGTAGCAAGATTCATAACACCCAGGGGAAAAGGGTGATCTAATGATGTTAGATAATTGATGAAAATCCTCATATCCCACAAAATCTCATTTAATTATTTAATCACTCATTTCAAGGCAAGGAAACTAAGCTCGAATCATGATAGAAAGGACCTAGTTTGATCTTCATTAAAACACTGGTCACTATGGATTTAGAATGAAAAGAACTCAAGTCGAAGCCAATTTATAGTAAGACCCCAATAAGGAAAAATAGGAAACCATGGTATGTGACTAAGATATATTCAAACCTATTTATTATACTAAATCTAAGTAAGACTCACTGGTGTGGAGCAAAATATCTAAAAGGGGCTCGCTAGTTTTATGACCACAATTATTGGCCACAATTCTATAACCTCTAAAGATTTCACAAGAGGTTTGGAGGAAGGTAACCATCACCAAATAAATCATCAGAGAGTTAATAGGTATGTATTTTCAAGGGAATAATGCCTTCAAATATAAAAAATGTAGGGAGCAATTGATAAATATTTTTTTCAAGATAGATAAACCAATTGTCCATAAGTAGAAGGGTTATCCTAGGTTGGAGTTACTGAGTAAATGGCCAAAAGTTTGCCTTAAAATCATGAAATACATTACAATGGAGGGTATTTTATATGTAATTTTCTCACACCACCTCCTACTTATGAATCATTTTAAATGGAAAAAAATTAGTCTTCCATTTTTCTTAATGAAGTCACCAAAGGCCACTGTGACTTCCTAAAAGTTGAAATCTTCCACTATTTTACTACATTAGTGCCTCATTTTTTTAATATTAAAGAGGGGTGAGACCTTGTAGGTAAAATATGTGGTTAATCAATTTAATTTCACAAAAATTAATATAAATAAAAAGACAACATTGAGGAGGACAAGGTAACTGAAGAGGATGATGACTTCTCAACCCAAGAGGTGAATTCATATGATAAGTCCAACACCCCTATTGAGAAAGAGGATAAGATTAAAGGAAAATACAAGGATAAGGATCCCTTGAGTGATTCATAGGAGACCCCTTATACCACCCCAAGAGGTAAAGAGATATTCATGAAGAAAAGGAAAGGCACCAACCACCCTACCCATCAAAGTAGAAAAAACTATAAAATTTGAAGAGGGCATGGAGAATCTAGAAAAAAAATACATGTAAGATTTTATGTGAATTTATATGATAGATAAAGTGAAGAAGATGAGGTCTTGACTGTCACTCATTCAAGTTAAAATAAAAATCTTCCTTGATAGAGGAAAAGAGGAAGCATAGGAAATAGGTAGTGAGGGGCAGGTGGGGGAGGACAACCCAAACAAGAAAAGGAAATATGACAAGATTACAATAGAACATGTGTCATCTAAGAAAATACACATCAAATCAACTATAAAATCATTGACTATGAGGTGGAAGAACAAAGTGGAAGACTCCGCATAGGGCCTCAGTAATAGAACTCATTGGTATATCTAGAAATATGAAATCAAGAAGGCAAATACCACAACACTAGTTGAATAATCTGAAATGGTGAGTCTTACCCTTAACCCCCTACCTTTTAATTTTCTCATCAATTTTTCAATTATGATATCTTTTCTGAAGTTTGGTGTTAGTTTCCTATTAGAATTTACTATCTTTCTGGATGAAGCCAACTTTCCATTTTTGGTAGCCTATGGGAATTTTCCCTATGTAAGTTTTTCTCATTTTTTTGTTGAATATATTTTGGTGTTGTAATGGAATGGGACCCTTTAAAACATGTCTTTTAGTCTTATCAAATAAAAAAATAATGTAATGAATATATATAAATATTCTCTAATATTTCTTAATATGAGGATTTTTTTAGAAAAGCTCATTTTTTAACCTTATCAGATAAAATATATATAAGATAATAAATATATATTCTCTAATATTTCTTAATCTGAGGATGTTTTTATAAAGGCTATCAAAGGATGTTTTTATAAATATTAATCTAAATCCTTTAATAAAAATATGTATCCATTGATCTGTAATATTATGATAATCTATATGTGGGTCACTAATGAATTTAATTATTTAACATTAAAAGAGGGTTGAGTCGGCTTCCAATAAAACATAAGAAATTGATTCCTCTCAATGAAATCTCTTACAAAGCCACATGTTACAAAATTAAATTCAAATGGAATGTTTGTCATCACAAACCATTGTGAAGAAATTAATTCTTATGATTTGGCCATGACTAACCTTGGATTGGTGCCTCACAACTATTATATGGTCTTAAACCAATTTTAAATACATTTAAAAAATAATAATACTAATGAAACTTGAATATCTAGATCTCTCTATTACCTCAACACTTGAATCTAAAAATTCCACTATCAAGTCTATAAAACTATTATAATGGCATCTCCTAGTTAGACTCAAGGTCCCTCTTTATTCTCATTTAGAACAAAACATGAATACAAGGACATAAATTTTTATTTGGTATCTCTACATGGATAATTATCTCAATACATAGTCATTTATGAGAACATGATCCTGATGTAGCTCTACACGGGGGATAAAAAAGAAAAACATTATGGATAGGGTTCCAAATTTGAAGGGAATTTGAAGGGATTCCATGTAATAGTTAAATTTTATGGTTATCCTTACCTAGACTATGGTAAAAATTATGACTATTATTCATTAACCATTGCACTTCAAAATTTATGAAAACCATATTTAAAGAAATGTCTAATGCGATTTTAGTACATGATGTTTAAAGATATTTATGTTATAAAAATAGTTTTTGTCAATAAAAACTATTAGAAAGTGAAAATAAAGATGTATTATACTATTTGAGGATGGGATTAGAAAGATTAGATTGAAACTATATATTAATTTGGCTTAATTTCCTTAAAAAAATATATAATATATCGCAAAAAAATGTAACACTAAAAATAAATAAACATATCACAAATATAACATAATTAAGATAACTTATAAAGTTATTATTACACAAAACTAATTGATCATGATCCTATAGTAATATACATTACATTATTTCATAAATATTATTTAAATAATTTCATATATTTATATGATTTGACAAGGTTTGTTCCCTATGTCATGTTAGCACTAGTGCCACAGACAAGAAAATCACCACTTTAACATTTTAATTGAAAAAATAGAGGGAAAAGTCAGTGGGAAATAAATATGAGGGACTATGATTAGATAGTCAGTAGATGGTAATGTCTTTTAGGTGTCTTTCATTAAATTTGCATAGTGCAACTTTACATGAACCCCCTATGGGCAAGGTTTGTAGCAAAGCCCAATACACTAGGTTTTTTTGATAACGATTATGCTAGGCTAGAGCATGTTTTGCTTTCCCATTGCAGTCATTCAAGATTTCTTTTCTTAGATTTATCACAGATAAATATATTATTATATACCCTATAATTAGCCAAAATTATCATCTTGTTGAGATTTGAATCATGGAATATCATTTACAAAGATTGATCTTGGCATAAAAAAACTCTTAAATTAAATGAATTATATCTATCCAAGTAATCATGTAATCAATACATAGCTTAGGGAATTAGACATATGTGGTTACTCATTCCATTTTACCATTAACATATTCATTATTCTAAATCAACTTCTATCCAAAATTAATATTCTTAATAATCTATTTCATGATTCAAAAACAAATCTAGGATTTTAATAACACCAATGAGTATATTAAGTGGTTCGTCATTGATAGTAGCTAAAAAAAGTCATAAGCTGACCTGGATATCCACATTCATGTACTATATAAGTTTCCTTAGACTATATTAATATTTTTCAAGACCATAAAAAATCTAAATGTCATCCCATGTAAAAATCTCTGAAACTTGTGTTGGCATCCAAATTTGAATTTATATGTACTAAAATATAGAATTATTAGTGTATATTCGGTAACCTATTTTTAAGTTTTTTGTTTTGAAAACCATGATAAACAGAGTTCTATGTTGCATTTTATTTTAATACAATTCTACTTTAATTAATCTATAAGTAGTATTTTCCATTCCAATATATGAAATTAATAAAAAAAATGTACTTGATGTTATGATAAGAATATGGATAGAGTTCTTTGAATATGATGACATCCAAGATAAATACTTGGAAAACCTATAGGGAACATCTAATTTCACTATATTTAAAGTTGAAAACATTGATATAATCAATAATTTTTTATCAAAATATACAAATGCAGGAGAGTGAACCTTCAAAGGTAGAAGAGTGGTAGGTACGCTTGTGAACCAAGGTTCAACAACTCAAATCATTTTTCTTATTGCAAGGATTCTTCACAACTTTGAGATATATTTTTTGGTTTGGGGTCTCATAGATTGTTTTTGGTCCTCTCTCTCTCTCTCTCTCTCTCTCTCTCTCTCTCTCTCTCTCTCTCTCTCTCTCTCTCTCTCTCTCTCTCTCTCTCTCTCTCTCTCTCTCTCTCTCTCTCTCTCTCTCTCTCTCTCTCTCTCTCTCTCTCTCTCTCTCTCTCTCTGTGTGTGTGTGTGTGTGTGTGTGTGTGTGTGTGTGTGTGTGTGTCTTAAATTAACTATTAAAACCAAAGATAATAATTCATCTTGATCCATCATATTATATGCTCAAGGTTTGTCCCCCATGTTTTGTTGAGCCTCTCATCTACTTCCCTTTAAATTTAGAAGAGTTGGTATAGGGGTAGATCATGAATATTTTCCTATTTCCCCACCATTTATGATACTCTCTTGTTTTTTTAAGAATGAGAGACCCTTCAACCCCCAACATCTATAAAAAACAATATTTAAATTTTGAAGATACCATAAATGCGTCTAGGACCATTAAACATTATTGATACTACGTAGTATGTATATAAATGTATGATGCCACATTATAATTTTACTTAATTTATCATCATATATTATTTATATTTCATATAAATAAACACACATTAATATACATTGTCAAATCCTATTTATAATACTTAATTTTGATTCATGGAATTCGATTTGTAAGTACCACATTATTATTTCAAAAACCCATCTATTATAAGTAACCTATAATTTTTCATAAATAACTTATTTTTATTTCTTAGTAATTAGTGTTATGGGGCTAATCTCCCATTTATTTATTTATTTTACTAGGTAGTGAGTATTAAAAACAAAACAATTATAAAATTACATGATGCAAGCTTCATTAAGAAAAATATAGTTTTAAACACAAAACACAAAGATGTGCACGTCATATTTATTAGTACTATTAGATAGGAAAGGGATACAAATGGTAATTTTATATAATTAATACTAGTAGGATGGAATTATAAAAAGAGAATTGGATTAGTTTTATAGATGATTTCACAACTCATCACCCCCCAACTGAACTTGTTGCTAGTCATTGAGAAATCTAAACCTATGTACATGGTAGAAAAGTTAATAAAATGTTATACCTATCCTTTATTTTTTTTTAAACCAAAATTATCTTCTTCCATTTATTATCTTTAGTTATTTCATTGTATTGTTCTATTCCCCTCCAATCAAGAATGGGAAACCAAGTAATAGGAGGTTGATATGTTATGTAAAATAAAATCAAACTCTTCCTTCCTTCCATGCCAATATATTTGGTGACTCTTTTTTGAGAGATGTCATGAAATTATACCTTGAGAGTGGCTCATTCCTTTTCAATTAAAGGGTAAGCTCATTCCATATAACTAAACAAACAATTTATGTTTATTGAATTATTTCTGTAATCAAGGCCAAGTATTGATTTTGGGCCTCTATTTGTTCACCATCCTAGTTCTTATAATTACCTTATTTTATGCATTAATGAAATCCAATATTATTTTATCACATCTATCCTAGTATCCTCCCCTCTAATGATTAATGTGGTTTCTTTAAATTTCTCATGATACTCATCTAAGTCCTCACCTCTTCATTTCTCATTGGAAAGATAAGAATAAAAATATCTTGGAAGCACATCACCAGAATACAAGTTTGGATTCCATTCTTAGTCATGAGGAATAGCATAGTTATGTATATATAATTAACATAATTTATATTTATATTTAGGAGTTTCAATGCTATATATTTCAAAGCAATGAGGCTCACTTACTAGTTTGAGCATGTCAAAATAAATTCTCATGAACTAGAATTTTAACCACTGTTACTCAAGGTAGACAAAATACACTCTTATAGGAGGTATACAAATTAATTTTTATAGTGTTAATTGAATCATATAATCTACCTTATTTATATGTTTTAAAAAAATTTATTCTGTATCTTTGGCTTTGTTATTTAAAGATATTTTTTCATCTTGTAATTGACTATATTGATTTTGCAATTGAATATGTATATTATGTATCTTAAATTACCTTTTCATTAAAAATTGTTCTTGACTGAGCTCTTCAATCTAAGTGGAAGTTTTAAAAAAAATCATCTAGGTCTAATTCTGTGTGGCATGTTATTTCTTATAATTGATTATGCTATGAATTACATATGTATTTATTTGATGCCATGGTAATTGTTGACTATTTTGACCAAAATTAAAAATAATTCAACCCCATATAGTAAAAATATTGATATAAGGGTCTTATAGGGTGTGTCATGGTCCTAGTTCATGTCATTTAATGTTCCATTAACCTTGGTCATAGTCAAATCTAGTCCTAAGTCATTTCATGTCATTCAATGTCACTATTTGAGCCAATAATGAAGATTGTATGGTTTTACTAAGTAAAAAAGTGTATAAATATTATTCTCAACATCATATATTTCATAATATTATCATAGGTGGTAGTATCTAACTGAAAATGTGAAGGTTCCTAAGTCAAATCAAGAAAATAGTTGAAAAGGGAAAATTTGGGCAATTATATGGCCTATACAAGTGTTTTGGCATGTGTGGAAGGTTTTTAAATGAATATTTATATTTTGTGAGTTCACTTATACATTTTATCAGCTTTGTAAGTCCAAAAATTAGCCCAAAACCATTTTTATCCTTCATCACTCTCTTGGCATGTAAAATTGGTTAACAGGTTTTCTCATGGTATAGGTAGTAGGAGAGGAATTGGGTCAAATAACTCTTATGGGTGTTAATAAAATTATTCCAATTCCATTTCATGGTAGGATTTTAAGTATTAACTAGTTTTTCTTTATGAAATATTGTTTAGAAGTTGACTTCCTCTTTTTACATGCTTATATGTATACCTTGCAAGTTTTCTCCTTATTTTAAATAATCTATAGAAACTAGGTACTATATAGAGTCATCAGGAGCATGAAAATACTCTTCACATGATTATTGACATGGTTTTCACATGTGGGATGAAAGATAAGAGAACAACCATCTTAAATTATTAGTTGAGAGACACTATGGAGTCTACAAATAGTTTCATCAACTGTAGGAGCTTGCATCTTAGTTTGACCTTTATATAAATTAAAATACAAGTTTAAATGTTTCTATTTGATCTTTCAATTTATGGTGATTATTCCCTTCTTATGAAGATATGATCTGAAGGTCATATAGTAATCAAGAACATAGTCATATATCTTACACAATTAGCTCTCTACATGTATTCATCTTTAATCAAGTGAATGAGGTGTATGAAAGTTTTGAGAAAAGTAATGGAGATTTAATGAGTAGATTAAATATTTTGAAAAAAATCTTAAAACATGAGTAACCAAGATATTATATTCAAATGACATATGATTGACTATGACAACTAGTTCTTCTATATACACAATCTTGTGACCTAATGTGTACCTATAGGTGCCCTACAGGAGACTTATCACATTAGAATGAGGATATTAGAACTATTTTGAAGTCTTTTAAGGTTAAAATAATAAATTTTAGGGTTGGTAGAAGGTTTAGTCTTTATTATAGGGCCATACACTATGCATATTGTCCCTATCTCACCTTCACTTCCCTATGTCCTACATATGCACCTACAGGTGGCTCATACAGAGTTTAAAGCAATTGGAATGCAGATGTTAAAAAAATTTTAGAGCTTCCTTAAGGTTTCAAAGTATTGAGGATGTCATAACAATCATTTTTAAATCCAAAAATGCTATGTAGACTTGAGAATCATGTCCATAGTTTGAGAGAGCCATTTAAGGAACAAGATACCTTAAAGTTTTTGAAATAGGGTTTTCACCTTTCTCTCAATCCTTCCATAGTGAAATATATAAGGTCTAGATAGATTTTAATGTTTCCATAATGAATCCCTATCATAGGAGTGAGGTCTTGACCAAAGAAAGTGAGTGTTTGGTCCTAATAAGTGATGTAGATGAGGCCTCCATTCTAGACATTCTTTCACTATAGGTTCTTAGTGTTATCTACAACATGTTGAACTTCAAATGACCTTATAGTATAAGTTATAATGATAGTATCATACCTCCATGGTAAGTGACCCCATTCAAGTGAGAAGGACAATAGTGGCCCAAGGAACATTGAAAGGGCTTGAAATTCAAGGTTTTAGGTCGATCACCACCTATAAGAGGATCTCAATCCTCCTTATGAAGTGTCTACAATCAGTCCCATTGGCCATAATTGGCCTATATACTAAAATTTTTCCTATGGATTAGGCCACTCTTTTGGACTATTCAGTAGCCTTCTACCTCCATGAATAGTCCCTTGTGGTCCTAACTAGATGATGTAGTGCAGTATTATGGGAGGTCCTAGTGTGGTGTGAGAAGGTGATCAGAGTTTTGGTTGAGTGAATGATCCAATGGTGGAAGGATAATAAAAACCTCATGACTCTATCACATGTCACTTCCAAGCTTTTGAAACACTTTAAGCAAGCTTTAAGGTGAATTTGGTGATTGTAAGGAAAAGGCTTAGAAATAGGTCTAGAACTACAAGTGAAAAATATAACAAGTTCAAGGGTGTTCAAGAATTAAAGGGAATGAATGAGGTTTTCTCAAATTTTTATAGATTATAATGAGCCAAAAATGAGGCCTAGAGAAGCTATTATGCCCAAAAGACCCCCAAAAGTGCATTAGATGACTTAAGGGTCCTCAAAATAGAATTTTCTAATGAAAAGATAACTTTTGGAGGAATTAAAATTGGTTTTTAATTCCTCCCACATATTTATGGAATTTTTTACCCTTATAGACATGTTCAAGGTCATTTAAAGTCATTTGGAGTGGAGGAGAGGAGTTTGGGAGCAAAAGAATGAATTTTAGAGCCTTTTAGAGCTTTGATAGAATAAGTTTTTTGAGATTTTACTTAATTAAAGGGATAAAATGGAATATTAAATCATTAATGGTGTCCCTAATACCCTCTTATAGTCCCCTAAAATCATATTCCATCATAATAACCAATAGAGGTAAGGAAAACCTATTGGCTACAAACTAGGCATGAAACAAGTTTTCTGCCATTAATAGAGGTTCAGGCATTTAATAATGTTTCAAAAAGGAAATAAAGGTGATTTAAAGCCTAAAAAATCTTTACCAAGTGTTATATTTCATAGGCATACTTATGTTTATTCATGCTAAGGAAAAACCATTTTGGATAGTTTGGGATAGCTTTAGGAGAGCCTCAAGTTTTCACTCGATACAGTCAGGAGAGAGAGATTTGGGACATAATATTTTTCAAATTTATATGGAACCTAATTTAATTCCACTATGAGTTATCATTTTTTTGTTTCATCTCCTCATTTTTATGAATAATTGTTAATAATTTAGGGGTGTTTAGATGGTCTGTTCATCCAAACAGGGTCTAGGGTTTCCCTTGTTTCTTCACTTAGAATTCAATGAGAAATAATAGTTTTAGGGGAGTAATTTTAGGGTAAAATATTACCTATTAAAATTGGTTTCATTAGATAAATACTCTTGGGAAGGTACTTTTGGCATAAAACATGTTTTCCTTCTTGTCCTTGTGAAATAGCCATTTGACCAGTTTTAGAGTAGAACATGGGTTTGAGGGATAATGTAACTAATATTACTTATTCCACATCAAAAATATTAAAGTGATATTTCTCCTCCATCCTAAATTATTTTTCATATCCTTGATAGGCCAAATAGTCAAGTTACTAGTTGGAGCTCTAATGGAGTTGTTGTCAAGTTTATCAACTACAAAGGTTTCTCTTTCATATAGTTTCTTCAAATTAAATATGATATGATGTTTACAACTCTGAAGTGTCTTGATAAATATTCATCTACATCCATGGTTTGAGTATAAAATAAAATAGGTACTCCCTTTGGGGGTTTTGGCTTAATTGTCTCTTCTTACTAAGTGCAACCATATAGAAAATCAATAAATGAATTAGTTTTCACCTTGAAGACAATGATCTAGTTCATAGTGTTATATTTGATATAATTTGATATGAGGAGAATTAATTAAGAGGTTTTGGATTGATTAGAGTCCATATAATATGGATTTGGTGGCTGAGGGTTTGGAATAGGGCTAAATAGGCCTATATGAGGGGTGGTTTATGTTGAAACTTGGATTCACACCCTTGAACAGATGCAAGTCATTACCAATAAGATTCAAGTCATTACTCAATATTACAACATATGAGTGGCAAAAACACTTTTATATTTCTTTAAGAGTTCATCAAGTACAAATCTAGCAAGATTTTTCCCAATAACCAATGGAGGCTACTCAAAGAGCTGAAAGAATGCATATATATATATATATATATATATATATATATATATATATATATTGAGAAAGGAATTAGGTAAGGGAAGTCCAAAGATCAATAAAACATGTGTCACCTTAATAATATCAGTTACAATTACATGTGAAAGAGGGTGAGATGAGTCATGTCATGTCAAGAGTCTACTCATTCAAAACTAGTCATAAGAATGACAAAAAGTAGTACAAAACCTCTAAAATTTTCATAGGTAACTACCTCCATCATAAACCATCCAGGAGTGTTTGGAACTTAAAATGGGGAAAATGACACATATCAGTACTCAATGGACATAAGACTTATTGTGATAGTTAGAGAATGCCCTTTATAATTTTTAGCCATCATATGGACACCTGTGTTCATTAATTTCATGGGAGCTCTTTGGTTTGATCAACTTTCAATAATGACCTAAACCGTTAACCTATCTATTATTCACTTATTTGCCTACACCAAATTCTTAAGATCTTGCCATTTGTTACCTCCATATTTGCCCTCAAGTTCTCACCAAGATTTTTTGACTCCAATGGCTATTTTTTGTAGTTTAAAGTTGATGTTTATGGGGTCATCACCTTCCTTATTCCTTCAGAACATTTTCCTCAAACTTAAGTTTCTTTCAAAAAAATTTCAAGTGGTCTTTAACTATGGAAAGTTCCCTTCAAATCATGTAAAGTGACCTTTTAGAACCTATACATGGGACACTTTTTCTTACAACATGTCTTTCAAGGAACTTTTTGGGTCACTTGGATTAAAGGTGTCCTTCAGAAGATTTGTCTCAACCACTTTTCTCAAAATAATTCCTTCAAGATTTTTTCTTTATGCACCGTTTCTATTTTCTTCGAACTTTTTGGTGAACCTATCCTTCAAATTTTTTCTCAAATAAATCATTTTGACAATCTTTCTGAAAGAAATCTTTTGGGCTTTCTTGGGCTTAATTTTTTGTATTTTTTTATTTGAGTAATTCCTTCGGATAAAAAGTCTAAAATAATTATGCCTTAGTTTTTTTTCAATGGAAATAATTTTCCCAAACAAATTCCATGAACAATTTTTCTAGAAGAATTCCTTCAGGATTTTTGTTTGGTCCTTTAAAAATATTGAAAGTGTCCTTTTGTCTTTGTGTTCAGTTCACTTTATTGTGGAGGGGTGCCCTTCAAAAACTTTGCAAAGGACCATTTTTCAAAAAATTACCCTTCAAAAGGATTACAGAGTGTCCTTTAAAAAAGATGAAGTGCCCTTAGAAAATTAAAATGACCCCTTCAAATTTTTTGAAATGGACCTTCAAAGTTCTTGTAAATGACCCTTCCAAAAGGAAAATTGTCCCTTAAAAAACTTTGAACTGAGCCAAAATTTCCCTTCAAAAAAATGAAGATGACCCCTTTGGCTTTCTAAAATGGCCCTTTAGCCTAAAAAGGTCCTTCAAGGAATTTGTTTCAGAAAAAATATTTTAAATAGTTTCTGATACTTAAACAAAAAACCCAAAATAAAAACTCCCAAAGAATGAACACTTGTACTTTTATTGTGGGCTTTGTGTGGAACACCTCCTTTGAATTATTCATACTAGACCTAGTCAAAAGGTGTAGAATTAGATGGCTGAGCTTGAATGATTAAGTCCAAAAATGTTTTTGAAGCAATTCTTTGAACATGAATAACTCTGATTGTGCTTCAGTGAAGGACCTCAAACTTAGTACACAAGAACCTTGAACCAAGATGAACAAACCCACATGATCAACTTTCTCTATAACTTCTACACATGAAAGATCTAGCATTGTGAAAATGCTCTTTAAACCCTACTCAAACCTCTTAGAATGACTCAAAGCAAAGTAAAAGGGACATAGACAACTAACTGATCAAAGATAATAACATTTATACTATGTTGAAGAAACTTGAGTTCACACTAAGACAAGATATTCACCCCTAAAAGATTTAAAGGCTAATTTTTCATATAAGGGTTCCTAACTTAACCTATAGGGTCAAAATTTGGTCAATAAATTGGTGACTCATAGGGGTAGTATACCTACTATACTAACTAGACTAGTAGCCTTATCAATCCATTAGGCTTATGAAGTCATCTAAGGACTGAAATATACAAGAAACCTTGGCCATGATTTAGAACTTGATCAACAAGATAACTATTTACCACCTCAAAACACACAAGGGAAAGAATAAACACACACAAAGACCAAATCAAACACACTTGTGCTACTAAGCATTTAGGAAAATCGAACAAAAAAAACTAATTTTGTATAGATAAACAAGTAATCTCTTCCCCCTCTTAGATCAAAGGGGAAAATTTAAAATCCTCTCAATGGAATTAAGGATTGGATTAGTCAAGAAGCCTTTTGTCTCTTATCATTTCTACCTCCATACTTCTCACAAAGTCCACCAACCTTATTGGCATGATGCTCATTAAGAACCAAGCAACCCCAAATAATCTGACCAAATAAATGAACTCTTCTTGTACATGATCACTCGCTTCATGTTGTTACCCATTCACTTTCTCATGATAAACTCCCATCCCCTCTATAGACATGATTTCGAAAGGATTGAATTCATGTTCATTAGAAACTTTAGGCCAATATGATCTTTCTCCATCCTTCAAAAGCTACTCAGTTCCTTCTAGAGGGTGATATCCCCTCTTGATGAGTTCAAATATATCATTCTTAAATTCACAATCCTCTTGAAAGCATAAACATGAAAGATTGTTTCTCCTTTGCATACTCACTTGAGTTATAATGCCACCTTCTCCATCTTAGACCAAATAATAGCTTCCTTGAAGAGGAGTATAGCCTACTCCAATGACTTTAAACAAGTCATCCAAAGTCTAATCAAGAACCTCTTATAGTCCATCCATAATATCTTGCAAAGTAAGAAAATAATCAATGATCATTTCCTCCTCATCAAGTATGGAGGCAAAAGCTTGTGAATTGTCTTTTTTTTCACCAAAGGGGATACCTATGGTGATTTCCTCCTAATATACACTCATGAAGTCTATTTTATTGGTCAAAAATTGAGCATATTCTTCTTCACTTGCCTTTCTCAAGATAGGCTCCTCAACACAAGAAAAACATTCTTATCAACCAAGTAAGGGAATTCAACACAAAGACTCTCAAAATCATATGGGGAATGGAGTGTAAGGGGTTCTTTTGAAAGCTCATGAGAAAGAGGGGGCAAACCTTGGGCCAAAATCACTTGATTCTCTTCCTTCCACTTGACCAACACTTTATCAACATCAAAATTAACTTAAGGACTCTCTTGATGAAAGGTATGTTGGGTGTGTTTAGTCATTTGATCTTCATTTAGGTATAAACCTTCCATCTCACCTTGACTAAGCAACCTCATATTTACCTCTAATTCCTCAATTTGTTTAGCTAGATTCTCTTGGAAGAGTATTTCTTGGAGCTCATAAGAATCATCATAGATATGGGGAGTAAATGAAGGCTGCCATAGAGTACAAGAAGATTCTTGGGGAAGGGTGGAAGGGAATTGACAAGGACTAAATTCATTTTTCACTTCACACTCTTGAACAATACTCTTCTCTTCTTTCTTTCCCCATGATTTCACTATTTCACTCTAGATCATGATCTTAAGATTTGGACTCTCTTCTTGAGGAAAGTTAGGAGAAGTTTGTATAACATCAAGCTCCTCTTCAATTTCATATTCTTTGATAAAACGTATCTCCTCTTGATGATAGGTAGTAACTTCATTCACTTTCTCAAGATCTTGAGCTAGTTCATGATAGACATTTCTCCAACTTGGAATCTTGACATCATGTTGAGGGGCTTGAGAAGGTTGAGGGAAACTCAAAAGAGTTTGCACATGCATAAGAGGAGTTTCTTGAGGATGGATGTGTTGGTTTCCAAAGGAAATAGGATAACCTTCTTCAAAGGAGGGCTCACAATATAAGGAATTGAAATAGTTAGTCTCCATAGAAGTTTGTTCTAATATCCTTTGGTATTACATTTCTAAGTGCAAAGGATTAACAACATGAGTAGTTAGTTTTGGTATAGGATAAAATGCATTATATGTGCTAGAAGGTTGACTCATTTTATTTTGGTGAGCAAGTGATATTTGATATAATGGATTTGGTGTAAAAGAGGAGGGTTTCTTTTGTATGGTAGAAGGTTGTCTTGGGAAGGAAAAAGGCATATAGGGATGACTTCCTTGAGTGGGTTGACTCCTCCATCTTACTAGTTTATTCTTCATGGATTTCATGGCTTGAGCTTGTCTAAACAAACACTCCTCCTTGTATATCATCTATTATTGATAGATAATTTGATAATTCAACCTATCTATCTCCAATATTTGCTTCTCAAACTCCAACATTATCTCCCTAACACTCTTGGATTGACTAGGAGAAGGATAATTAGGAGAGCTGCTTGAGGTGATTCTATGAATAACATGATATTGATCAAAACTATACAAAATAACATAAGGGCCATACTAATCAAAAATTGGATTATACATACCAAATATAATTTCTTGATGCACTAGGGCTACTTGACTAGCTGATTCAACTTAGATTTTCCATTGGTGTTGATTGAAATGCCTCCAAATGGTTGATTGGTTGAAGAACACACCAATAATTCTTCACCTTATTGGATAAATAGTCCCACCGGGAATGCCAAAAAATATTGACACTTGGATTCACACCCTTGAGGAGATGCTCAAATCTCTTCATCCAAGTGGCACAATGGAAACATCTCTCTTGTTGTGGGTGATAATTTTGCTGAGATGAATCTCTAGATAAGGAGCTACCTCCCCTTCATGCAACTTTAAATCTCTCTCTCTAACTTAAAAATTTGTTTATAAAAAGGGTTAAGGAAAACAACTAAGAAACCAAGTGGTTATGCACCAATGTATAATGTCCTCCCAATTGACTAAAACCACTTCTTAAAAATAAACAAGGTGTTTCTCACACAAGACTCACAACTCAGGATTCAATACTACATCAATGTTTCATATGCTAGATTCAAGAAGGTATATGATTCTTAAGAAGGGAATTAATGATTCTAAAGAGGGATACAATCATGGACCACTTATAGGACATCTCTACACTTTTAAAAGATTAATAGAAAATACCTACAACAATCTCCTTTCTACAAATTGGTAGACCATAAAGAGTACAAGCTAGAAAAGACAGTCTTTCACTAGACTAGACCAATAAGATTCAAGTCATTACTCAATATTATAGCATATGAGTGGAAAAAACACTTGAATATTTCTTCAAGAGTTCTTTAAGTAAAAATATAGCTAGATTTTTCCCAATAACTAGTGGAGGCTACTCAAAGAGCTGAAAGAATGCATATATATAGCTTTTGAGAAAGGAATCAAGTAAGGGAAGTCTAAAGGTAGCTCAGACATGTGTCACCTTAAGAATAATAGTTAAAATTGCATGTGAAAGAGGGGTGAGATGATTCATGTCATGTTAAGAGTCTAATCATTCAAAACCAGTCATAAGAATGGCAAAGAGTGGCATAAAAACACCAAAATTTGCATAGGTAACTTTCTCATCATAAACCATCCAAGAGCATTTGAAACTTAAAATGGGGAATCTAACACATAGCACTGCTCAATGGACATGAGACTCATCATGATAGCTAGAGAATACCCTTTATAACTACCAACCATCCTATGGACACTTATGTTCATTGATTTCATGGGGGGCTCTTTGGTTTGATCAACTTTAAACAATGACCTAAACCGTCGACCTGTCTATTATTCAGTTGTTTTACCTACACCGAATGCTTCAGATCTTGCCATTTATTACCTCCATATTCATCCTTGGGTTCTTGCCAAGATTTTTTGACTCCAATGGCTATTTTTCATAGTTTAAAGTCGACATTTGTGAGGCCATCACCTTCCTTACTCCTTCAGATCATTTTCTTCAGACTTAAGTTTCTTTCAAACTTTTGCCAAGTGATCTTTAACTATGGAAAATACCCTTTTAGAACCTCTATGTGGGAGACTTTTTCTTGCAAGATGTCTTTTGGGGAAATTTTTTGGGCACTTGGCTTTAAAGGTGTCCTTTAAAATATTTATCTTAACTACTTTTCCTAAAAGAATTTCTTCAATATTTTTGCTTTATGCACCATTTCTATTTTCTTCAAACTTTTTGGTGAACCTATCCTTCAGATTTTTTCCTGAAGAAATCATTCAAACAATATTTCTAAAAGAAATATTTTGGGATTTCTCAAGATTAATTTTTTTAGACATTTTGACTTGAGTAATTCCTTTGAACAAAAAGTCTATGCCTTAGGTTTTTTTCAATGCAGACAATTTTCCCAAACAAATTTGGTGGACAATTTTTTTGAAAGAAATCCTTCAGACTTTTTGTTTGGTCCTTTAGAAATCTTGAAAGTCTCCTTTTGGCTTTAGGTTTGTTTCACTTCGCTATGGAGGGGCACCCTTTGAACACTTTTTAAAGGACCATTTTTCTCAAAAGGTACCCTTTGGAAGGATTGTAGAGTGTCCTTCAGAAAAGATGAAGTGCCCTTTGAGAAAATGAAAATGACCCCTTCAACTTTTCTGAAATGGACCTTTGAATTTATTGCAAATGACCTTTTTGAAATAAAAATTATCCCTTCAAAAACTTTGAATTGAGCTAAAATTTCCCTTTAGAAAAATGAATATGACCCCTTCGGCTTTCTGAAATGGTCCCTTAGCCCAAAAAGGTCCTTCGGGGAAATTATTTTAGATAAAATATTTGAAACAATTCTTGACACTTAAAAAAAAAAAAAAAAACCCAAAACAAAAAATCCAAAAGAATGAACACTTTTACTTTTATTTTGGGCTTTGTATGGAACACCTCCTCCAAAGTAATTATACATACTAGACCTAGCCAAAAGGTATATACTTAGATAACCAAGCTTGAATGACTAAGTCTAGAAATGTTTTCAAAGCAATTATTTAAACATGAACAATTATACTTGTGCTTAGATGAAGAACCTTAGACTTAGTATACAAGAACCTTAAACTAGGATGAACAAACCCCCATGATCAACTTCCTTTGCAATTACTATGTGTGCAAGATATGGCACTATGAAAATGCTCTTTAAACCCTGCTCAGACCTCTTAGAATGACTCAAAGCAAAGTAAAAGGGACCTAGACAATTAACTAATCAAAGATAGTAACATTAATATTATGTTGAAGAAACTTGTGTTAGGGTGTGGAGCTAAAAGCTTTAACTATTGCAAACACGAAGAAGGGAGGTTGTTGAAGATCTAGAAGTACCGGCATCGGTAGCATGACTGACGTCGATCATGATGCTTGCAAAAGGAAATCAGCATCGATAGGGAGTCGACCGACATCAGTCAGAACCAGATAGATAGGGACCAACGTCGGTCCCCTGTGGCAGTTCTAGAACTGCTGTTGATGAACAGTTAGTTAAGTGAAGTGAGTGTTTGCATGTTTAAGGGCTAATTATAGTCAAGAGCTGCGTGTCTAATTATTTTAATTAGAGTTCTATTTTTGTATGCATGGGATCCTATTTAAAGACCCATGAGGCATGTATTGTAAATCAAGAAGGCAAGTAATAGCATTGAATCAAGGAGCAAGGTCAAGGAGATCTACAGGTGTAAGGTCAAGGAGATCAGCTGAAGCATTCAAGGAGGGGATAACAACTCAGGTTGTTGAGTTGGTTGTGGTTGAGCAAGAGAGAGAGGGAAGAAGGTCTTGAGGTGTGGCAAGCCTTTGAGGTGGAGGAAGAAGTGGCATCTTCCTCATTGTATTTTCTTCTAGTAGTATTTAATACAAGAGTGTGTATTGTCTCTCAAATTCTTTGCTATCTCAAGTTTCTAGTTACTTAATCATTCTAGTATAATTCTGTGTTTAATTGCTTATAAGAAAGTAATCAATTATGCTTCTGTTGGATAAGGGGTTCCTAACAGTTGGTATCAGAGCTATGGTTTGCAAGAAGCAGGTTATTGTTTGATTACAGGTCATTCACAGGGTTTTCTGATTAAGTGGGAGTTCAGCAATGGCATAAAAAAGTAAGCTACGAATGGAGAAGTTTAACGGCAAGAATTATCAACATTAGAGGATGCAGATAGAGGATTATCTATATCAGAAGGATTTGTACTTACCGTTGGGTGGGGTTGCATGCAAGCCCACAGATATGAAGGATGAAGAATGGAGTGTTCTTGATTGGAAGGATCTGGGTTCCATAAGGTTGAGCCTTGCATCGTCTATGATTTCCAACTTGTCACAGTGCAAGACAATGGAAGAGTTGATAAAATCCTTGGCAAATTTATATGAAAAGCCCTCGGCTTCTAATAAGGTATTTCTTATGAAGCAGCTATTTACTTTGCAAATATAGGAATGTGGATCGGTACATACTCATCTTAGTGATTTCCATGGTTTGGTAAACCAGTTAGCTTCAGTTAATATTGTTTTTGATGATGAAGTAAAGGCTCTCTTGATTTTATGTTCTTTACCTGAAAGTTGGGATAGTTTGGTTATGGCAGTAAGTAATTCTGCATCTGCTTCTAAAATCTTAAAAGTTGATGATGTTGTGAGTGTGATCTTGAATGAAGAAATACGTAGGAGAAGCACAGGTGAATCATCAGGGAATGCTCTAAGTGCAGAAAGCAGGGGAAGGCAAAGAGAGAAGATAGAGCAAGGGAAATCAAGGTCGAAGGTGGGAAGGAGGTCTGAATCCAGAGGTGTTACCTGCTAGTTTTTTGGAAAGAGAGGACACACAAAGGAGTGTTGGTTGAGGGATAAAGAGAATCAACATGAAGGTAATGAAGAAGCAAAGGATGCAAATATTATGGTATAGGATGCTCTGATACTTTCTTTGGATAGTCAGGTAGGATCATGGGTTTTAGATTCTGGTTCTTCTTTTCATGCATCCCCAAACAGAGATTTGTTCCATGAGTATGTCCAGGGAGACTTTGGAGTGCTTTATTTAGGGGATGGTATGCCTTGTCAAATAGTTGGCAAAGGGAAAGTGCAACTGAGATTGCAGATGGACAACACATGGGTGTTGAAGGAGGTCATGCATGTCCCATTTCTGAAGTAGAGTTTGGTTTTTTGTAGGAAGGTTGGGTGATGAGGGATGCACAATAACCCTCACAGTAGATTCTTGGAAGGTTACCAAGGGAGCACTTGTTTTAGCAAGAGGTAAGAAAGTAGGTACTCTTTATCTATCTACTTGTATTATTGATTCTACTTCTGGTTTATCTACTTCAGCTGTAGATTCAAAGATGTGGCTTAATAGGCTTGGTCACATGAATAAGAAGGGAATGGACATTCTTGATTCAAAAGGTATGTGTTCAGATTCAGAAAGCATAGATAGAGTTCATTGCAGGAAAAGGAAATTTGATGCTTTTGACAAGAACAGGGAAGCCTTGGTGTTTATGGAGGAGATGAAGGATAGAGATCAGTCACAGGGGCTGAATGATTTTGAGCAAGGTAGTATGGACAGGGGTTTGATCTAAGATGAGCTCGTAGATGAAGAATTCATCACTTACAGGAACACATAGACACTGATGTTAGTCACTTAGAACCGACATCGATTAGGCAGATACCGACATCAGTCATGTGCAGACTAGCAGGGTCAGTAGAGTCAGGCAGGAGAAGTCTGACATCGGTCAGGCAAGAATCAACATCGGTAGAGGGGACATCGATGTCAACTAGGGAAATGATGTCGACAGTCAGGGTCAATGCAGGGAACTGACATCAGTCGGGAGCAGACTAGGAGATGGCTGAGATCGGTCACTAGAATGGATGGTGGGTGGACAGCAAGCTGTCAAGGAGTCTCAAACACCCATATGGAGGTTAGAAAGGGTAAGTGAACCTCATATTCATTGTTCACCTTCTTTATATTGCTTATTGATGGTCAAGAACTAGGAAGATGTGAAGAAGCAATGTAGGTAGAATCCAGAAATAGTGGGAGCTTGGCATGGATGAGGAGTGTGAGTCCTTGGAAAAGAACCAAATAGGTATTTGTTGGTGGAGTTGTCAGCTAGAAGAAAGCACTGGATGAGGGATGGATTCCCAAATTAGAGAAGAGAGTGGATGGACACGTGAGACAGAAGGCTATGGTATATGGTCTTGAGTAGGCTGCAGGACAATGGAGGTTTAACCATTGTATTTTATCTTTACCAGGTTGGATTATATTAGCTACATTATCTTGTTACTATATTGTGTTACTTGTTACAGGGTTACATATACAGGGAGTTTTCTAAGCTAAGGGTAAAGTTTGTTCAGAAGTATGTCATGAAGAATTTGGGAGCAGCAAAATTCTTTTGGCATAAGTCACAGGTATAACATCACAGGTTTGTGTGGTGGTTGATCTTCAAGAGTGACTTTGAAGAGGAATATAGAGCCAAGGGAACAAAGTAGATGGTGTACAAGTACATGTACAGTTGCAGTTATTTATCTCCAAGTGGGAGATTGTTAGGGTGTGGAGCTAAAAGCTTTAACTATTGCAGACACGAAGAAGGGAGGTTGTTGAAGATCCAAAAGTACCAGCATCGGCAGCATGACCGACGTCGGTCATGATGCTTGTAGAAGGCAATCAGCATTGGCAGGGAGTCAGCTAACATCGGTCAGAACCAGATAGATAGGGACCAATGTCGGTCACCTGTGGTAGTTCCAGAACTACTGTTGACGAACAGTCAGTTAAGTGAAGCGAGTGTTTGCATGTTTAAGGGCTAATTATAGTCATGAGCTACGTGTCTAATTATTGTAATTAGATTTCTATTTTTGTATGCATGGGATCCTATTTAAAGACCCATGAGGCATGTATTGTAAATCAAGAAGGCAAGTAAAAGCATTGAAGCAAGGAGCAAGGTCAAGGAGATCTACAGGTGTAAGGTCAAGGAGATCAACTGAAGCATTCAAGGAGGGGATAACAACTCAGGTTGTTGAGTTGGTTGTGTTTGAGCAAGAGAGAGAGGGAAGAAGGTCTTGAGGTGTGTCAAGCCTTTGAGGTGGAGGAAGAAGTGGCATCTTCCTTATTGTATTTTCTTCTAGTAGTATTTAATACAAGAGTGTGTGTTGTCTCTTAAATTCTTTGTTGTCTCAAGTTTCTAGTTACTTAATCATTCTGGTATAATTCCATGTTTAATTGCTTATAAGAAAATAATCAATTGTGCTTCCGTTGGATAAGGGGTTCCTAACAACTTGAGCTCACACTAAGACATGATATTCACCCCTAAAATATCTAAAGGCCAAGTTTTCATATAGGGGTGCCTAATTTTGACCTACAGGGTCAAAATTTGGTCAACAGTTTCCAAATGAAGTAGTGAAATCAGGTCATGAAAGTTTTCATACACTTATAATGATATGTATAATATCTATAAATGGTCTCATATTTTCAAGAGAGTTCATAACATGGTCAAACCAAGGGGATTTTCCCAAAAATGGGCTAGTATATAAGCTTAGGCAACCAAGAAGTCACTATTTTGGTTCAAGCTATGAGTTGGTTAATCTCACAGTAGATATCCTAGGAGGATCCATGCCATAAAATAGGTGTATGACACTCATATCAATAAATATTACTCCCAATCAGTCAAAATGCATGGATTTGTGCCTATAAACTAGGCATGGGAAAGAGGAAACAATCATTTGGAAGCCTAAAGACAAAATAAGAAGATGAAACTTGCTAAGGGATTCCATGATGTTTTGGTTATAATTATATATGAATTTAACCACCCCCTTTGAATTTTATAACAACCAAGGTCCACACCAAAGGTCTTAAGGACTAATCACAAACAAGTAGGCTTATGTGTTTGCAAGGTTAAGGGCACCAAATATGTTGGATAGTTCTGCAGATTGATAAGATACTTGATGGAGAGATAAGAGTTATTTTAGAGTCTTGTGGACTGGAAGGAGTAGAAAAATATGACCTATGGAACATTTTTTATGTGAGATGAACTTGTATATAGATAAAGGAATCTTAGAACAAGGTTTAAACCAAGTTGCCAAGTCATTGAACCCAAGAAAGTAGAAATCAAGGCCAGTATGTGAAATCTAGTAAAGGTAAGAGATTTGGAGTGATGGAATGAGCTTTGAGAAACAAGGTGAATATAGTTATCTTATGTAAAACCAATAAGTTAATTAGTTATCCATCCAATGGTGACCTATAGCTAGACTCAAAATCACATACAACCAATTAGGTGTACAAGGGAGTTAGAAAAGTTTTTATGGTATAGACATTAAAGGAATGATATTGTGGATATAAAAATAACATGATCAAGTAGGATAACACCTTCACACTCCTTGTTACTAATAATCCAAATATCCAAAGCCTAAATCAGGGTTATAATCCATACATATCTATAGTCAAAGTCAATCAAAGATGAAGGAGATTGTTCTCATTAGTAATGGTATGTTTTCATGATATGAAGGAGACTTGTTCTTATAAAATGGTGTATAGTGTTTTTGGTGGCAAGGATATTTTCCATGATGAAGACCATACTCCTATCTTTGTAAAGAGAACTATCTCTACCTATAGATGCCAAGAATTAATGTAGTCATATGAAAGAGAACAACGAATAGGAAGGAGGTTTTTAAAGTGGTGACAAACTAAAACACTATTATATAATCATGGTGACTGAAAAATAGACCAACAACTTGAATACCTAACTTAATCAAGCATATCATGAAGTTTTAAGGAGGGTCTAAGAAGAGGAAAGTGACCTAGAACCTATGAAGTTCAAACCTCCTTCAGGTTGGAAAGTGATATTGAGAACATAGTTATGCATAGTGTTTTATTGGTTATGAATAGGTTATTAATCAATGATGATGTATAATAATACATCATGATAAACCTCAAAACTTCAAGGAAACACAGTCAAGGTCACTAAGGAGTGACAGGATTGTACTCATCCACCAAGGTTTTCAAGTTGAATATCTAGAGTGAAACTTCATGTTCAAATAAGATGATTTAGGAAAGTAAGGGACACGGGATCATTAGAATCATGATATAGGTTTTCAATCAATACAATCTATAGTCATGCACCTCATAATCACACCTACATCACTAAATACACAGGCATCCATAGATGTTCCTCAAAAAACTTAAGTCATACGAAGGTGGAATGAGGGTGAAGGTAAGCCAATAAAGGGTTAAATCATCAAATGAAAACCTCCATGAGAACTTAAAATAAAATTCCCCTTCTTATATCTCAAACCAAGGCAAAAGGGAAGAAAACTTAGTAGTGAAATTTGACCAAGCAGATATGTGTCACTAGCTTTTGCCAAAATGGGCCTATAGGCCAAAATATATAGGATCCAATAATGAAATTTGGTGAATAGGCTCATTATGATATACTATACCAATTAAAAATCATTTTGATGTTTTTTTACAATGGTAACTATTCAATATTTTAGTATAGTCAACCCTATGTCAAATCATGGTCAACATTAGAGCATGCATTGGAGGAATTGGTCATTTTAGGGCATCTAAAAGTTGATTAAAATTACAAAATTTGGTATGGATGGTATCCATGACAAAAAAAATCATCCCATTCCATCCTAAATTTCTTATCAAAAGTGTAATTTCTTTTTTTTTGACACAATCCCCTTCCAATCAAGAAAGCAAACATTTGAGATAAAATGAAGTTTTGTCAGTTTTGGGTGCCAAGGAGTTTAGGCCTTGGAGAGGTATTAAAATGGTATAATATGATGTTTTAAAAAATTTATTATCCTCTATAATTGATCACATTCATGGTTTTCATGAATTTTTTTGAAGAAACATATGTTTCGGCATAGAGGAAGCATGCAAATAACTCATGGTAAATTGTGATAAAAAGGGTCTAAAAGACAAAGTACACATCCAAAAGAATTGAAAATTTGTAAAATTTGTAATAATGACCTAATATATAAATAAATAATCTTGTTAAGGTCATGTGATTAATTGAAGTGCATTTTTTTGACATAGGCCCCTCCATGTCTCATAATTGCCACTATTCATACAGACATACTTTTAGATTTTTAAGGTGTGTTTGAGGTTTAAAATATTAAGTAATAATTTTAAAATCATTGGAATATTTTTTAAATCCTCTTAAACATAATTAAATAGTTTTCACACTCCAAGCTTCATGCAAACCCCACAAACTAGCTCAAATCCCCACATGTAGTTTCAAAGGCACAAAAGACAAAATTTTGAGTTTTGATCACATTAAAAGGTGTTATAATATGTTTTAGGTGTCATTAATATGTTTTAAATCAAATAATATGATAAGGTCAAATTAGTATTTTGGAGGAAATCAATCTTTTGTAGGCTTAAGACACCATTTTTAGCCCTTCTTTTAATGCTCAAATCTTTCATACCATGAAGAGTTGGGACACATTATTATATTATGATTTTATTAACCTTATTTAATTAAAATTTATTGTTTATTTATTATGGTTAAGGTCCTGATTTTTATGAATAATCGTTAAGAGTGTAAGCATGTCCACAATGCTTGCAAACCCTACAAGCAATCATCTTTATGTGTGTATATTTTCATACATTCCAAATGGAAAACCAATATTTTTAGGAGTGTTTAAGGGGAATATTTAATAATTATCCATGGAAATAATTTGTGGAATGGGTTTCTTAATTTCATGAACAATCATCTTGAAGGTGAGGTTGTTTGAGTTGCTAAAGGAGCTTTTTTGACTAGTTTTATGTTTTTGGACTCATAGGTCCATAAAATATCCTATAATTGATTGTAAACCACCTATAATGTGTAAATTACTCCTTATAAATCTTTAATAACCTATTTTTTAGAATAATCTAGCATTTTTAGGTGCCTAAGAGGCCCAAAATAGCTCAAAAATACCTATTTTTGTAGGACTTTAAAGAAAGAAATGGTTTTAAATCCATGAATGAGGTTTAATGAGACCTAAAACATCATTATATGGCACTTGGAGATATTTAAAATGATTTCATGGGTCTCAATATGAGCCAAAGTGTTAGAAACCTAGTTTTTGACATTTTTGTGAAATTTTATAGGTTTAACGGTGATTTTCACCATTGTTGCAGGTATTAAAGGTTGTCCCAAATATTAATTTTCTTCCTCCTATGAATTTTAGAGATGTATAAAAGTATTTTATAGGTCTATAAGTGGTCTTCAAGGTGCAAAAAAGCTTTGGGAGCAATTTTAGGGTAGTTGGTTGATGGTGGCTCAAGCTTATGACCTCTATCAATGGGGTCTATGAAAGTTGCAGGTATCATGGAGTTTATTTTAGGTTAGAGGAGAAAATTAAAGTTTAAAATATAAAATATACTCAAAAAGCAAATATGAAACTTAACCTACATGGTTAGTTAATCATCTTATGCCAAGTCAACTGACTATTTGCCACAAGCTTGTAGAAGTGCAAGTGGAAGGCGGTATAAAATTACAAGAGGAGAGTTTGTGGGTTGAGAATACAAGTGGAGAATTAAACTAAGTTTCAAAGTCTTTGGAGACTTTTCCTTGTTAGTAGATCATGACATCATCATCCTCAACAAATTTCTATCTTTTAGTGTGTTTCCAAGCCAATGAGAAGGCTTAAAGGATATTTGGAGATAATTAAGGTTAATTTTTTGATGAAGGATTAGTTCTAATTAACCCAAATGTGGTTAAGACTCCATGGAATTGGTTGTGTCTCATTTATTGAATTTTTTTGGCTTGCCTCTCTCTCTCTCTCTCTCTCTCTCTCTCTCTCTCTCTCTCTCTCCTCTCTCTCTCTCTCTCTCTCTCTCTCTCTCTCTCTCTCTCTCTCTCTCTCTCTCTCTCTCTCTCTCTCTCTCTCTCTCTCTCTCTCTCTCTCTCTCATATCTCCCATTTCTCCACCATTTATCTATTCTATTCTCATTTTACAAGGAAAAACTCTATCAAAATTTGTAATAAATACCTTTTGAATCAATAAAGATCAATTTTTTACCTATCTCTTGCCTTTAAATTGTGTTTAGTAAGCTTTTTCATGATGGCCTTGTGAAGAAGTATTCTTACATGTCTATTATCCTTTTTTATTACCTATTTTTAGGTGTTTTCAATTTAATTATAGGTCTAAACTTGAGATTTTTCCACCATTAATTGATGTTTAATGTGAATTTTAGAATTCCTCTTTGCTTCATGTATTGTTTGGTGAGCTTAGTTTATGAAATACTTATGCAAATTAGCTATTTTGTGAGGTTTTGGGAGCAAAAATTATCTTATGTTGAGTTAGTGTTTTTTCCAAGATTATTTGAGTATCAATAAATTTTTGTATCACCCTTTTTGTGTTTTTATTCATCTTATACCCTCTTTATATCTCTTTTCCAAGTAGAAATAGAAATTTAGGTGATCTATCAATAGGAAGTCAACATTCTGTAGAGGTAAACCTCACTATAGGATACCCACAACTGGAGGTTACTCCAATATTGTATCTAGGAGTGGGAGATCCTAAATAACTCTATCATAAGGGTGAAATTATACACTAATAATTTATATCATGCCTGATGGGACCACTTTAGAATAATATTGGTCAAGTTTGATGTTGGTTTGATCAATTTTTTTTTGTTTATAACTTTCATCTTTTATTATCTGATGACTCTGAAGAACACTAAACATTTGGTGGCATAAACATAGATATATGTCATGCCAAAGGTGACTATAAGATCATCTTCTATAGGTATTCCTTTTGAATTTGTTGAATTACCTTTAAAATCAGAAAAGAAGGTTAAGATTTGATAACACTCATCCCTACAAAGGAAAATTTTCTCCAAAACCAATTTCTAAGTTGACCTCTACAATAATATCTTTGTTGGGTCCCCTTACTACCATGGTTTCCACAAGAGATTTGCCTTTTGTGGATTTCAATGGTCAGAGTCATTTGGACCTCAATCATTATGATCCTATCACAGTATTAGATCTTGGAAGTGTTCCTTACTTCATGGGATACCAATCTACAATCCCTTCTTAGCACCTCAAAGATATAGCCAACTTTTGTAATATTCATGATATCACTGAATAAAATGTGGATATCAAGTTATTAACCATCTCATTCAAGGGAAAGGACCTATATTGGTATATAAACCTTACTTCTAATTCCATCACATCATGGGATTAGTTAGGATTTGCTTTGTGTAAAAGGTTTGAGGACAAGAGTGACCACTTGTCACTTACAGAACAATTAACTACAATCAAGAGGGTTCCTCATGAGGTTATGTTGGATTTTATTAACAAGTTTCAAAAAATATGGGATAGGATTCTAATCTCTGTTAGGCCTACTCCTAACTATGGTTTCCTTTACTATCTAAAATGTCTAAATAGTGATATTACAATAATGATTCAGTTTATGAGAGGAAACACACTACTAGATGCTTATGAGGTGGTAATCAGAGTAGAATAGTCTAGTACAAGATTTCAAGCTTACACCTAGGCCACCAATGCCTTTATTTCTTGATATTTAACCACTCCCTTTTGTTATTTCTCCCCTTACTACCATTTCACCTATGTCAATACTTGCTACCATACCTACACCAAAGTAGGAAAAGGCTTCAACTAGTCAATCTAGTGATCCCAAGAACACAAGAACTTCTAAGAGCTTAAGATAATATTTTAATCCTTGTGAAATGAATTGGTGAATGTTATTGGATGATTTATAAAGTGAAAATAATATACTTCATCCTTTGGAAGGTATTTAATAAATAAACATGGAAGTCTATTGCTTGCATGAAGAGAATGAGTTCATACCATCCCTCATTAGGCCATAAGAAGATGTTAGTGGTTTGCGTAAACTATTATTTGATGGCTCAAGGAGAAAACATGGGGTGGGTGAAGGTGTGATGTTTATATCTCCCTCCAATGACAAGTACTTTTCCTCTTATATGTTCTAATTTAGTTGCTCTTGAAATGCAATTGAATATGAGGGCCTTATCCATAGCCTTCAATGGTATAGTAAAAGGGGAATCAATTATTTACAAGTGTATGGGGACATTGAGATGATAGTGCATCAAATTAAAGGCCAAAACACCATAAATAATCCCTTAATGAAATACTAAAAACATAGAGTGTGGGATACCCTTGAATACTTTGAAGCGTTCAACATCTATGTAGTGCTAAAGAACCAAAATCAACATGATAATAGGTTGGTAATTGTGGAAGCTTAGTTTGGCATCCCAAATGAGTTGAATAAGTCCAAATTACAACTAAATGTCAAAGTGGTAGTAAGGCCATTAGTTCTAGACAATGAGGCTCATTGGCAGGTCTTCAAGAGTGACAAGTAGATTTCTTGTTTCTTGTAGTAGGATGAAAAGTTTTCCTCAATGAATAAAGGTAAATTTAAACATCAGTATGAGTATCAAATTATTTAGACGAGGTCTAATAAATTTTCTAAAGGGCTGGTCACCCTTGAAGGTATTTTCCATGAGGGAGACCATATGAGGAAATATAAGGTAGTAATGTCAAATTATGAAGAGAACTATGAGAGATTCCTTATCTTCAAATACAAGCTCCTTAAGATTTTAAAAGTAAGAAATGAGGTAGAAAGGCATGATTTCATTAAAAATTTTAAGGAATATTTAGACATCTTTTCTTGGGAATAAAATGATCTGAGAGGATTTGATCCCAAGCTATCCCAACACACTATAGAGTTAGAGGTCAATGCCAAGCCTGTTAGGAAAAATAAATGCCCATCAATCCAAAAATTGAAGAGATAATGATGAAATAATTGACTAAGATCAAGTCAAATATAATTTTTCCTATCAAGCACTCCTCATGGGTAGCCAACATGGTACCTATGAGAAAGAATAATGGTGAGATTCAGTTATGTGTTGACTTCATAGACTTAAACAAGGTATCTTTAAAATATCATTACCCCTTACCATCCATGGATTAACTCCTTAAATTGTTTTTATTTTATAATACTTCTCTTTTGAATGGGTACTTAGGATACAACCAGGTGTTGGTAAGAGAAGAAGACCAATACAAGACCACCTTCACCAAAAAGTGGGGAATATATGCCTCTCAAAATATGCCATTTATCCCATTAAATTATAGGGACACTTTTCAAATAGCCATGAACATGGATTTCCAAGGCTTACTAAATCAAATGGTGCTTGTCTACTTGGATGAAATAACAATTTTATCCAAGAAGACCAGTGAACTCTTAGATCACCTAAGATTGATTTTTGAAAGATGTAGAGAATATGGGATCTCATTTAATGCCAAGAAGTATGTGTTTGTTCTCCATGATGGAAAAATATTGGGACATATTGTCTCTAAATATGGAATAACCATTGCTCCTGATATAATAAGTTCTATGTTGTCATTATCCTTACCCAAACATAAGAAGGGACTTCAAAGCTTCCTTGGGAAGATAAACTTATTGAGAAGGTTTATACCTAGTTTTGAAAGTTTATTCAAACCCATTAGTAATATTATAAATAATAATAAAGTATTCACTTATTCAAATGAAGGTAAATAAGGACTTTAGGCTATCAAGAAAGCCATTTTATAAGCACCTACACATTCCAATATTGACATATATCATCTATGTTAATGCAAAATAATGGTGAAGGAATTGAGAAACTAATTGCATTTTTTAGTTAGGGACTTGAAGGATATGAGGTAAGGTATAGTTTTTATAAAAATAAGTTATTTTATTTGTAATAAGCCTTAAATATTTTAGATGAATGTTCTCCAATAGCAAAATATATCTTATGGTGTCTCATCTTGGAGTGAGAGGGATTTCTTTCTTAATAAAGACTTGAATGAGAAAAGGGCTAGATGGATTTGTTTCTATGCTAAATCGCTTTCTACATTCAAAAGATAGAAATGAGAAACTAAGAGATGGTCTAGGGTTAGAAGATACCCAGATATAGTCATGCGCACTGTAATCAGACGTTGGAAGGTACTCCTCTTTGGCTGTGGAGGAATGACACCTGTGAAGAAGAAGAAACTAAGACGAAAAACATTAGACGAGGATATGGTGGGTTGTCAAGCAAAAGCCTGATCTTGAAAGTACGAAGACTTCCTAGAAGGATATCAACCCACTGATAAAAAAAGCAAAATATTTGATGAAAGTAGATAATGAAAGATAAAATGACAAAAATAAAAGACAAAAAATAAAGTGCGTACCTGATATGCAGCACTATTCTGCACAGTCGCCGATGTCGGTCTCTATGCCGGCGTCGGTCAGGGGAAGGTGCCGACGTCGGTTAAGGTGCCGGTGTCGGTCGGGGTAATGACCGATGTCGGTCAGGGCAATAGTTTTGGACAAAGTCTGGGCAAGTCTGGTCGGGTCTAGTCAAGTCTGGTCGAGTCGGGATAGGGTCTAAATAGATTCTTAGGGTCGGGACAGGGTCTTAGGCTTTGCAAGAAGGTCTGTCTGAGGGTTTGGGATTTGGGTAGAATGACTGTATATCAGAAATGGTGGACAGAGGTAATATAGATGACAGAAAAGTCTCGGGTCTATAGTCTAAAAAGATCTGGGGTGATAACAGTAATGAACAAATAATAACCAGAGAGAAAAAAAATGAAAGCACAGATACTTACCTGTTACACGCTACAAATAGAGTCAGAGACATGATTGAAGACGTTGTCGCTGTGTCATAGATGACTGAAGTAGGATACCTGTGTCAGAGAGAGGAAGATGAAAGATTGATTGCAGATATGCTAGATGCAAGAAATGGTTGATTGTCAGAGTTGATTGATCGCAAGAGACGGTTGAATGGATGAGCTGGTTGAATGATTCCATCATGGAGCGAATGAAGAGGTTGTGATGAAGGTGAGGGACGGTTTGATAACCGATCGGGAAACCGATTAGGAACCAAATGGGTAACGAATAATGGGTGATGGTTTCTACGTTCGGGTTGAGAACGCAGTGCTAAGGAGAATCGACGTCAGTAGAACCGCTGACGTCGGCCGAGAAGTGACCGACGTCAGCCATGTCGATCGGGTGGTGACCATGGTCGGCAGATGCAGGATGGGGGCAGAGACTAGCTTTAGCCTTCTACTCATTTTGACATGTTGCGAGGGTCAAGGCTAGTGGGAAAGTGGTTGATAGGGGTTAAATAGGTGAGGGAGAACAAAATGAAGGATGACTAGGGGAGTCGACATGATTTCAGTGTCTACAGGATTACCAAGGTCATGGAGTATGATTTGGAAATAAAGGTCACTAAGATAGTGAGAGGAAAAGGTTTATGTGATCACATGGTGGATGACCTTCATAAAGGTAAATAGGTTGTCTTGGTGACACAAGACAACTTATAAAAAGATGCACCTCCACCTAATACTAGCTAGCTTCAAGATATGACAAGGTTTTTGATAATAAGGGAGTGCATTAAAGGTATGGATAGGTCAAAGAGAAGGAATTTTAGACTTAATTTCATACCTTATGCATTGATTGATGCGGCTATATTCTAAAAATATCTTAATGTATTGCTTCTAAGGTGCATAGACAATAACCAAGTGACAAAGATTTTGGAGCAATTCTATGATGGGCCTATAGGAGGCCATTTTGCTCCAAGGGAAACAATAAAAGTGATAAGGGATAGTTATTATTTTCCTATCCTCTTCAAGGATGCATATGCATGGTTGAGAAAGTGTCAAAAGTGTGCTCTCTTTGTAGGCAATCAAATATGGCAGCCTTTCCTCTCAACCCAATTCAGGTAGAGTAACCCTTCATACAGTGGGTTTTGGACTTCATAGGAATGATCAATCAGCCTTATAGTAGAGGACACAAGTGGGTAATAACTAATATTAATTAATTCAATAGGTGGGTGGAGATAATTGATTTGAAGAAGATAATGAGATAATAATGTTGGACTTTTATGATATCATAGTAACAAGGTTTAGTGTACCAATAATAATAATTTTAGATAATGCCTTAGCATTTATTATCATGAGAACAAGTGAGTGGGAACTTCATATGGTAATATACTTTACTACATCCTCAAATTAATACCCCCAAGGCAATGGACTTGTAGAGTAAACAAACAAAAACTTCATAAGGATCATTAATAGGACTATGGAAGATAATCAAAGAGTGTGGCACACAAAGTTAAGGATAGCCTTATGGGTTGATAGAGTGACTCCAAAAGTTACCATTAAAATCTCACCATTTATCCTTATATATGGGAGGGAAGCCAAGTTTCCCACCTCCTTTGAGTTACCTACCTTGGAATTAGCTCATCATCTGAAGTTAATAGACAGTGAACTTATGAGTGTGAAGATGGCAGAACTCATGGAGCTTGAAGAAATAAGAGACCTTGAAATGAAGGAAATAAATTCATATACATATCAATTAAATAAATCCTTTGATAATAAATCCATATCAAGGTATTTCAAAGAAGGAGATCTAGTCCTCAAGTGGGATTTAAATAAGGCCAAGCTAGCCAACTATACCAAGTTTTATATCTTGTGGAGTGGTCCTTATCTGATCCATGGATGTAGAAAACATAATGATTTTTATATTTCCAAAATATATGGAGAGATATTACCCATCCAAATTAATGGGATTCATCTAAAACCTTGTTATTATAATATTTTGCATCCATTGTATATATTCTATGTTTTGTATAGTTTTTTTATGTTTTCCTCTAAGAGCCTTGTGCACATCTTTTCAATTGTGTGTTTACCTTCCCTAAGTTATTTAGTCACAATATTGGTTTTTTTCCTATTTTCCTTGTTTCTTCAAGAGGATATTTTCAAAAATGGATAGCCTTGTATCATTTTCATATCAGTTGGGAAATAAAGACTTGTGACCCTGTATGCCCAATGAATCAGACAAGGTAACTAATCTATTGTATAGTAGGTATGCAATCCCATGAGGTTTACAAAAATGTTGGATTAAATTGGACTACATATAAAACTTTTTCCTAGATGGATCATGTCACTCTCTTGAACCCTTCAGTATCCTTCTACCCCCATGACTAGTCCCTTGTAGTCCTGATTTGATGATGTAGTGAAGTATTGGAGGAGGTCCTAGTGTGGTATGAGAGGCTAAGTAGAGTTATAGTTGAGTGAGTTATACAATGGTGGAAGAATAATACAAATCTCATGAAACTAACACATGTCACTTTCAATCTTTTGAAACACTTTAAGCAAACTTTAAGGTGAATTTGGTGATTTTAAGGAAAAGGCCTAAAAATAGGTCTAAAACTACAAGTGAAGAATATAGAAGGTTTTGAGGGTGTTCAAGCACTTAGGGGCATGAAGGAGGTTTTTAAAAATTCTTATAGATTTTAAAAATCCAAAAATGAGGCCTATAGAAGCTATTATGCCTAAAATACCCCCAAAAGTGCATTAGAGGACTTAAGGGTCCTAAAAATATAATTTTCAAGTGAAAAAGTAACTTTTTGAAGAATTCAAATTGGTTTTTACCTAATACCACATCCTTATGTTTTTTTTACCCTTTTAGACATGTTCAAGGTCATTTTAAGTCATTTGGAGTGGATGAGAGGAGTTTGGAAACAAAAGGATGCATTTTTGAGCCTTTTGGAGCTTTAGCAAAACATTTTTTTCAAGATTTTACTTGATGAAGGGGATTATTTATCATATGTAGTAATTAATGGTGTTATTAATACCATCTCATAGGCCCTTGAAATCATATTCCATCATAAGAAATAGCAGAGGTAAGGAAAACCTACTGGCTATAAACTAGGCATAAAATAGATTTTCTGCCATTAATGGAGGTCCAAGAATTTCATAAGGTTTTTATAAGGAAGGAAAGGTAATTTATATACTAACAAAGATTTTCCAAGTTTATATTTCATAGGTATACTTTTGGTTCTTCATGTTAAGGAAATACTATTTTGGACAGTTTGGGATAGCTCTAAGAGAGCCTTAGGTTTTCACTTGGTACAGATAGGAGAGAGAGAGAGAGTTGGGATAAAATATTTTTGGAAGTGATAGGAACCATAATGGCTTTATAATTTGTGTCATTTTTTTATGTTTCATCTCCCCATATTTATGAACAATCACTAATAGTTCAAGGCTATCTAGATGGCCTGCTCATCTAAATAGGGTCTAGGTTTTCCCTTTTTCATTCACTTCAGAATTCAATGAGAAAGAATGGTTTCAGGGGATTTATTTTAGGGTCAAATATAACCTATTCCAGTTATTTTAATTATATAACTCCTCCCAATAGGTTACTTATGTAATAAAATATGTTTTCCTTCTTATCCTTATGAAATGGCCATTTGATCAATTTTAAAGCAGAACCTACATTTGAGGGATAACATACCTCATCCTAATTATGACACATCAACAATAGTCAAGTTATATTTCTCCTAAATCCTCAATGGTGTGTTAGAGGCTTGATAGGCTAAATAGTCAAGTTACTAGTTGGAGCTCTAATGGAGTTGTAGGCAAGTTTATCAACTATATAAGTTTATCTTTCCTATATTGGATTCAAACTAAATAGGATATGATGTTTTCACCTATGAAGTGTCTTGATAAATCTCCATCTGCATCCATGTTTTTAGGAGAAAGGAAAAGAGGTACTCCTTTTAGGGATTTTCGCTTAATTATCTCTTCTTAATAATTTCAACCATATAAAAAACCAATAAAGGAATTGGTTTTCACCTTGAGGAAAATGATCTAGTTCATAGTTAGTGACCTTCTTAATGTCTAAAATCAATCATGATTTAATTTGATGTTTAGGGGTAACCTACAACCCACTATGAAAGCATGCACCTACATGCCTACTTTGGCAAAGTATACCTACAATTATACTAAGCACAATCATCTGTACATTCTTGGCAAGAGGTTGTAAATATATTGATCAAGGGTAATTCATGATTAAGATAATGCTACAATGGGATCAAACTAATAAGAACTCATCAAGACCATATTGAGAAGGGTTTCAACACCTAAAACATAGTCATGTCATTGAATGACCATCTACAGGTGCCTTGGAGGGAGTCCATCACATTGAGATAGATAATTTGATTGTTTTTAAACTCCTTATGATTTAAGAGTTCCATTTGAAGGTGGTAAAGTTTAATAAACCTCATTGTAAGTTCACATACAATGACCACATTGATCATTTCATATTCACTATCTTACATGCTACTATAAGTGCATCTAAAAATCATATATAAAAACTTGAGGTGGTGGTGTAGAAATGTTCTAGCATTTCTTGAAGTCTTAATCATATTAAGGGGAATATGGGTATATCTTGATAACCAAGTATGGGATCACATATCATGCATGTTACCTAAACTCACACCCACTACCTATATACTTGAAAATGACCACCTGCAGGTGGCTTACACATAGTCATGAAGGATTTACAAGGAGGGTCTTTACATGTTTTGTAACCTCCTTAAGGTTTATGGATGTTTGAAAGTTCATGATAGCATGTTTGAATCAATAGACTAGCAGACAAAGTTAAGAGGTCATCTTCAAATTTGAATGATCATGTTAGGGATAATTTCCCCAAAACACACAAAAAAAGGCTTGAACACCTTTTATTAATGCCAAATGATGATGTCACAAGGGTATTTGACCAATCCAAATGAACTCATATTATATCCCTATCATAGGGTAAGATCCTTGTAAAAGGAAAAGGTTGTGTGAATAGAGGAGAGTATTGTTTGAGGGCCTCCAAATTTCAATTTTGTTCACTGTGATCATTAAGTATATTCTCTAGGATTGGAGCTTCCAAAGTGCCCTTACAACCTAAGATAGCAATGAAAAATCCTATCACTATGAAAAATGCCTCCAATCTGATGAAAGATCACTTTTATGGTCTAAAAGTTATAAAGAGAGGTTGGAGTACTAGGATTGGGTCTAATGGGTGCACCTATAAATGTACTTTGCTTCAAAAGACTACCTATAACTAAATATAGGTATCTGAAGTATAATGACACAAACATTTTCTAGGGGAGGATACCTCCAAGGGACCTCCAAAGCACAATATTCCATATGACACAAGTTTTAAGGTTGGTTTTTAAATACAAGATCCATATTTTACCTCAACATAGTCAACTATAGTAGACTATTGTAGATAGTGAGCAAGAGTATGGTATTTTGAGTGTTAGCATAGATTGATTTTGAAGTATATGGATCTAGATAGATGACAAAAAATATTTGGGGCCCTATGCAAGTCTGTATACATTGTATTTAAGGCCTAAACCATGCAACCAACACCTATATGTTATGTAAAACAAGGAAATACAGTTCGCAACCCATGAGGACACCTACAAAAGAGTTGTTTTTGAAAGGCATGATGAAATCCATTGAAAGTTAGGTATAGGGGAGATAAGATGCAATTTATTATGGAATTAAATAAATAACCAATGCAACGTGAACTCATCAAGTGGCCTAGATAATCCACCTCATATAGTATATGGACTGTATCAATCCATACAATGATAAGAATTAAGTTGGTCTTGATAGTTTAGACTAATAAAAAGGAATCAAGGGATCTCATAATAAAAACGTGGGTAATGAGAATTCTTAAATACATTATAGGATTAATTAAATAGGTCTTTTCACCATGATTCATCAAGCCATCACCTCTCACAAAAATCATGAACACCTCCAATTGCCATAAATGCATTATTGCAGTCAAATATGAGAGGTTATAATAGGTTGGAGGGAGGGTATTTATATGTTTTAAAATAAAGGTAGCATTTTTACATAACTATTTAAGTTCCTAAACACTTTTTAACTCCCTTTGAAATAAAATACATCACAAATTGGAACCTCCTCTATCGTACACAGTTAATTATGGTGCACAAAAATTCTCTATTTTGGTTCATTTTGAGTATGTGAAGATCAATGAAGAGTTATAACCTACTGAAGGTGTTGAATTGAGTTGAAAAAAACTAATGATGGTATTTTGGACCCTTGAAACTTATTAAAACTCAAGGAAATGATTTTTGAAGGCTCTCAAGCCTATGTAGGGAAGGAAAAACCCTAGGTTAGGGTTTTGGTGTTTGAGAGAGTTCTAACTGTCAAAAAATCCTATAAATTTTTTATTTGAAATATTTTTTTATGAGGAGAATCAATAAAGATTTTTTGTGTTTATTTGAGTCTATAAAATATGTATTTGGTGGCTGAGGGTTTGGAGTAGGGCTAATTAGGCCTAAATGAGGGGTGGTTTCTAAAGGAAGTGTGATCTAGGAGTGAAATCAAGTCATGAAACTTGTCATATAACTATAATGAGATGAATAATTGTTATGAATGGTCTCATATTTATAAGAGATTTCATATATTTTTCAAACCAAGGAGATATGCCCAAAAAAAGGCTAATAGATAATCCTAGGCAACCAAGAAGTCACAATTTTGGTTCAAGCTATGAGTTGGTTAATATCACAAAAGGACTCCTAGGGGGACCCATGCCATAAAATAGGTCTAAGACACTCATATAAATAAATATTACTCCCTAATCAGTCAAAATGTAGGGATTTATGCCTACAAACTAAGCATGGGCAAGAGACTAAGCAATCATTTGGAGGCCTAAAGCTAAAACAAGAAGATGGAACTTCCTAAGGGATTACATGATGTTTTGGTTGTGACTATGGATGCATTTAACCACCACCTTTGAAGTCTAAAACAACCAAGGTCCACACCAAATGTCTTAAGGACTACTCACAAACAAGCAAGCTTATGTGTTAGTAAGGTTAAGGGAACCAAATATTTTGGATAGTTATACAGATTGCTAAGGTACCTAATGGAGAGATAAGAGTTGTTTGAGAGGATTTATGAATAAAATGAATGTACAAATAGGACATATGGAACATGTTATAAGTGAGATGAACTTGTTTAGAGATAGAGGAAGCTTAGAATGAGGTTTGAACCAAGTTGCCATGTCATTGAACCAAAGAAAATAGAAATCAAGGCTAGTATGTGAAAGGTAGTAAATGTACGAGACTTAGAGTGATGGAATGAGCTTGTAAAAACAAGGTGAATATAGTGTTCTTATGGAAAACCAATAATGAAATTGGTTTTCCATCCAATGGTGACCTATATCTAGCCTCAAAAGTACCTACAACCAACTAGGTGTGCAAGGGAGTTAGAAAATGTTTTATGTTGTAGACCTTAAAGGAATGATATTTTGGATATATAAATAAAATTCTCAAGTAGGATAACACCTTCACACTCCTTGTCACTAATCATCCAACTCTCCAAAGCCTAAATCAGGGTTATAATTCATACATGTCTACAGTCAAAGTCAAGAAAAGATCAAGGAGACTATTCTCATGAGCAATGGTGTGTTTTTATGATATGAAGGACACTTGTTCTTCTAAAAATGTGTATATTTTTTTTGGTGGTAATGATATTTTCCATGATGAAGGCCATATGCCTATCATTGTAAAGAAAACTATCTCTACCTATAACTACCAAGAATTAACACAGTCATATGAAAGAGAAAAATGACTAAGAAGGATGTTTTTAAAGTGGTAAGGGACTAAAACAATAATATATTGATCATGGTGATTAAGAGATAGAACAAAAACCTTAGTACCTAACTCAATAAATCATATCATGAAGATTCAAGGAGGGTCTAAGTAGAGGAAAGTGACCTATAGCCTCTCAAGTTCAAACCTCCTTCAGGTTGGCAAGTGATATTGAGAACAAAGTGATGCATAGTGGTTTATTGGTAATGAATGGGTGAGTAATAAATGATTATATATAAAAATACATCATGATAAACCTCAAAACTTTAAGGAAACACAATCAAGGTCATTAAGGAGTGATAAGCTTGTAGCCATCCACTAAGGTTTTCAAACATAAGATCTAGAGTGAAAATTCATGTTCCAAGAAGATTATTCAAGAGAATAAGTGACATGGTATCATTATCATCATGATATAGGTTTTAAAGAAATATAATATACAGTAATGTATCTCATAATCACACCTACATCACTGAGCACACATGCATCCATGGATGTTCCTTAAGAAACTTAAGTCATATGGAGGTGGCATGAGAGTGAAGGCAAGACAATGAAGGGAGAAATAATGTTAAAAGAAGATAAATGATAATATGAAATCAAATTCACCTTATTATATCTCAAACCAAGGTAAAAGGGAAGAAAACTTAGTAGTGAAATTTGACCAAGCAGACATGTGTCAGTAGCTTTTGCCAAAATGGGCCTACAAGCCAAAATATGCAGGATCCAATCATGAAATTTGGTAGAGAAGATAATTATGACCTAATATACCCATTAAAAATAATTTTTATGTTTTTTTTAAATGTGAAATATTCACTATTTTAGTACAGTCAACCTAATGTCAAATCACAATTAACATTAGAGCATGCCTTAGAGAAATTGGCCATTTTAGTGTATCTATAGGTTGAGTCAAAGTATGAAATTTGGTAAGAATGGTATAAATAAAAAAAAAGGATCAAATTAAATCCTTAATTTCATATAAAGAGTCAAATTTTCCTATGTTTTGACATAATTCCCTTACAGTCAAGAAAGTAACCATTGGAGACCAAATGACGTTTTGGTAGTTATAGGTGCCAAGAAAGAGTTTAGGCCTTAGAGAGGTATTAAAATGGTATAATATTATGTTTTAAATGTTTATTTTCCTATATAAGTGATCAAATTAAGGGGTTTCATATAAAATTTTGAAGAAAGTACGTTTAGGCATGGAGGAAGCATGCAGGCAACTTAAGGTAAATTATGGTAAAAAGGGTCTCCAAGACAAAGTACACATCCAAAAGACTTGAAAATTTTTAATATTGGTAATAGTGACATAATATACCTATAAATAATATTTCTTAGATAATTTTATTAATGTAATTTCCCACTATTCTGACACAGGCCCCTCCATGTCTCTTAATGGTCACTATTCATGCAGGCATATGTTTTGGATTTTTAAGGTTTGTTTGAGGTTTAAAAGATTAGGAAAGTATTTAAAAATAATTTTAATATTTTTTTAAGTCTATTAAAAAAATTATATATTTTCCACACTCCAAACTTCATGAAAACCCCATAGGCAAGCTCAAATCCCCATAGGCAGTCTCAAAGGCACATAAGGCAAAGTTGAGTTTTAATCAATTGAAAATGTGTTATAAGATTTTTTAGGTGAAATAAAGATTTTTTAAATATAATAAGATAAATGGAAAGGTAAAATTACTATTTTTGAGTAATTTGAGCTTTTTTAGGATTAAGACACACAATTTTAGCCCTTCTTCAGATGCTCGTATCTTTCATACCAGGAAGAGTTGGGCCAAGTGATGATAGTATGTTTTAAGTACCCATATTTAATTGAAACTAATTATGTATTGAGGTTGGTTAAGGTCCTGAGTTTTATAAACAATTGTTAAGAGTGTAACCATTTCCATAATACTTACAAACCCCATAAGCAATCATCTTTACATGTGTATATTTTCATACCTTCTGCATGGGATCCCAATATTTTCAAGGGTATTGAAGGGGTATATTTAATAATGATAAATGGAAATAATTATTGGAATGGGTGTCATCATTTCTTGAACAATCATATTGAAGGTGAGGTTGTTTAAGCTACCAAAGGAGCTTTTTGACCAGTTTTATGTTTTGAGACTCATAGATCCATAAAATGGCATATAATTTCTTGTAAACCACCTATAATTTGTATAATACTCACTCCATATCCTAACCAACCTATTTTAAAGAAAAATATGACACATTTGTGTGCCTAGGAGACCTAAAATGACTCAAAAATGCTTATTTTTTTTAGGAATTCAAAGAAAAAATGGTCTAAATCTATGAAGGAGGTCTAATGAGACCTAAAACATCATTATATGGAACTTATATCTCTTCATAATGGTTTTAGGGTTGTCTAGCTAAGCTAAAGGGTCAAAAACCTAGTTTTTAACATTTTTGTGAAATGTTGCAAGTTTAATGGTGATTTTTACCATTGTTTTAGGTATTAAAGGTTGTCCAAATATTCATTTTATTCCTCATATGCATGATATATATGTTTGGAAGTCTTATACAAGTCTATAAGTGGTCTTCAGGGTGCCAAATGACCTTGGGAGCAGTTTTTAGGGTAGTTGGTTAAGGGTGGCTCAAGTTTGTGAACTCCATTAATGGGGTCTACAAGAGTTGCAGGTATCATGGAGTTAATTTTAGGTTGGAGGAGTAAATTCAAGTTTAAAATATAAAATATCCTCAAAAATCAAACATGAAAATTAACCTTCATGGTCAATTAAGCATCTTATGCCAAGTCAACTGACTATTTACCATAAGCTTCTAGAAGTGCAAGCGGAAGGGGGAATAGAAGTCCAAGAGGAGATTTGGGGGTTGAGAATTAAAGTGTAGCATTAAATGAAGTTTTAAATTCTTTAGATACTTTTATTTATTAGTGTATTATGACATCATCATCCTCAACAAGTTTCTATCTTCTAGTGTGTTTCTAAGCTAATGAGAGTGTTGGAACACAATTATCTATAGAGAGGGGGAGTGAATCAGTAGATTGATTAAAATTAGAACTTTAATAATTTTAATGCAAATTAAAAAAGTATATTTATAAATCACACACATATAGATAGACACAACACTCAGTATACATGGAAAACCAAGTATGTAAAAAACCATGGTGAGAATAACTTCTAGAATCTACTATTCTAATCTAGCCTCATAATCAAAACCTCACTAGTTACAATGTTTAAGGGCATAGACCCTAAGGATATACCAATACCCTAATTTAAGAGCACCAAATATAAAGAAGCACCTACTCCCTAATTGAGCACCAATTCAACTCTTATGATGGTATCCACCTATCAGATCTATTATGGAGCTACAACTCTAGATTAGAAAATTGATTGAAAAATGAATCTAGTTCTATGTTATAGACCTATTTTGTAACTACTCATACTCTACACTTTTTCTCTTTCTTTCTCTCTACCTCTCTCCATATCAATTAAACTCTTTGTACACATAGTGTATATCCTAGATGATGTATATATGCATTAGATCTAGGTTTCACATCTTCTTTGTGTTCACATTTGGTCTTTAACACACCACACTCCATTTTTTGGAACTTAGTTCATATTTTATCTAATGACAAGTTTTTTGCTTCTTGAATTCACACACCACTACCATAATTCTCTATATTTTACTATATTAAACATATATCAGGGTCTAATTTTGATACACATGTCATTTTACACAATTTGGATTGATTATAGAAATCTATATCATTATGTGTGATGCAAAATTCATCTTACCTGAGTGTTCCATCCCTTGATCTTTGAGATGAACAGATCTTTAAATATTAACCATTGATCTTAAGTTTTACGCCATGATTTGATGATCCTCATTCAATTTTCCCAACTTTAAAATGTAACTATTAGAACAAGATCATGCACTTCATTGGATCCCTATAAACTTCCAAACTTTGATGCTTCAAATTTAAGTCATAACCATTGATCTTTGTCTCAGTCTCCCAAGATTAAGACACTTGGCACTCTCACATTCCTTTTGAGTACTTTATTATTAGTCCCTATACTTGTGATACTTTGTGCCCTCACATTCCTTTTGTATATTACTATTAGTGTCCATGCTTATGACACTTTACATTATTTCATGCCTTTCACACATTATTAGTCCCCACACTTGTGACACTTGGAATCCTCTCATGCCTTCTACACATTTTCCATCCCCGTGCTTGTGATACTTAGCATCTTCACATGCCTTCTATACATTACTATCAGTTTCCTCTATTGAGATACTTGGCACCTTCACTTTGATCATTGACTATTTGAATTTGAACCACACCATAGATCTACTTCTCAAGCTTCATGATTATGACACATGTAATCAATGTGTTCATTCTCAAGTTCTTTGACTTATTAACTTTATTGTGTGTCATTGGATCTTCATCATGTGATTAAGTGCTCATCATTGATCAAAATTAGAAAAATATTAAGTAGATGACTTAAGAATATTAAAGTGTTTGATTACTTCTCCAAGTTGACAATTCATAGGTCAAAGGGGCCAATTTCCTAATGATGACGAAGGCTTAAGTTATAACTTAAATGACCAGTTATTGCCTATATCCAATCAACATAAAAATATAAGTTCTTATGAATGTCATGACCAAAACTAATAGGGTTTTACTAAGAAACCTTAGTAATGTTTGAGAGTAAAGATAAATCATTTATGAGCTCATTTATCTTCATCTGAACTTGCAGACCATATATATGAGATGTACTTGGAAACCCCATAATGGATCTTCTATTAATTTCTCTACAAACATACAAAAATAATCTCTATAAAAGCATGGAAATTTTATATTATAATATTCAAACTTGTGTAATTATAGAACATACTCTTCTCTCCATCAATCTTTTCTATGACTGATTCTCTTGACATAAATGACATGCATAGTGCTAACTATCTCCCTTTTGACATCAATGACAATCATATTGCCAATAATTTCCCCCTTTGTCATTGATGGAAAAATAAATGTTCTGATCTTGTAATACATGATCTACTCCTCTAGCATTGATTTTACTTGCATTAGCTTTTGATGAATGTGAATTGAATATGTTCATACCAAACTTTCTTCCCCTTAGGCAATGGAACATTTGACTAAACACACATTGGACACATACTTTGATCCTTCTTTGATAAACATAAAGCTTTTATAGAGAGCATTTACACTTTTTCTCCCCCTTTGACATCAATGGCAAAGGGACTCCAACTTTGTCACTGGTTATCCAAATTTTTCTCCCCCTTTATCAGATAAAGGTGTTTGTCCAAGAATTTTCAACCATCAACTCATTAGAAATTTGCAAAAACATGCATACCTAATTTTCCTTTTCTCTCTTATTCAAAGGATTAATAAAGTTTTTATGATCCTCCCCCTATACTCATGCCCTATTACTAGGATCTAATGATATAATCTAGGATCAACCACTCCTAATTTCTACCTCAAATACTCAAATTATTCCTTGGGAAGAGGTTTGGTGAATATGTCTACAACTTGATCTTATGTTGGCACATATTCTATTGTGACCTATTGATCTGCAACCTTTTCTCTTAATAAGTGATACTTGATTGATATGTGCTTAGTTCTAGAGTGCATCACTAGATTATTTGATATGTTAATATCACTTGAATTGTTATAAAGAATAGAGATAGGTGATTTGTATTATAGCTTGATGTATTTAAGTGTTTGATTCATCCACAAGACTTGAGTACAACATGCCACTACTACAACATACTTTAATTTTTCTATATAAAGAGTAACTGACTCTTATTTTTTGCTAAGCCATGAAATAAGATTATTTCCAAGGAAAAATACACCACCACTAGTGCTTCTATCATCGACACTTCCTGCCCAATCAACATTTGTATATATTGTCAAAGTGAAATCTTCATCTTTAAGATAACATAGGCCATAGTCAATCTTACTCTTGATATATCTAAATATCTTTTTCACTCCATTGACATGTGATTCTTTAGGAGTAGATTGAAATCTTGAAACCATGCACATGCTTTCATGATATTAGGTCTTGATGTAGTTAGGTATAACAAACTACCTATCATTGTTCTATAAATTTTTTGATTTGCATCAAGGGACTCATCATTTTTTATCAACTTACATTCAGTTATCATGGGTGTACCCACTGGTTTTCTTCTTCCATTCCAAACTTCTTGAGCATTTCCTTAACATACTTGGTTTGAGATATAAATATCCTTTCATTAGTTTGTGCTATCTGGAGACCAAAGAAGAAAGAAAATTATCCAAACATAGACATCTCAAACTCATTTTGCATTTGATTAGAAAATTCTTGGCACATTATGTTATTGTTACCACTAAAATTGATATCATCTACATAGACAACAACAATTAACATATACTCACCTTCTAATTGAAGTACATATTGTTATTTGCATAACCTTTATTGAGCCTTTATTGTTTTAGGTATTATTCTAATCTTTAATACCATGCTCTAAGTACATATTTTAGACCATATAGATATTTATTTAGTCTACAAAAATAATCTTCTTCTTTTGACAACTAAAAACCTTTAGGTTTTTCTATGTAGACTTCCTCTTCTAGGTTCCCATTCAAGAAAGTAGATTTAACATCCATTTGATATATTTTGAATTTCTTATAAATGGAGAATGCTAGAAATATTATTATGGTTTCCAATCTAGAAAATGGATCAAATGTTTCCTCAAAGTATCTAACTTTAACTTATGCATATCCTTTGCACACCAATCTAGCCTTATTCCTTATAACGATTCCATTTTCATTGATTTTGTTTCTAAAGACCCACTTTGTACCTATTACATTCTTATTTGAAGGTCTTGGAACTAATTCCCAAAATTTATTCTTTTCAATTTGACTTATTTCTTCTTCCATGGATTTTAGCCAATTATCATCCTTACTAGCTTCTGATAGTAATAGTACAAGCTTTGTTCAAAGATCCACTCCATACAAGAGCTGAACATAGTCATATACATAAGAAGAATTTATTAAACACACAATAATAATATACTCTGATTCTCATTAATAATTTGGGACATATTACACATATATAGGAATATTATTCCGATATTTTCTCCTTTAATTTCTCTCACCTATAAAACCTCCATACCTATTTACGTGAACTTGGTTTAACAACAAAGTCTCACATAGACTATAATATATTAAACAACTCATAATATGAGTTGTTATTATAAACAGATTTATATTATCCTCGATAATATAAATGATACACACAATTAATAATGTTATGGATATTAAATCCTAACATTCACCCCCTTGACATTATTAATTCCTAAAACCCCCTTAATGTGAACATGGGGATAAAATCAAATTCTCAAAATATTTAGCCATCTCTTGAAAGCACTAACTAGACCAAGTAAAAACTCCATAGATTATCTCTTTACCCTCATGAAGGCATAGTGGCAAGCTGAATTATGCAAGACTAATCCCTTCCTCTTTGGGTTCTTGTGGGACTTTCCCTTCCTCTTTGGGTGCCTAAACTTTGAATCTCCAAAATCCATAAGTTTAGCACTAACTGGATAACCATCCCTAAGTTTACCTCTAAATCCTCTCTTGCTCCCAAAAAATGAGTTTTCTAAAAACATGAATTTTTCCCAAATATCTACAAAGGGGTTTATTTGTAAACCAACATAATAAAAAAAATGCATGTGAGTAGGAATGTGCTTTTATTTTTATTAACACACACCACACTAAAAATAACACACCACACTAAGTGTCACTACATGATTAGTGCATCCCCATCATTGGAAACTGTCGAGAGGCCATGAAAGACCTCTTTCCTTTATGTATCCTCTAGCCTCCAGTGTGTTTCTACTCACTTACCATATGTGTTGATGGAGCTTAAGTATATGAATTTTCTAAGGGAAATCACCCCACATTTCAGATGTCATGTACAATCAAAAATGCATCCATGAGAATATTATTTTTTACATTTTTACATTTAATAAACAAAATGACTTTTACAAACAAATGACTCGACTCAAGACTTTTTACTTTTGACAATAACATTAATTTTAAAATTATGACACAAAATTGACTCTTTTGATATAGACACAAAAATGACTTTTCAATTTTCTAAATTTTTAATAGTAGACCCAAATACACATAAAAATAGGATTTTTGATACTGATTCATAAGTATGAATATCTTTTTTATACTTTTAAATTTTTTTGACACAATCACTAATTTCAAAAATAATAAAATTAACATAAGCTAGACTCACTATTAAAAGATGAATTCAAAACTTGATAATATTCAAATTTTAATATTAACTAACTAAAATCATGACACTAATTATAAAACTTTAAAAAATACCTATTAACATATACCAACTTATGTCTTAATATTAAAATGGCTTACAATAAACAAAAGATATTATATGATAGTACACACCAATAACATTGATGGGATGCATGAGGATAGTTCGCATAAATGTAAGACTGACAGAACCTTACAATACCATTATAACAAAAAATGATAGCATGGAAGATGTATGTGGAAATCAATCAAGCAAACTTATAAACAATTTGGCACACACAAGAGAAGTGAAAAAAGTTATGCACATGCTAAACATCTTTGGACATCATACTAAATATGTTGAATAGATATAACATTCACTGTGTATGATCATGGCATAGGCATGAATTATACATAGATCAAGATGTCAATTAGGTTCAGAATCTATAGGGTGTAAGTGAATCCACCTCACCATACTATTTGGTATGACTTGAGGATTTAATCTAAGACCATGTGGAAGGAGCTCACATAGATGATAATCATCTGCATGTTATTTTTTGAATTTGGTCTTGTTATATGAAATATAATAGAACTAAAAATGATGCAAATATCCCTAGGTGTTTATCAATATAATTTTAGTATAATATCACTTTAGAAAATAAATAATGATGTTGAACTAATAGGATATCAATAGACTTAGGATTTATAGACACCTAAATCTGGCCACCAATAAACCCCAATCAATCTTTTGGTCAATTTCCACCCAAAATACATAATTTGGCCTAAAAATACTAAAACATGCTAAATGATGTGAAATTGACATATTCAAGTGCTGATTTTGGCTAGGGTATCCCTAAATAGGGTAATGTAATTTGTGATCCAACTAACTTTGATTAATTCATTTAGAGTCAAAATGCCAATTTTACACCTCAGTGCTCTGGATTGCTCTTTCCTATCAAATCTATTGTATAAGACATGTGACTTTGTTATTTATTTTTGATAACATCCTAAATGGGAATACATTTCCAATTCATCTAACATCACCTTCCGATTCTAACCCAGTCAAATTTTAGACTTATAACAAGGCATGCTAATCAATTTGAGTAATTTGTGCACAAAGTGCTTCAACATGCTTAAAAGCTAATTGATCCAAGTTAGAGCCTAATTAATAATTCCATGGAAACTTGTTAAATACTTATTTTTGTAAATGAATATTAAATATTTGTGTCATCAAGTGACCTCATTTCTTGGGAAGACATCCCTAGGCCATAAATGCCATAAATATTAGGATCCATGCCTTCCATGATGCCCTCCATGCCTCTTAATTTCCACTTCTTCCAATGTCATGATGAGGATAATTATAAACTTAATTCCAAAAATTTAATTAATCCTCAACCACACATCTTAATCTCAATATGGATGGTTCAGGTTGATTCTAAACATTCTCAAAAATATATAAATAGAGAGGCCATGAACATCATTTCTAAGCTATTTTGATGCAAATTTATAATGAATAAATATATTCAAAATCTATTTCAATTAGTTTTACCATGTTAAATTGATTTCAAGCCAAGCCAAAGCCATAAGGTGCCAAGGAGAAGAGGAGATAGCTAGCCTCCTTTGATGAAGACTTCATGAGCACAAACCGAACAAGCTAGCACTACAAAGGCATTTGGAGCATCCAAGGAAGGTGAAGGAATTCTTGTGTTTTCATTCCTTAGTTTTTAGTTGTGTTTGTCATTTTATTTTATTAATTAAGCTCTCCCTAGTGTTTAGGCCTAGAGATGTTATGTTATTAGTGTGTTTTTTTCATTTTGTTTTTAGTTTGGAACTAACATCATACTAACCATCCTCTCTTGAGTCAAATTCATAAATCACATAATGGCACACCTGGTAAGACTAGACACATCTCACACCTAAAGAAGATCATTTTATAACTCTAAAATATTTATTTGGACCCTTAAAACTCATGCAAATTGATTTCTAACTTTATTTTACTATTTTTGTTTGCCACAATTTTACACAGTAATCGACATTAACAAGTAAGACCAACATCAGTTGCATATCTTAACTAACATTGGTTATCAAAACTAACATCAGTTAGATACCTATCGAGATGTTCACATTGGTATAACTAATGTTAGTTAGGTAACTAACATCAGTTAGACAAAGTAACTATTATCAGTTGTAATAACCAACATCGGTCACTATGTTTTTCTTAAAACACATACCTGTTAGCTCTTTTTCCAAAGTTTATTGTTTCAAGCCCAAAAGAGCTTCAAAGCTAAAGGACATGCTAACATTTTTGTTACAATACCAAACTTGACATTTTCTCAAAACATGTTTAGATCACCTTTTTCATGATTAAAAATCAATTAGGAACCTTATTTTGATGTTTAACATAGGATATATATTAAAAACATGACCAACTATTCATGAGCACCAACCCATAGGAACACCAAACCAAATAGGAGAAATAAACTCAAGGGATATTTATTCTCACTCTTAAACTCAACCTAATCAACCTTTAATATTTTAGGTCTTCAAACCTAAATTTGGCTCTTCTCATATCTTCTAGGGGCTCTATATCCTTTGACATACCTTGAAGATCTCTTTACGTTATTTGGACATAATTTAGCAATATGGCCAACCTTATGACAACAAAAGCAAACAAAATTTCTCATACCTTCTTGAATTTGACTGAGATCTCCCTTTAACTGATTGCTTCTCCTCATACAATCTCTTTCCCTATGACCAATATGATGATAAATAAAATAATGGCCATGAAAATAATTTGAAAACTTGAAAGCATTGGGTTGCCTAATTGGCTTCATTAATTTGCTTTTAAAACTTGCATCCTTCTTACCTTGGACTAATATTTCATGATCTTTCTCAACCTTGATTATGAGCTTCTCATGATTATCCTTTAAAGAACCTAACGTAACTTCAACTTATTACACTCTTCTTCTCTTGATTTCAAACTTGAATTTGTAACCTCTAGATAATTCTTAAGATCATGAATAAATATCTTATTTTCTTTTGCTTCTATATCTAACTTAGAATCTAAGATATATACTTGTTCCTTAAGATCCTCAACCATAGATTTCAACTCGTGATTCTCCTTATTTAGCTACTTGGCAATCTTATGCTTTCCTTGATCTATCTTCAAGTTGTTAAACCATTTCTAAAGGAACTTGATCTGATGCCAATTGTTAAGCATGGCATATATATTTTAGTTAATCAAATTCCTTTTGTTTTAACCACTTAATCATACATTCAAGATATGTAATAAAATTGAAAGCAATAACATGAACCACATGAGAGAGAGAGAGAGAGAGAGAGAGAGAGAGAGAGAGAGAGAGAGAGAGAGAGAGAGAGAGAGAGAGAATTTTACGTGGAAACCCAAAGTGGGAAAAACCATGGAGAAAAATCTCAAGTATATAAATGAGTACCAACTCAAGTTACAATATTCACAAGCACCAAATTACAGGAGCACCAACCCCTTTGCTAAGCACCAACATAGCAACTATTCATGAGCACCTGCCCATATGAGCACCAACCCCTTTGTTGAGTACCAACATAAAAACTATTCGTGAGCACCAACCCCTTTTGTGTATACCACACAACTATCTCTCAATGTTGATTTCTCAACAAATGATATCACACTACTATATCTCTTCTCTTTTCTCTGCTTTCCTTTACTCTTCTTAGCTAGATAAAATCATTCTCTTCCATATCTCTAAATGGTTTCCCAAGCCTCATTTTATAGCTTTCCAAATGACCTTTGGCATTCACCCTAGCATGACCCTTTGGATTCTTTCTTTGTCTTTACCTAGTGACTCTTTGAATCAATTAGAATTCACCTTTTTCACGATTAAAAATAAATTAAGAACCTTGCCATCACTTGGTGACTCTTAGAATTATTCACGATGACTCTTCATGGGAAAATGCATCCCATTCTTCTTTTGTCTTTAACTCATGACTCTTTGACTTCTTCATGGGCCCTTATTTTGACCAAAAATATATTAATTAATATTAAATAAATATTAACACATATTAGCCAAGATATGACTATTAAAAACATCATTAAATGCAATGGGGCCTTTATCACCAATAATGCTAAACCTTTAACATCAATGGCAATATTCTCAACAATCTCCCCCTTTGTCATTAATGGAAACCTCAAACTGAAATAGCCACATCTTGAAACTTTCACATACTATCATCTAAAAAATATATAGTAACTCCCCCTTACTATAACAACCTCTACCTATTCCCTGTACCAATTTTTACACCTATACCTATACCTATTATTCTCCCCCTTTGACATCAATGGCAAAGGGCCTACCTAGAGCTAACACTTAGCTCCCCCTTAATTGATGCTAAACCTCAATGACAAGAAGTAAAAGAAATTACTCCCAACTCCTCTCATAGATCCTTGAATGTGTCTTTTGATCATGTTTTTATGAAGACATATGATAATACATATAGTTTGTTGCCTATCCTTTGAGCATCTACAATCAACTCATTTGAATCTTTTCTTCTAATCTCATATCTTTATACATAAAACTTTAATGTGTATCCCTGATCACATATTTGACTTACACTCAATATATTATGCTTAAGACTTTTTACATACAATGCATTTTTAGTCTTGGTTCTACCATTATCCAATCTCAAAGTACCTTTTTTGCTATCCTGGTAGTGGTTTTATCTCTAAATTTCACTATGCCACCATTGATATTCTTTAGATTTATTAACTTAGTCTTGTCTCCTATCATGTGCCTTGAACACATGCTATCAATGAACAATTTTTGTTCTTCATTTCTTACATGCAAAGCTTTCTGAACCAACATAGAATCTTTAGGTTGTTTCTTCTACCATGAACATGTTTAAACCTTCTTCTTGATGAATGTAACCTTGAAACTTTGGTCCTTATTGATTGACTTGAAAATGCTTCTATAATATCAAGCTATGTGTCCAAAATTATTGCACTTGTAACATATTATGGCCTATTCATCAAATCTTGATTGAAGAGCAAAAGAGTTGTAGCTTCTGCTTGACTCTGCATGAGTTTCCTTCTCCTTATTTCTAAAATTGTTATCTCTTTTATGAGATTCTAATTTATTATGACCGTATCCATTACAATAAAAATAGTAATCATAAAATAGGACCTATTCGTGTATCTTTGACCTAATTGCCTTTTATAGCTTTGTTCCCTTCAGCCTTCTTTGTTTGAGATGTCCTCTGTATTCTTCACTTCTTCCCTTTTTGTTTCCTCTTTTGTAATAGCTTCAACATAGCTCTTTTTCTTTTCAAATCCAATACTTGTCTTATCTTATATTTTATTTTGGATTTCTAATATCATATTCAACATGTTAGTGCTATCTTTAAATTTTGAATCACTAACTAATTTATCATTGACTACTTTCTTAATATCTTCTTTTAATGAGGCAATTTCAATAACATACTTTTCACATTCTTTTCTTACTTTTTGAAACTGTGATGTTAGATATTTTTCATTCCTTTTAGCTTATTCAAAGTTTTCTGTTAGATCATCAATTATTTCCTTTGAATCATTTTCATTTTTCTCAATTTGGCACTTCAATCTTCAATTCTTCTTCTCAACAGCTTCTAACTCTTCTAATGCACAAATGAGTTCTCCTTCTAGATTCACTTTGGCTTCATCCTATTCTTCTTCTTGATCATCTGTAATTTTTCTTATAGGAACATCTTCATGTATGGCCATGAATAGAATCTCTTATTCTTCTTAATCACTGACTCCACTATCTTCAGTTGAGCTAGGATCTTTAGAATACAAACTCTTCTTCTCAAATCCCTTCTTGAATTTACCTTTGAAATTATTCTTGTATATAGAATTTCCTTATTCATTATCATCATTACCCTTATTTGGGCATTTAGATTAAAAAAGTCCAATCTTTCCATAATTAAAACATTTAAAAGGTAATTTTCCTTGATATTTACCTATGCCCTTTTTTGACTTGCGAATGAAAAGAGCTTTCTTGTCATCTTCATCATCACTGGAACTATCACTTGATTCTTGAATCTTAGATTTCTCTTTCTTTGATATCTTGAAAGCCACTTCTCTCTTTGAGGGTTTATCCTATTTAGTCTACATCTCATATGTTGTGAGAATACCATGAAGCTCATCCATCTTTAGGTTGGCTAAATTCTTCATCTCCTCGATTGCTAAAACCTTTGCATCATATCTCATTGGTAGATATCTCAAAACCTTTTGTACCACTATATACTCTTCTAACTTTTCTCCAAGACCTTGAATCTGATTTACTATTTGATCAACTCATAAAATATAACTCACTATATCTTCTTCTTCTTCTTCCATCTTTAAACTCTCAAACTATCTTCTAAAAGTCTGAAGCTTAGCTTGCTGAACCTGTTTTACCCAAGTTTCATGAGCAAATTTACATTGCATAACTTTAACAAATTTAGATTCACATAAACCACATAAAATATCATTTAAAGCTTTAGCATTATTTTCACTTGCCTTATTTTCTACCAAAGTATTTACAAGTGTCTGTGGCTCTTCATATTCCTCCACCTCTACTTTCCATATGTCTAGTCCAAGGGCCATAAAATAAGTCTTCATTATTATACTCCAAAAAACATAATTCATCCCATTAAATAAAGGTTCCCTATCTATAGAAAATCCTTCATGTGATCCAACCATCATGCTTTCTCGATCTACCTTCAAGCTGTAAAACTTTTTCAAAAAAGAACCTGAGCTGATACCAATTATTAAGCATGGGATACACTGAGAGGGGGGGTGAATCAATATATCATAAATCTTATATGATTTCACTTAATCAAATTCCACTTAACCATACATTAAAGATATGCAATAAAATTAAAATAATAAACACCACACAAGATAAAGAGAGACTAGATTTAATGTGGAAACCCAATGTGGGAAAAACCATAGAGAACAATCTTAAGTATATGAATGAGCACCAACTTGCAGGAGCACCAACCCCTTTGCTGAGCATCAACACAGTAACTATTCATGAGCACCAACCCCATTGCTGAGCACCAACACAACAACTATTCATGAGCACCAACCCATAGGAACACCAACTCCTTTTGTGTATACCACACAACTATCTCTCAATGTTGATTTATCAATAAATGATAACACATTACAATATCTCTTTCCTTTGTCTCCTTTACTCTTCTAAGCTAGATATAATAATTAAAAATCATACTCTATCTTTCATATAACAAATGCCTTCTCAAGCCTTTATTTATAGCTTTCCAAATGACCTTTGGCATTCACCCTTTGTGACCCTTCAATCCTCATGGAAAATAGTGTCAAACTTACATGACCCTTCGTATCCTTGCATTTGAAAAGTCATATGGTGACCCTTCATAATCAAAAGCATCCTTTTCTATTTTTTCTTTATCTTGGTAACTTTTTGTATTCCTAAAAGTGTCCCTTCATGAAAAATTGTGCCCTTCCTCTTTTGTCTTCATTTGGTGACTCTTAAAATTCTTCAAGATGACTCTTCATGGGAAAATGCATCCCATTCTTCTTTTGTCTTTACCCTGTGACTATTTGACTTCTCCATGGGCCCTTCTTTTGACCAAAAATATAATCTTTAATATTAAATAGATATTAACACACATTAGCCAAGATATGACCATCAAAAACATCATTAAATGTAATGGGGCCTTTATCATCAATAATGCTAGACCTTTGACACAAATAAAAATATTCCCAACATTTTTTATAGGACCAAACTTGACATTTAATCAAAACATGTTTAGATCACCTTTTGCATGATTAAAAATCAATTAGGAACCTTGTTCTGATGTTTAACAAAGAATTTAGATGTTTTTGGTGAATGTTTTCAAAATCTACAACTAAGACCAAGGGGTCAAATGAACACCACCAAATATTTCATTTGGGTCTAAAATTGAACACACTTGTCAATTCTTGTTTGTAATAGTCGTTTAATCAAAAAAAAATTGGCAAAAAGAGGGATGTTGCATGTATGCTCTTCCATTTGTCCCCTATAGGGAACCCTTGGAATCAAAAGTGCCATTCTGATTACATGTATCCAAGTCCAAGGCTTAGAAATAAAGTCATCTAAAGCACTCATTAAAGTTTGGGTGACCTTGAAAATGACCCTAAAGTCTTTCTAATTTTTATGCTTTCTTTATTTTTATGCAAACTTGGCTTATGAGGGGGACTTCATCACCTCCCACAAGTTCTTTAGGGAAGCTTTGACCCAAGGTTTCATCTCCTGGCATTAACTTCATTTCACTCCTTTGGAGTTACACATAGGATGTAGTGTCACTTTGGATATCAAACTACACTGAGTGAATAGCAAGATGTAGTGGTTACAAAAAGGACTGGACCTTTTTGCAACAAGCCAAGTGATACAGACCCAAAATCCATAATTTTCTTTTAAATTATTTACCATGAAAGTCATTTTGTAATTGATTCCCCTAGATCATTCATAAACTTGTTAAATCTTAGACAAATCCCCACTTGCCATGGAGGTATTGTTGGTGCAAGATGTGCCTCAAGGTCCATGTCACTATACTATCATTTGAGAGAAGGGGGGTTGTAAAAACCCTAGTATATAATGTGCATTTACTTTTAGATGAACATTTAAAATCCTCTCAAATAATGTATATTGATAGATTCCAACAATACCAAGAAACCTTCTCAATCAAAAATTGGTGTAAACAAATAATCAAAAATAAAACACATAGTCTAAATTTTCCTTTAAACAAAGAGGCATTATGTTGCCCATGTGAGACCATCAATTTGCCTTGTTTAAAGTTCATCAAAAGCTTGAGATTCATATCACCCACTTTGGTGTAGTTATGTTTACCAATTGAGTCTAGACCTTTACCAAAGTTGTTTAAGTCCTTCACTTATAACCTAAATTCAAAATTGCACCTTTACAAGTTCATAGGGTTGATATGTTAAGTGGGTTCACCATTTGTACTAAACTTGAGGGAACTTAGGTTTAATTTTAAATTTGGGTTAAAGGTCATTTAAGACTCATAATCATTGTCATCACTTGATAGACTTAAGCCATTTTTTGTTAAACACTTGCAATTTGATTCTATACACCACAACATTTTGAGTCAAGAAAGGTAGTGTTATACTGTCAAAATTGTGAGAAAATGTCTTTGCATTAGAGAGTTTTGAAACAAACTTTATCATACTTTTGGGTAGTCTAGTATTGCTACGTTGCCCAAAATATTTTAAATATTGTTTCATTAGACCCTTTTGCATAGATTTCTAAATTTGTTCCTACATTTTCAGACTAATCTGAGTATATTTTTATGATCTTTCATTGAAACCACAGTTATACTATTGACCTTTTTCTATCTTATTTTTCAAAGAAACCAAGCTTTATACCATTATTTATGAGAAAATAAACTATTTCTAAAGTACCTTTTGTTTCATACCTTATACTTAGTTGATCAAGTTCATGTCCAAGAATCAAATGCCTAGTGTTTGTTAGAAGTGTTTCAAATCTATTAGATTAAAACTTTAATCTACTTTCAAAGTCTATCTTTTGACACCATTTGGCCAAGATTTCCAACACATGCCTTGTTTAAACCTATATTTTGACGTTGCATTTAGCTAAAATACCTAACAACTTTTAAATTCCTAGATTAGACTGATTTGAAACACTTCGACCTTAGAGTTTGGCATTTTGATTTTCAGTCTATTTACTTGCTTATCTTTATGTGAATAGTGAAACATTAGATATTTTACACTACCATATTTCCTCACAAATCTTTGCATAAACCTTTTGATCCATTTGACAAATTTAGATCAAATTTAAGGCATCATTTGTTTTAGATTCTATCCTTTTTAGATTTTTTAGAACTCTTTGACCTTTTATCACAAAACATTGACTATGGATCCCAACATGTATTCCTACACTCATAGTGGACTGATGTAAAACCCAAAGATTAGTAATGTGGTTGTATAGGAAGAAATGGTACAAGACCCCTATGCGGATAATAATTATTATGAGATGGATTCTTATCCCTCATATAATACTCAATCAAGGGCACAAAGTCAAGATCCATTGGCTAACTATCTAGTTAATATGCCACCTTACTCATAATAAGACCAAGAATAAATCATGCAATACCTAGCTACAATACCCATAGTGGATGAACCAATTATTTAATAGTCATATTCTACTAATACGACTTCCACATATGATCTATTTTTATTTGAGTGACTTTTGTTAGAGAACAAAGATGAGATTTTGGTTAGAGTCATAGAGGTAGGGGCCAAGTTTCCAACAAAATTCCTCCATAAATATTTACCAAGTCTAGTAAGAGTGCCCCATAATATCATTTATGATCAATAGGCTTCTTCTATCAATCCTATAGCTCTAGTCCAAAAAATATATCAAGACCCTAATATATCCAATCAAGGCAAAAACATCATGGAAGATCACTTTAACTAAGTACAGATAGAATATCAAACCTACCTAAATTTAGCACATGATTTCAATCAGATGAACATGGTGAGTAAGCCTCTTATTGACCTAGTTCATTTAACAGGAGTGTTGATAGAGTTAAATAGACAAGAGAATCTAAGTTTCAACTCATTCGTATAAACTACTTCGATAGATAACTTAATGCATATGCCAGTTATTAAAGAAGTGTCTTTATCCACCACTAAATAGTGAGACAAACATAGTGGACAATGTATAAACAATGTCCAATCCTAATCGAAGTGGTACTAACACAAAAATAACTAGCCAACAACATGTGCCTGTAGTTAATCCCATGAGTAGATCATCATACCAAGGAATAGGAGTTTCTACATCCCAACCCCAACCAATTACTTCCTCAAGTGTACAACCTATGGGATTAGGCAATCAAATAATAGATAATGTCATGCCTCAATGACAAAATGTGATAAATCTTACTCCTCAATAAGTAACAAGTAGTATTCCACAACATTAGACACAATCTATTGTATTAATTCAACAGAGGACAAATACATTGACACCTCAATCAAGGGAATCTAATGTTCCACCTCACTAGGTAACGATGAATATACTTCTTCAATTACAGACTAATACGTCAATTCAAAACCAAGTAATGACTAGTAAACAATGTGTAAATATTGGTTAGTGATAGATGCTAAATTTACAACTTGCTTTCACTTCCTTACAAGGATTAATGCAACAAGAAGGTCCCCATGTTTCTTAAGTACTTACTAGACAATCATTGGTTCAAAATGTGCCATGAACTTAGAGATAGGGTCTTGGTCCACAAGTTTCCACTCCACATCAAGGTTTGATTAATCGATATCATGTCCCTTTTTAACCATAATAGGCACAATATAGTTATATCCCTTCATCCCAACCACAAAATCCTCTAAGTCAAACCTTTATTGCCAACCCAAACTAGAATATCATGTAAATAATTATGTCATTTCAAGTACATCCTAATCCACATATGCATATTCCTAGCTCATTCCCCAACCAAACCAATAGACCCCAATAGGTATCTCCATCATACCCTGGTCAAAATGTCCCACTTGTGACCTCCCAACCATTTACCCAAACCAACATTCTCTCTCAAGCCAATGCCCCTTCTAGTTTCTTATCCCAAGAATTACAATAGATGAATGATGTAATTATAGTAATTCAAGTAGGTAAACAGACTAATTTTTTAAATTGGATGATATGTATTCCTATCCATTCAACATGGAGTATTTGTCAATACCATTTCCTTCAGGATACAAACCACCCAAATTTGACAAATACAAAGGGAAAGGTGACCCTAAGACTCATTTGACCAAATTCTTTGTCACATGTCAACTAGTGTTATATAGTGACATATACCTTTTTCTATTATTTCCATGGAGCTTGGTTGGACAAGCCTTAGAGTGGTTTTTAAAGTTGTCCAAAAATTTAGTAACAAATTTTGATGATCTTTTTGATAAATTTGTGCAGCACTTTTCCTATAATATTGAGCATGATATTTCATTAGTGGACTTAACACAAGCAAGGTAAAAATTTGGTGAGAGTTTTACAATTTATTTATAGCAATGGAGATCCCTTTCAAGTTATTTCACCCATAGTTTACCAGATAAAAAATTAGCCATTGTGTTTACTAAAAACTTTCATAGTGAGATAGCTTACCATCTAGAACTATAATGTGTGCATACTTTCAAAGAGATCATTGATAAAGGTTTGTTGATCAAGTAGGCACTCATCAATAAAGGAATCATTAAGCTTAATTCAAATAATCAAAATAAAAGTGCTAATCAGGGAAATGGCCAATATCAACATCTTGTTCAAGTGCAAGCAACACAATTGAGACATGCTAATAACCCAGAAATACTGAGGCAATTTAACCATAATAGGAATGTTATGAGAAGTAAAGTAGCCAAATATTCTCATGTCTAAATTATGCAAACATTCCGCACCACATTTTTAGCTTACTCCTACCTAAAAACCTCTCCAACTAATGCCGCAAGCACAACAACCAAAACTTATACATCAAATACAATAGCCTTTACCATTGAAAACTCCTTCTCCTAAGAGAACCATGCCTGCACATCATGTCTTTAGTGACCTAGGAGAACCTATTGAATCTATATTTTACAAGCTTTATATTGCTAATCTGATTAGTTGGCCTATACCAAAGCATTATCTGTAAGGCATTCCTTATCTTGATTAGTACCGTGAAAATGAATTCTATGACTATCATTGAGTTAATGGGCATAATCTATGAAGATGTGTCCAAATCAAGCATTTAATTGAGAATATATTGGAGAATGGGGAAATAACATTGGAAAATGGTGCTTCCACTTCTAATAAAACATTTGAGATTTATCAAAACCCCTTTCCCCAACATAACAATCAATAATAAAAAATAATTAACAATAATAACAATGACCAATGCAGCAGCAAAATCAATAATATCAAAATCAAAGGCCAAACTAGCAGAATCAACAAAATCAGTAGTAAAACCCACAATGATAGAATAATGGACAAAACTAAGGTCAAAATGGTAACAACCAACAAACCTACCATGTAGTTGCACATGACTACAAGGTTGTAGGTCATATTATAGGGGGTAGCATTAATACCATCTCCATTAATCCTGCACCAAATACTAATCAAACCAAATCATTGCTAAATAACAATATTCATCCAAATTAAATGGATAATCCTTCTTTGACCTGGGAGTGCATACAAGCAAACCAACAAACTATGAATTCTCCTTTTGGACCTTATATCAACAACTCATTCTTGCCATGTGACCACATGCAAGTGTATCGGCAATCGAGATTTGTCATGTCTAATCCCATACCATTTCCAACATCAATTAGTAATGATGGTCCAATATTTAATCCTAATTGTGTAATCACAACTTAGAGGTTTAATATTACTATCCTAGGCCCACAACCATCTGCTACTTTTTCTATAATCCAACCAACCATTTAGACTCAAAATAAACCATTTACCACTGACCAAGATAAGAAGTTTGATATTACGGAAAAATTGTGGAAGACATCAACAAAAATTTCTATTTTAAATTTGTTGTAAATGTCAATAATCCACAAGCACATCTTGAATGATTTTTTAACCCAATCCACTATTGCTAGTGACATATCCTCTAATAATTTTCAAGCATTGGTTGGACACCTAGATCTAACCCAACAAGTCACATTCAATTAAAGTGATATGTCTTCCCTTGGTCCACTCCATAATAATCTATTATACATAAAAGTTTATATAAGATGGCATAAATTGAAATGGGTCCTTATAGAAAATGGATCCAACCTCAACATAGTGTCTCTAAAGCTCATCAAGCTTCTTGGGTACACAATGGTAGATCTTTATCCAAAAATAATAACCATCAAAGCTTATGATAATCAGGAAAGAGAATCACAAGGCACAATTAGTTTTCCAATTATCATTCAACCTTTGACCCATGATACACTTTGCCATGTGCTTGATCTTAATTATCATAAAATATACTTCTAGGTAGGCCTTAATTATATAAGATTCATGCAATCCTGTCAATGCTACACTAATGTATCAAGTTTTTCCACTCAAGGATGGAAGTGAATGTTCCAATAGATTTACACCCATATGAATACTGCAAGCATTTTGAGGCCAAATTTCAAATCTATAATTATCAGTATGACATGCATCTAAGTTCTAAATAGGATAAAAGAAAGGCTATAGTTATTGATCCTTCCTTGGATAATTACATAGATCTTAATACCTTAGATTCCATTTCCCACATGCTGCCTCTTTAAGCTTCCAATCATTTCAACATTTTAGATAATGGACTAAGAGAGTATGTCACCCATGATACATTTAATATTATCAATTTTCCTTAGAATCCAAAAACCTTAGGGTGACCTAAAGTCACCCCACATACGCATTGGCAACAAAAAAACAAAGATAAGGGACCTATCACATTTGTACTAGCATATGGCCTAGAACTTGACCCTCTTGAAGGAGATGAATCATGGTTATACAATGCTAACTACACTAATTGTTATAAAAATGAAAAGTATCCTATTCCCAATAAGATCATAGAGTATCACAAATATGAAGGAAGAGGCCTCAAACTAAATCAGCAAGAGACCATTGAGCTAATTTTCATGACTAAGTATGAACAACCTTATGGACTTGGATTTAAACCACCTAGGGGTGACCCCACATATCTTATTCAAACTCCATCACCAGTGACTAGTGATGATGATGTCAACAGAAAAGTAGAGTTCGATTATAGCCTCACCTTTGATGACCTAGCTAAAACTAACTTGTTTGATAATAATGCCATTTGTACCCTTAATCTGGCCATTCATCACAACCCTTTACCATTATATTATCCCCAACTGATAGATTGGGACCAATAAGAATCTAGACTATCAATTGATGAGTTTTAGAATGATGAGGCATTATATGATTTCTTAGGCCTTAAAGACAACATTCTGTTAGGGGATCACAAATTAGGATTCTCTATTACATTGGATCTTGTAGCCTATTTTGGAGAGCAACTCAACACCCTTAGCCAAAAATAAATAAGTAAAACATTGAGGTCCCAAAGTGAAAACCTCTTTGAGGTGCTTTCTAACTAGGAAAAAAGAAAAGATAAAGGCTAGTCTAGTGGTGAAAACCTATTTCATGTGCTATTAGATGGGGGCATTCATTCTTCCTTAAATTTAGACTAGAAGACCATGAATGATGAACTTGCTTATAGATCTAAGTTTAGATTTGAGAAACAATAAGTATTTGATCAAATTATTCAAGACTTTTTGACTATTTTTGTCATATAGCCATATCTCCTATTAGGGGACTCAGATTCATCATGCCTAGGAGAAGTTGAAGAGCAAGTATTAATAGAGGACCCTAACATAATCCAATAGTTCAAGTCATTGCCTACTATCTTAGAAGATGGTTCAACCCTTCTAGTTGAAGATACAATAGAGGTAAACATCAGGACTCCATCAAACTTGACGTGGATAAAATTAGGTGCATCCTTCACTAAGGAGGAACATGACATATTTATAGCTTTGTTGAGAGAATATGTAGATATCTTTGCATGGATTTATTTTAACATGCTAGGTTTAGACCCCACCTTGGTTTTGCACCACCTTGTGGTTAATCCTAACACCAAAATGGTAAAACAAAAGCTATGTAAGATGCATCCTTACATTGTTGTATTGGTAAATAAAGAGTTAGAAAAACCCTTAGAAGTAAGATGTATTTGATCCATTGATTACTTAGAATAGATCTCTAATGTGGTACTTGTTAGTAAAAATCTTGAAGGGATCAAAATTTATACTAATTTTTGAGACATCAACAAAGCTTGTCCTAAAGATGATTTTCCCTTGCCTAATATCGACATGATCATCAAATCCATGGTAAGTTATGAAATGCTTTCACTCATGAATGGCTTTTCAAAATACAACTAGATTAGAATCACACTAGAAGACCAACATAAAATAGTGTTCACCACTCCATGGGGAACATTTTATTATTAGGTTATGCCATTTGGCCTTAAAAATAATGAAGCTACACATCAAAGGGCCATGACTGTCATATTTTATGATATGATGCATGATATTGTTAAAGACTATGTTGATGACATATTAAGAAAATCCAACACTAGGGTTGACCATCCAACAGTGTTGTGTAAGATATTTTAAAGATTATGAGAGTACAAAGTCAGACTCAATCCAACTAAATGTGTGTTTAGTGTAACTTTAGGAAAATTACTTGGCTTCATCATGTCTCATAGAGGTTTTGAAGTCAATCTAGTTAAAGTCCATGCTATAATCGAGATGTCACCACCAACCAATTTAAAATAACTCTATAGTTTACAAGGTAAGATCTAGTCAATTCAATGCTTCATCTCTCAATTAGCAGACAAGTGCTATCCATTAACACACCTAAAGAATGGAGTTGCATTTCACTGGGATGATCACTGCCAAACAAATTTTCAACAAATCAAAGACTATCTTGTTAATCTATATATTTTATTACCTTTTATGCCAAGAAATCCATTCTTGTCATACCTATCAGCTACTAACCATGCCCTAGGGGCACTCTTGGCTCAATATGATGATAATGGAAAAGAGCATGTTGTATATTACCTAAGCCATACCTTGGTTACATATGAACATAATTATGAACCTGTTGAAAAAGCTTATCTAGCCATAATTTTTGTATCTCATAAACTACACCATTACATGTTAAATAATAAAATCATGGTCATTTCAAAAGTAGATCCACTCAAGTATCTACTATCTAAAATAGATTTTACAGGTAGAATGGCTAAATAGATCATGCTTCTCGGCGAGTTTGACATAGAGTATGTTAGTTATAAGGCAATCAAGGGATAAGTTATTTAGATCAACTTGTTAAAGCACCTCTCATAGACATACAACCACTCACATTTCAATTTCCTGATGACTCTATCATGGCTATCATTGACACACCCCTTGAGGAACAACCCTAGAAGTTATATTTTAATGGCTCATTTACTACACATGGATTGGGAATAGGCCTATTATTTATTACATCATAGGGAGATATAATCCCTAAATTATTTAGAATCAATTTTATTTGTAAGAAAAACATGGCTGAGTATGAAACACTTATTATAGGAATTTAATAAGTAGTACAATGGAATATATCTCATCTCCAAGTTTATGGTGGTTCTCAGTTAATTATCAATCAGGTCATAGATCATTTTTAGACCAAAGATGACCATCTAGTGATCTAAAACTCATAATATTTGATTGAAATATAATTCAAGAAATAAGAACAACATAATTTTAATAATGCTATCTCTGAGAAGAGATGTTTTATTACTCAAAATTGCAAATACAACATATGCTTATCTCTAGGAAGAGATGTTTTATTTTATTTTTGAGTTACATGTTAATTTATACACATTTTAAAGTTATTAAGAGGATGTGAAAGGTCACCAATCTCAATGGAGATTAAGTGGTTCGATTTCCATGATTTACAACAATATAAAAATTGAAGAATTACTATTTTTAAAAACTTTTTATTTTTAATTTACACTCCTAAAATTAAAATTTAGGGACTTTCATTGGTTTTTTAAGGTCCAAATCCACTAAGTGGATCTCATATCATCTCATGATGTTCCCCTCATTATTATCTTTCCAATGGTTCAAACAAGGAGTCAAACGGAGCTATGGTGCAAAAGTTATGGCTCCTAGAAGTTCTGCCACCAATTAGGGTAGAACCATCACCCAAATTATCACCTAAAATGTTTCTTGAATCATTCATCCTTAATTGAGAAGTAATGGTCCCCATTTCATCAATATTTATCATCAAGTGTGGCAATTATGTTTTGATTTGATTCTTGATGCATACTTGGAATGGACTATGCTTTGTGGACATGTACATTATGGAGCTGTGTAGGGCTCGATTATTCACTATTTTTATCTGACCATCAATCTATGGATTGAAGGCCATGAAATTATTTAGCTTGATATATATTTTCTTATATTATTTTGTTGTTTGTGATAGTCGGGGCTACAACATTAACCTTTTTGGATTTTTGTGGCTTGACCACCATGAGAATGAATTTCTTGGCACTAATCAAGGAGATATATGTAGAAGGTGGTACTTCTAGTACCCTATAGTACCATGTTCTAAGAGTGAGGGTGATCTTTTGAGTTCTTTATTCATAGATTCCATGTTGATCATACATGAATGGCTAACCAAAAAGTAAATCACAAACATCTAGATTGACCACATCATATAAGACCTCATCTTGGAAAAGTTTTATTTCATATGAGAGAAGACATTGGTGGGTGACACAAAGGTTTCTCCTTGAACTCAACCCTTTCAATAGTTTATGGCTTTGAGTGAGGCTTCATAGATAAATTTAGGCTTTTCACAACATTAATAGAGATTAAATTCTTTTGACTCCTACTATCAAAAATGAAATGTAGAGGCTTACCTTTTGCCTATAACTTAGAGTGAAACAATCTTTCCTTATCATCTGGCCTCTCCTCATGGGTCTGTGATGAAGTAATGATGGCATCAGGCTTAGCATCTACAATCTCTTCTTCATCCTCTTTGACTGTAGGGTGTGTATGAGGCAAAGTAGTAGATGTTGAGAATTGTGACTCAAAAAGTAGGGACTTGATAGATTGACATTATTCTTTGAAGTGTATTATAGATTTGTGGTAATCACACCATTTCCTAGTGTTCTCTTACTTTTTATTCTAATTTAACCTCATGTTTGACCTTCTTTATCACTTTTTCATTTTGAAGGCTAACTCTTTGTATTCATTCTTCCATGTTTCTACTCAATCCTCATCATGAATTTAAATGCCTAGGGTTTCCAAATTGAAGAGTTCCATCTTCCCTTGTACATGCCATTGTAGTCCACCATGATATTTGATAACCTTTTGTTTTTAACTTTCTTGGATACCCAATCTCACAAATGGAGAATGAAAAATATCAGTGTAATCTTGAATAGATTATTCCTTACCTTAGTGAAGTTATTGCCACTCTATATACATATCATCATATGTTCTAATAGGGTAGTATTCTTCCTTTACAACTTCTATGAAATCATCCCAAGTAGGTTCTGACTCAAGGCCAATATCATTCATAATGAATTTTTTCTTATACACTTTCCACCAATTTTTTATAGACAATGATGATTTCAAAAGAGCAAAAGTGATCTTCTCTTTATCAGTAAATTTATTTATAGAAAAATAGGAAGATAATTGATCTAATTAATTTTCTACTACCTCAACATTAATTTTGCCTTCAAATGTAGAGATATCAAAATTCACTTGAACCTTGAAGGGTGTTGGGGTCCTAAAAGGATGTGGAGGTACAGATGAGGAGCCAAAATTTTCCATCAAGATTTATTGGAGAATTTGGGTGAATTGTTATAGCATCTATGTTTACTACTATTAGAGAGATTAATTCATCATTTTATTTAAAGGATTATATGTCTCGGTGTTGTCTCCCATTTGAAGTCATTTGGAGTGAATAGGTGGATAGTTTGGAAGCTCTATTATTTTCCATCAAAGCTTCTTATAGCCTGACCTCATCCTCAAGATCATACACTCTTAAGATAAATTGATCTGATACCATTAATCCAAAACTTAGAAGCTTTGGTTTAAAGATAATTTAAGAAACAAGAATAACACAATTTTAATAATGCTATCTCTGAGAAGAGATATTTTATTGCTTAAAATTATAGATACAACATATGCCTATCTCTGGGAAGAGATGTCTGATTTATTTTTTAGGTTACATCTTAATTTATATACATTTTGAAGGTAGTAGGATGATGTGGAAGGTCATCAATCTCAAATAAGATTAAGTGGTTCAACTTCCATGATTCACAACAGTACAAAATTTGAGAAATTACTATTTTTAGACTGCACTACTAAAATTGAAATTTGGAGCACTTATATTTAGTTTTTATGGGTCAAAAACCATCAAGTGGAGATTATGTCATCTCATGACATTCCTCTCATTCTTATCTTTCCAATGGTTCAATTAGGGTGTTAAATGGAGCTATGGTGCAAAATTTATAGCTCCTAAAAGTTTTGTTACCAATTAGGGTAGAATCATCGCCTGAATTGTCACCTAAAATGTTACTTAGATCATTCTTTCCTTCTTGAGAATCAATAATCCCTAATGCATCAAGATTTATCATCAAATGTGATAGTTGTGTTTTTATTTGATTCATGATGCAAACTTAGATGGGTTGTGTTTTGTAGAGTTATGCTTTATAGAGTTATGTAGGGCCCAATTATTCACTATTTCTATCTGACCATCAGTCTATGGATAGAAGGCCATGAACTTCTTTAGCTTGGTATCTATTTTCTTCTATTATTATGTTGTTTGTGTAGTTAGGGTGGCAACATCATCCCTTTTGGATTTTTATGGCTTGACAACCATGAGAATGAATTTTTTGATACTAATCAAGAAGATTGATGTAGAAGGTGGTACCTCTGGTACCTTATAACACCATGTTCTAAGAGTGAGGGTGATCCTTTGAATTCTTGATTCATTATTTCCATGCTAATCATACATGAATATCTATCCAAAGAGTACATCACAAATATCCATATTGACCACATCACATAAGACCTCATCTTGGAAAGGTTTTATTGCATATGAGAGAAGATATTGGTGGGTGACACGGAGGTTTCTCCTTGGACTCAACCTTTTAATATTGTATGGCTTTAGGTGAGGCTTTATGGACAAATTTAGGATTTTCACAACATTCATAGAGATTAAATTATGTTGACTCCTACTATCAAGAATGAAATTTAGAGGCTTACCTTTCACATGTAACTTAGAGTGAAACAAATTTTTCTTGTCATCTAGTCTCTCCTTATAGGTCTGTGATGAAGCAACAATGGCTTTAGCCTTAACATCTACAATCTCTTCTTCATCTTATTTGACTATAAGGTGTGTATGAGGTAAAGCAGTAGATGTTGAGGATTGTAACTCAAAAATTAGGGACTTGATAGCTTGACATTCTTATTTATAGTGTGTTCCAATTTTTTGGTAATCACACTATTTTCTAGTATTCTCTTACTTTTGCTTCTAATTTTAGCCTCATGTTTGACCTCCTTTGTCACTTTTCCATTTTGAAGGTTGACTCTTTATATTCATTCTTCCATGCTTCTGCTCAATCTTCACCATGAATTTATACACCTCATTGAGGGTTTCCAAATTGAAGAGTTCCATCTCCCCCCATATATACCATTGTAGTCCACCATGATATTTGAGAACCTTGTGTTTTTCACTTTTTTGGATGCCAAATCTCATAGATAAAGAATGAAAAGTGTCAGTGTAATCCTGAATAGATTATTCCTTACCTTGGTGAAGTTATTTCCACTCTATATACAAATCATCATATGCTCTAATGGGGTAGTATTCTTCATTTACAACTTCTATGAAATTATCCCAGGTAGGTTCCATCTCAAGGCCAATATCATCCATACTGAATCTCTTCTTGTACATTTCCCACCAATTTTTGATAGGCAATGATGCTTTCAAAAGAGCAAAAGTGATCTTCTCTTTATCGATTAATTCATTTACATAAAAATAGGAAGACATTTGATCCAACTAATTTTCTACTACATCAACATTGATTTTGCCTTCAAATATAGGGATATCGAAATTCACTTGAACCTTGAAGGATGTTGGGGAACTAAAAGGATGTGGGGGTGTCGATGAGGAGCCAAAATTTCCCATCAATATTTATTGGAAATTTGGGTGAATTATTGTAGCATCTATGCTTGTTTCTATTGGAAGGCTTCATTCACCATTTCCTTGAAAGGATCGGATGTCTTAGTGTTGTCTACCATTTGAATTTATTTGGAGTGAATAGGTGGATACTTTAGAAGCTCTATTTTTTTCCACCCAAGCTTCTTGTATCTTGACCTCATCCTTGAGATAATACACTCTCAAGATAAATTGCTTTAATACCACTAATCCAAAACTCAAAAGATTTAGTTGAAAGATAATTCAATAAATAAGAACAACAAAATTTTAATAATGTCATCTCTAAGATGAGATGTTTTATTGCTCAAAATTGTAGATATAACATATATCTATCTTTGGAAAGAGAGTTTGATTTTATTTTTGGGTTATATCTTAATTTATACACATTTTAAAGGTAGTAGGAGGATGTGGAAGGTCACCAATATCGAGGGATATTAAGTGGTTTGAATTCCATGATTCACAATAATACAAAATTTGAGGAATTACTATTTTTAGAAACTTACTATTTTTAGACAACACTAATAAAATTGAAATTTGGGGTACTTTCGTTTGGTTTTTAAGAGTCAAAAACCACTGAGTGGACCTTGTGCCATCTCAAAATTTTCCCCTCATTATTAGCTTTACAACGATCTAAATGGGGAGTCAAATAGAGCTATGGTGCAAAAATTATGGCTCTCAAAAGTTCTACCACCAATTGGAGTAGAACCATCACCTAAATTATCACCTGAAATGTTTCTCATATCATTCCTCCCTCATTGATAATTAATGGTCCCTATTTCATCAAGATTTGTCATCAAGTTTGGTAGTTGTGTTTTGATTTGACACTTGATGCATACTTGGAATGGACTGTGCTTTGTGGAGCTATGCTTTATAGAGCTGTGTATGGCTCAATTATTCACCATTTCTATCTGACTATTAGTCTATGGATGGAAGGATGTAAAATTATTCATCTTGGTATATATTTGCTTATGTTGTTGTGTTGTATATTTTGTTAGTGTTTGTGTAGTCAGGGTTGAAACATCAACCCTTTTGGATTTTTGTGGCTTGACCACAATGAGAATGAATTTCTTGGCATTAATCATAGAGATAGATATATAAGGTAGTACCTCTAATACCCGATAGCACCATGTTCCAAGAGTGAGGTTTATCCTTCAAGTTTTTGATTCATAAGTGCCATGTCGATCATACATGAATGGCCGACCAAATAGTACATCACAAACATCTAAATTGACCACATCACATAAGACCTCATTTTGGAAAGGTTTTATTGCATATGAGAGAAGACATTGGTGGGTGATATGGAGGTTTATCCCTAGACTCAACCATTGAATATTATATGGCTTTGGGTGAGGGTTCATGGATAAATTTAGGATTATCATAACATTAGTAGAGATTAAATTCTTTTGACTCTCGCTATTAAGAATGAAGTGTAGAGGCTTACCTTTCACCCATAACTTAGAGTGAAACAATATTTCCTTATCATTTGGCCTGTCCTCATGGGTTTATGATTAATAAATGATGGCATCGGGCTCAGCATATACAATCTCTTCTTCATCATGTTTGACTATAGGGTGTGTATGAGGTAGAGCAGTAGATGTTGAGGATTATGACTTCGAAAGCAGGGACTTGATAGCTCAAAATTTTTATTTGGAGTGTGTTCTATATTTGTGGTAATCACACCATTTTTTAGTCTTATCTTCCTTTTGCTTCTAATTTTGGCCCCATGTTTGACATTTTTTGTCATTTTTTTCATTTTGAAGGCTGACTCTTCATATTCATTCTTCTATACTTCTGCTCAATCTTCATCATGAATTTGTACACTTCACCAAAGATTTCCAAATTGAAGAGTTCCATCTTCTCCCACATATACCATTGTAATCCACCATGATATTTGAGAACCTTATGTTTTTCACTTTTGTGGATGCCCAATCTCACAAATAAAGAATGAAAAATGTCAGTGTATTCTTAAACAGATTGTTCCTTACCTAGATAAAGTTGTTGCCACTCTATATACAGATCATTATATGCTCTAATGGGGTAGTATTCTTCCTTTATATCTTCTATAAAATCATTCCAAGTAGGTTCCACCTCAAGACCAATATCATCTATATTAAATCTCCTCTTGTACACTTCCCACTAATTTTTGATAGGCAATGATGCTTTTAAAAGAGCAAAAAATGATCTCTTTATTGATGAATTTATTTATAGAAAAATAGGAAGATAATTGATTCAACTAATTTTATACTACATCAGCATTAATTTTGCCTTTAAATATAGGGATATCAAAACTCACCTGAACCTTGAAGGGTGTTGGGCACTAAAAGGATGTGGACGTGCAGATGAGGAGCCAAATTTTCCCATTGAAATTTGTTAGAAAATTTGGGTGAATTACTATAGCATTTGTTCTTACTACTATTGGAGGGCTTTATTCACCATTTCCTTAAAAGGATCAAATGTCTCAATTTTGTCTGCCATTTGAAGTTGTTTGGAGTGAATAGGTGGATAGTTTGGAAGCTCTATTATTTTCCACCCAAGCTTTTTGTACCCATACCTCATCCTCAGGATCATACACTCTCAAGACAAATTGAAATGATACCACTGATCTAAAAATCAGAAGCTTTGGTTGAAAGATAATTCAAGAAACAAGAACAACACAATTTCAATAATGTTATCTCTAAGAAGAGATGTTTTATTGCTCAAAATTGTAGATACAACATATGCCTATCTCTTAGAAGATATGTCTGATTTCATTTTCAGGTTACATCTTAATTTATACATATTTTTAAGGTATTAAAAGGATGTGAAAGGCCACCAATATTGAGGGAGATTAAGTGGTTTGAATTTCATAATTCACAATAATACAGAATTCAAAAAATTATTATTTTTAGATTGTACTACTGAAAATGAAATTTGGTGAACTTCTATTTATATTTTAGAGGTCAAAACCCATTGATCAAAGCTCATGCCATCTCATGATGTTCCCCTCATTCTTAAATTTTTAATAGTTTAAACGGGGAGTCAAACAAAGCTATGGTGCAAAAGTTATGGCTCCCAAAATTTCTACCACTAATTAGGGTAGAGCCATCACTAAATGAAATGTTTCTCAGATCATTCTTCCCTCCTTGAGAAATAATGGTCCCCATTACATCAAGATTTGTCATCAAGTGTGGTAGTTATGCTTTGATTTGATTCCTGGTGCATACTTAGAATAGACTATGCTTTATGGAGCTATGCAAGGCCTGATTGTTCACCATTTCTATCTGATCATCAATCTATAGATGGAAGGTCATGAACTTCTTCAACTTGGTATCTATTTTCTTATGTTGTTGTGTTGTTTATGTAGTTAGAGCTGCAGTGTCACCTCTTTTGGATTTATATGGCTTGACCACCATAAGAATGAATTTCTTGGCACTAATAAGGGAGATAGATGTATAAGGTGGTACCTTTGGTACCCTGTACCACTGTATTCCAAGAGTGAGATTGTTCATTTGAGTTCTTGATTCATAGATGCCATATCAATCATACATGAATTACTGACCAAAGAGTACATCACAAACATCTATATTGACCACATCACATAAGACCTCATCTTGGAAAGGTTCTATTTCATATGAGAGAAGACATTGGTGGGTGATATGGAGGTTTCTCCCTGGACTCAACCATCCAATATTTTATGGCTTTAGATGAGGCTTCATTGACAAATTTATTCTTTTCATAATATTAGCAAAGATTAAATTATTTTAACTCTCACTATCAAGAATGAAATATAGAGGCTTACTTTTCACCCATAACTTAGAGTGAAACAACCTTTTCTTATTGTCTAGCATCTCCTCGTGGGTTTGTGATGAAGTAAATATGGTATCAGGATCAACATCTACAATATCTTCATCCTCTTTGACTGTAGGGTGTTTATGAGGTAGAGCAATAGATGTTGAGGATTCTGACTTAGAAAGTAGGGACTTGATGGCTCAATATTTTTGTTTGGAGTGTATTCTAGATTTGTGGTAATCACATCATTTCCTAGTCTTTTCTTCCTTTTACTTCCAATTTTGTCCTCATGTTTGACCTTTTTTGTCACTTTTCCATTTTGAAAGTTGACTCTTCATATTCATTCTTCCATGCTTTTGCTCAATCTTCACCACAAATTTGTACACCTCACCAAGGGTTTCTAAATTGAAGAGTTCCATCTCCCCCCATATATACCATTATAGTTCACCATGATATTTGAGAACCTTGTGTTTTTTTTGTTTTATAAATTCCTAATCTCATAGATAGAGAATGAAAAATATTAGTGTAATCTTAGATAGATTGTTCCTTACCTTGTCAAAGTTATTGCCACTCTATATATAGATCATCATATGCTTCAATGGGGTAGTATTCTTCTTTTACAACTTCTATGAAATCATCCTAGGTGGGTTATACCTCAAGGCCAATATCATCCATACTAAATATCTTTTTTTACACTTCCCATCAAATTTTGATAAGCAATGATGCTTTCAAAAGAGTAAAAGTGATCTTATTTTTATCAGTGAATTTATTTATATAAAAATATGAAGACAATGATCCAACGAATTTTCTACTGCATCAGCATTGATTTTTCCTTCAAATGTAGGGATGTCAAAATTTACCTAAACCTTGAAGGATGTTAGGGCACTGAAAGGGTGTGGGGGTGCATATGAGGAGCCAAAATTTTCCATTGATATTTATTGGAAAATTTATGTGAACTATTTTAGCATTTATGCCTACTACTGTTGAAGGGCTTCATTCACCATTTCCTTGAAAGGATTATATGTCTCAATGTTGTCTACCATTTAAAGTTATTTTGAGTAAATAGGTGGATAGTTTAGAAGCTTTGTTATTTTTCATCTAAGTTTCTTATAGATTGACCTTGTCCTCAGGATCATACACTCTCAAGACAAACTCCTTTGATACCTCTGATCCAAAATTCAAAATCTTTGGTTGAAATATAATTCAAGAAATAAGAACAACATAATTTTAATAATGATATCTCTAAAAAGAGATGTTTTATTGTTCAAAATTGTAGATACAAAATATGCCTATCTCTGGGAAGAGATGTTTGATTTATTTTTTGGGTTACATCTTAATTTATAGACATTTTAAATGTATTAGGAGTATTGTTAAGGTCACCAATCTCGAGGGAGATTAAGTGGTTTGATTTTCATGATTCACAACAATACAAAATTTGAGGAATTACTATTTTTAGAAACTTACTATTTTTAGACTACACTACTAAAATTGAAATTTTAAGGTAATTTTATTTGGTTTTTAGTGGTCAAAAATCACTAAGTAGAGCTCTTACTATTTCATGATGTTCTTATTATTCTTAGCTTTCCAAAAGTTTAAACATGGAGTCAAATGGAGCTATGGTGCAAAAGTTATGGCTCGTAGAAGTTCTACCACCAATTGAGGTAGAACCATTGCCTGAATTGTCACTTAAAATGTTGCTCAGATCATTCCTCCCTCCTTGAGAGTCAATGGTCTCCATTTCATCAAGATTTATCATCAAGTATGGTAGTTGTGTTTTGATTTGATTCTCATTGCATACTTGGAATGGACCATGTTTTGTGGACCTATGCTTTATGGAGCTGCGTAGGGATCAATTATTTACCATTTATGTCTAACCATCAGTCTATGGATGGAAGGCCATGAAATTATTTATTTTGGTATCTATTTACTTCTATTATTATGTTGTTTATGTATTCAAGGCTGCACCATCAGCCCTTTTAGATTTATGTGGCTAGACCACCGTGAGAATGAATTTTTTAGCACTAATTAGGGAGATAGATGTAGAAGGTGGTACTTATGGTACCCTATAATACCATGTTCCAAGAGTGAGGGTGATCCTTCAAGTTCTTAATACATAGATTCCATGTTGATCATGCATGAATGGCTGATCAAAAAATACATCAGAAACATCTAGATTGACCACATCATATAAGACCTCACCTTGGAAAGGTTTTATTGCATATGAGAGAAGACATTGGTGGGTGACATGAAGGTTTCTCTTTGGAATAAACCATCAAATATTGTATGGTTTTGAGTGAGGCTTCAAGGACAAATTTAATCTTTTCACAACATTAATAAAGATTAAATTCTTTTGACTCCCACTATCAAGAATGAAATTTAGAGGCTTACCTTTCACCCATAACTTAGAGTAAAACAAAATTTTCTTGTCATTTGGCCTCTCCTTATGGGTCTATGATGAAATAATGATGGTATCACACTTAGAATATACAATCTCCTCTTCATCCTCTTTGATTTTAGGGTGTGTATGAGATAGAGTAGTAGATGTTGAAGATTATGACTTAGAAAGTAGGGACTTGATGGCTCAACATTCTTATTTGAAGTGTATTCTAGATTTGTGGTAATCACACCATTTCCCAGTCTTATCTTCCTTTTTATTCTAATTTTGTCCTCATTTTTTACCTTCTTTATCACTTTTCCATTTTAAACATTAATTTTTCATATTCATTCTTTCATGCTTTTGCTCAATCTTCACCATGAATTTGTACACCTCATCAAGGGTTTCCAAATTAAAGAGTTCCATATCCCACCATATATAACATTATAGTCCACCATGATATTTGAGAACTTTGTGTTTTTCACTTTTTTGGATGCCCAATCTCATAGATAGAGAATGAAAAATGTCAGTGTAATCTTGAACAGATTATTCCTTACCTTGGCAAAGTTGTTGCCACTCTATATACAGATCATCATATGCTCTAATGGAATAGTATTATTCTTTTAAAACTTATATGAAATCATCCCAAGTAGGTTCCACCTCAAGGCCAATATCATTCATACTGAATCTCTTCTCATGTACTTCCCACCAATTTTTGATAGGCAATGATGCTTTCTATAAAATAAAAGTGATATGTTCTTTATCAATAAATTTATTTACAAAAAAATATGAAGACAATTGATCCAACCAATTTTTTACTACATCAACATTGATTTTTCCTTCAAATATAGGGATATCAAAATTCACCTAAACCTTGAAGGGTGTTGGGGCACTGAAAGGATGTAGGTGTGCAGATGAGAAACTAGAATTTTACATCAAGATTTGTTGGTGAATTTGGGTGAATTGTTGTAGCATATGTGATTTATATTTTTGTAGGGTGTCATTCACCATTTTATTGAAAGGATCCAATGTCTCAGTGTTTTCTGCCCTTTAAAGTCATTTGGAGTGAATAGGTGGATAGTTTGGAAGCTCTATTTTTTTCAACCCAAGCTTCTTATAGCCTAACCTCATCTTTGGGATCATACACTCTCAATAAAAATTGATTTGATATAATTGATCCAAAACTTTGAAGCTTTGATTGAAAGATAATTCAATAAATAAGAAAAATATAATTTTAATAATTCTATCTCTAAGAAGAGATGTTTTATTACTCAAAATTGTATATATAATATATGTCTATCTCTAGAAAGAGATGTATAATTTATTTTTCAAGTTACGTCTTAATTTATACATATTTTGAAGGTATTAAAAGGATGTGGAAGGTCACCAATCTTGAGGGAGATTAAGTGGTTTGACTTCCATGATTCACAACAATACAAAATTTGAGGAATTATTATTTTTAGAAACTTACTATTTTTAGACTCCACTACTAAAATTAAAATTTAAGGCACTTATATTTATTTTTTTCAATTAAAAAACCATCAAGTGGAGCTTGTGACATCTAATGATGTTCTCTATAATGAACTGCTACATAAAATCCTAGACTATTAGTGAATCCACCCTCCAGGATCATAACATCCCACCACGCTTCCGAATCCCAGACTCTAGGCTGACTTTACACACGTACATGAGATCCACTACATGTACAAGCCCCAGATGAACACTGCAATGCTAGCATAACCCACCTGCTCTATGACTTGAACATGGGTGGTTGCTCTGATACCAAATGTAACGAATTGCTACACCAAAAGCCCAAACTATTAATGAATCCACCCACCAGGATCATAACATCCCACCATGCTTATGAAGCCCAGACTCTGGGCTGGCTTTACACACGTACATGAGATCCACTACATGTATGAGCCCCAGATGAACACTACAATGCTGGCATAACCCACCTACTTCATGACTTGAACACGAGTGGTTGCTCTGATACCAAATGTAATGAACCTCTACACTAAAAGCCTAGACTATTAGTGAATCTACCCACCAGGATCATAACATTGTAGCAGTCCATTACATTTGGTATCAGAGCAACCACCCATGTTCAAGTTATGGAGCGGGTGGGTTATGCCAACATTGTAGTGTTCATTTGAGGCTCGTACACATAGTGGATCTCATGTACATGCACAAAGCTAGCCCAAAGTCTGGGCTTTGGAAGCATGGTGGGATGATATGATCCTGGTGAGCAGATTTACTAATAGTCTAGGCTTTTGGTGTAGTGGTTTGTTACGATCTTGGTGGGTAGATTCACTAACAGTTTGGGCATTTGGTGTAGTAGTTCCTTACATTTGGTATCAGAGCAACCACCCGTGTTTGAGTCACAGAGCAGGTGGGTTACATCGACATTACAGTGTTCGTCTGAGGCTCATATACGTAGTGGATCTCGTGTACATGCACAAAGACAGCCCAGAGTCTGGGCTTCAAAAGTGTGGTGGGATGTTATGATCCTAGTGGGTCGATTCACTAATAGTCTAGGCTTTTGGTGTAGCGGCTCATTACATTTGGTATCAGAGTAACCACCTATGTTCGAGTCATGAAGTGGGTGGGTTACGCTGGCATTGCAGTGTTCATCTGGGGCTCATACACATAGTGGATCTTGTGTACATGTGCAAAGCTAGCCTAGAGTCTAGGCTTCAAAAGTGTGGTGGGATGTTATGATCTTGGTGGGTGGATTCACTAACAGTTCGAGCTTTTGGTGTAGCAGTTTGTTAGGTAACAAACCTCTACACCAAAAGCTTGGACTGTTAGTGAATCCACCCACCAAGATCATAACATCCCACCATGCTTCTAAAGCCTAGACTCTGGGCTAGCTTTGTGCACGTACATGAGATCCACTATGTGTACCAGCCCCAGATGAACACTATAATGCCAACATAACCCACCTGCTCTGTGACTTGAACACGAGTGGTTGCTCTGATACCAAATGTAACAAACCACTACACCAAAAGCCTAGACTATTAGTGAATTTGCCCACCAAGATCATAACATTCTCCTCATTCTTAAATTTTCAACGACTCAAATGGGGAGTCAAATGGAGCTATGGTGTAAAAGTTATGGCTCTCAAAAGTTCTACCACCAATTAAGGTAGAACTATCACCTAAATTATCACCTAAAATGTTGGTTAGATCATTCCTCCCTCCTTGAAAGTAAATTTTCCCCATTGCATCAATATTTTTCAAGTGTGGCATTTGTGTTTTGATTTGATTCTTGATGATACTTATAATAGACTATGCTTTGTGGAGCTATACTTTATGGAGCTGTGCAGGTCCTGATTATTCACCATTTTTATCTGACCATTAGTCTATGGATGGAAGGTCATAAACTTCTTCAACTTGGTATCTATTTACTTTTATTTTTGTATTGTTTGTGTAGTTAGGGCTGTAACATCAGCCATTTTAGATTTGTATGGCTTGACCGTCATAAAAATGATTTTTTTGTCACTAATTAGGGAGACAAATGTAGAAGGTGGTACCTTTGGTACCATGAATCACCATGGTCCAAGAGTGAGGGTAATCCTTCAAGTTCTTGATTCATAGATGCCATGTAGATCATACATGAATGGCTGACCAATGAGTACATCATAAACATATAGATTGACCACATCACATAAGACCTCATTTTAGAAAGGTTTTCTTGTATATGAAAGAAGACATTGGTGGGTGACATGGAGGTTTTTCCATGGACTCAACCATCCAATATTGTATGGCTTTGAGTGAGCCTTCATGGATAAATTTAAGCTTTTCATAACATTAGCAGAGATTAAATTCTTTTGACTCTCGCTATCAAGAATGAAATGTAGAGGCTTACCTTTCACCTATAATTTATAGTTAAATAACATGTACTTATCATCTGGCTTCTCCTCACAGATTTGTGATGAAGCAACGATGGCATTAGGCTCAGCATCTGCAATCTCTTCTTCATCTTCTTTGACTATAGGGTGCATATGAGGTAGAGTAGTAGATGTTGAGGATTGTGACTCAGAAAGTAGGGACTTGATGGCTTGATATTCTTCTTTAGAGTGTGTTCCAAATTTGTGGTAATCACACCATTTCTTAGTCTTCTCTTCCTTTTAATTTTAATTTTGGCCTTGAGTATGACCTTCTTTGTCACTTTTCTATTTTGAAGGTTGACTCTTTATATTCATTCTTCCATAATTTTACTCAATCTTCATCATGAATTTGTACACCTCATCGAGGGTTTCCAAATCGAAGAGTTTCATCTCCCCTCATATATACCATTATATTCCACCATGATATTTGATAACCTTGTGTTTTTCACTTTCTTAGATGCCTAATCTCATAGATAGAGAATAAAAATGTTAGTGTAATCATGAATATATTGTTCCTTACCTTGGTGAAGTTGTTGCCACTCTATATACAAATCATCATATGCTCCAATAGGGTAGTATTCTTCCTTTACAGCTTCTATGAAATCATCTCAGGTAGGTTCCACCTCAAGTCCAATATCATCCATATTGAATCTCTTTTTGTACACTTCCCACCAATTTTTGACAGGTAATGATGCTTTCAAAAGAGCAAAAGTGATTTTCTCTTTATCAATGAATTTATTTACATAAAAATAGGAAGACAATTGATCCAACCAATTTTCTACTACATCGTCATTAATTTTTCCTTCAAATATAGTGATATCAAAATTTGACTGAACCTTAAAGGGTGTTGGGAAACTTAAATGATGTGGGGGTGTAGATGAGGAGATAAAGTTTTCCATCAAGATTTGTTGAAGAATTTGGGTGAATTATTGTAGAATCAGTGCTTGACACTATTGGAGGGCTTCATTACCCATTTTCTTAAAAATAATAGATGTCTCAGTGTTGTCTGCCATTTGAAGTCATTTGGAGTAACTAGGTGGATAGTTTGGAAGCTCTATTATTTTCCACCAAAGATTCTTGTAGCTTGACCTCATCCTTGGGATCATACACTCTCAAGACAAACTACTCTGATACCATTGATTCAAAACTCAAAATATTTGGTTTAAAGATAATTCAAAAAACAAAAACAACATAATTTTAATAATGATATCTCTGAGAAGAGATGTTTTATTACTCACAATTACTAATACAACATATGCCTATCTCTGGGAAGAGATGTTTGATTTCCTTTTCAAGTTACATCTTAATTTATACACATTTTGAAGGTAGTAGGGGGATGTGGAAGGTCACCAATCTCAAGGGAGGTGAAGTGAATTTATTTCCTCGATTCACAACAATATAAAATTTGAGAAATTAATATTTTTAAAAATTTACTATTTTTAGATTGCACTACTAAAATTGAAATTTAGGGTACTTTCATTTGATTTTTTGGAGATAAAACTCATCAAATAAATATCTTACCATCTCATGACATTCCCCTCATTATTAGCTTTTCAACAGTTCAAATAAAGACTCAAATAGAGCTATGGTGCAAAAGTTATGGCTCCCAAAAGTTATACCACCAATTAGCATAGAAACATCACCTGAATTATCATCTAAAATATTGCTTAGATCATTCCTCCCTCCTTGAGAATCAATGGTACCTATTTCATCAATATTTTTCATCAAGTGTGGTAGTTATGTTTTGATTTGATTCCTGATGTATGCTTAGAATGGACTATGCTTTGTGGAGTTATGCTTTATGGAGTTGTGCAGGGCTCAATTGTTCACCATTTTTGTTTAACCATTAGTCTATGGATGGAAGGCTATGAACTTCTTCAAATTAGTATCTATTTACTTTAATTGTTGTGTTTTTTGCGTATTCAAGGTTACAACATCGACCTTTTTGTATTTCTGTGAATTGACCATCATGATAACAAATTTATTGGCTCTAATTAGGGAGATAGATATAGAAGGTGGTACCTTTGGTACCCTGTATCATTGTGTTCTAAGAGTGAGGGTGATCCTTCAAGTTCTTGATTCATAGCTGTCATGTCAATCATATATGAATAGCTGACCAAAGAGTACATCACAAACATCCAAATTGACTACATCACATAAGACCTCATCTTGGAAAGGTTTTATTGCATATGAGAGAAGGCATTGGTGGGTGACATGGAGGTTTCTCTATGGACTCAACCATCTAATATTTTATGGCTCTAGGTGAGGCTTCATGGATAAATTTAGGCTTTTCAAAACATTAATAGAGATTAAATTCTTTTCACTCTCGCTATCAAAAATGAAATGTAGAAGCTTACCTTTCACCCATAACTTAGAGTAAAAAAACATTTGCTTGTCATTTGGCCTTTTCTAGTGGGTCTATGTTGAAGCAATGATGGCATCAAGCTCAGCATCCACAATCTCTTCTTCATCTTCTTTAACTATAGGTTATGTATGAGGTAGAGCAGTAAATGTTGAAGATTATGAATCATAGATAAGGGACTTGATGGCTCGATATTATTCTTTAGAGTGTGTTATATATTTGTGAGAATCACACCATTTCCTAGTCTTCTCTTCCTTTTGCTTCTAATTTTGGCCTCATGTCTGGCCTTCTTTATCACTTTTTCATTTTGAAAGCTGACTCTTCGTATTCATTCTTCCATGCTTCTACTCAATCTTTACCATCAATTTGTATACCTCATCGAGAGTCTCTAAATTGAAGAGTTCCATCTCCCCTTGTATATACCACTATAGTCTACCATGATATTTGAGAACCTTATGTTTTTCATTTTCCTAGATGCCCAATATCACAGATAGAGAATGAAAAATGTCGGTGTAATCTTGAATAGATTATTCCTTACCTTGGCAAAGTTTTTACCACTCTATATATAGATCATCATATGCTCTAATGAGGTAGTATTCCTCCTTTACAGCTTCTATGAAATCATCATAAATAGTTTCCACCTCAAGGCTAATATCATCCATACTAAAAATCTTCTTGTACACTTCACATTGATTTTTGACAGGTAATGATGATTTCAAAAGAGCAAAAGTGATCTTCTCTTTATTGGTGAATTTATTTACAAAAAATAGGAAGATAATTGATCTAACCAATTTTTTACTACATCAGCATTGATTTTGCCTTCAAATGTATTGATATCAAAATTCACCTAAACTTTGAAGGGTGTTGGGGCACTGAAAGGATGTGGAGGTGTAGATGAGGAGAAAAAAATTTCATCAAGATTTATTGGAGAATTTGGGATAATTATTGTAGCATCTATGCTTACTACTGTTGGAGGGATTCATTCACCATTTCCTTGAAAGGATAAAATGTCTCAGTGTTGTCCACCATTTGAAGTAATCTAGAGTGAATAGGTGGATAGTTTGGAAGCTCTATTTTTTTCACCTAAGCTTCTTTTATCCTAACCTCATCCTTAGGATCATAAAATCTCAGGACAAAGTGTTCTAATACCACTGGTTCAAAACTAAAAAAATTTGGTTGAAAGATAATTTAAGAAATAAGAAAAACATAATTTTAATAATATTATCTCTGAGAAGAGATGTTTTATTGCTCAAAATTATAAATACAATATATGCCTATCTTTGAGAAGAGATGTTTGATTTATTTTTCAAGTTACATCTTAATTCATATACATTTTGAAGGTATTAGGAGAATTTGTAAGGTTACCAATATTGAGGGAGATTAATTGGTTTTACTTTTATGATTCACAATAATATAGAATTCGAGAAATTACTATTTTGAAAAACTTACTATTTTTAAATTGTACTAATAAAATTGAAATTTTGGAAACTTTTATTTGGTTTTTAGGGGTAAAAATCCACCAAGAATATATTATACCATCTCATGGCATTCCTCTCATTCTTACCTTTCCAATGGTTTAAATGGGGAGTCAATCAGAGCTATGGTGCAAAAGTTATGGCTCTAAAAAGTTCTACCACCAATTAAGGTAGATCCATCACACAAATTTTTACCTAAAATGTTGTTCAGATCATTCCTCCCTCCTTGAGAAGCAATGGTCCTAATTGCATCAATATTTATCATCAAGTGTGGCATTTGTGTTTTTATTTTATTCTTAATGCATACTTGAAATAGATTGTGCTTTGTGGAGCTATGTAGGGTCTAATTATTCACCATTTATGTCTGACCATCAATCTATAAAGGGAAGGTCATGAAATTCTTCAACTTGGTATTTATTTGCTTATATTGTTGTGTTGTTTGTGTAGCTAGGGATATAACATTAGCCCTTTTGGATTTTCATGGCTTGACCATCATGATAATGAATTTCTTGACACTAATTAGGGAGACAGATGTAGAAGGTGGTACCTCTGGTACCCTATAGTGCTATGTTCCAAGAGTGATGGTGATCCTTCAAGTTCTTGATTCATAAATTCCATGTTGATCATACATCAATGGTTGACCAAAGAGTATATCACAAACATCCAAATTGACCACATCACATAAGACCTCATCTTGAAAAGGTTTTATTAAATATGAGAGAAGACATTGGTGGTTGACATAGAGGTTTCTCCCTAGACTCAATCATCTAATATTGTATGGCCTTGGGTGAGGCTTCATGGATAAATTTAAGATTTTCACAACACTAACAGAGATTAAATTCTTTTTACTTCTGCTATCAAGAATAAAATGTAAAGACTTACTTTTCACCCATAACTTAGAATGAAATAACCCTTCCTTGTCATCTAGCCTCTCCTCGTGAGTTTGTGATGAAACAAAAATGGCATTGGGCTCAACATCTATAATATCTTGTTCATCCTCTTCAAATGCAAGGTATGTATGAGGCAAAGTAGTAGATGTTAAATATTGTGACTCAAAAAGTAGGGACTTGATGGCTTGACATTATTCTTAGGAGTGTGTTCTAGATTTGTGGTAACACACCATTTTCCAATCTTTTATTCTTTTTGTTTCCAATTTTAGCCTCATGTTTGACCTTCATTATCATTTTTCCATTTTGAAGGCTGACTCTTCATATTCATTCTTCCATTATTTTGCTCAATCTTCATCATGAATTTGTACGCATCATCAAGGGTTTTAAAATTAAAGAGTTATATCTTCCCCTATATATACCATTATAGTCCACCATGATATTTGAGAACCTTGTGTTTTTCACATTCTTAGATGCCTAATCTCATAAATAGAGAATGAAAAATATTAGTGTAATCTTGAATATATTTTTCCTTACCTTGGCAAAGTTATTGACACTCTATATACAGATCATCATATGTTCTAATGGGGTAGTAATCTTATTTTAAAACTTCTATGAAATTGTTCTAGGTAGGTTCTACCTCAAGGCCAATATCATCTATACTAAATCTCTTCTTATACACTTCCCACCAATTTTTTATAGGCAATGATTCTTTTAAAAGAGCAAAAGTGATCTCTTTATCGATGAATTTATTTATATAAAAATAGGAAAATAATTTATCCAACCAATTTTCTATTGCATTAGCATTGATTTTTCCTTTAAATGTAGGGATATCAAAATTTATCTAAAACTTAAAGGGTGTTGGGGTACTAAAAGGATGTGGGAGTATAGATGAGGAGCTAAAATTTCCCATCAAGATTTTTCAGATAATTTGGGCAAATTATTGTAGCATCTGTGCTTACTACTATTAGAAGGATTCATTCACCATTTCCTTGAAAGGATCAAATGTGTTAAAGTTATCCACAATTTGAAGTCATGTGGATCAAATATGTGGATAGTTTGGAAGCTCTATTATTTTCTACCCAAGCTTATTATGACTTAACCTCATATTTGGGATCATACACTCTCAAGACAAACTACTCTGATACCACTGATCCAAAACTCAGAAGCTTTAGTTGAAAGATAATTCAAGAAACAAGAACAACATAATTTTAATAATGCTATCTCTGAAAAGAGATATTTTATTACTCAAAATTGTAGATACAACATATGCCTATATTTGGGAAGAGATATCTAATTCCTTTTTAGGTTACATGTTAATTTATAAACATTTTTAAGGTATTAGGAGGATGTGTAAGGTCACCAATCTTGAGGGAGATTAATTGGTTTGACTTCTACAAATCACAAAAATATAGAATTCAAAGAATTATTATTATTAGAAACTTACTATTTTTAGATTGCTTTGCTAAAATTAAAATTTGGAGCATTTTTATTTGATTTTTAGGGATAAAAACACATCATGTAAATATTATGCCATATCATGACATTCCCCTCAATCTTATCTTTCCAACGGTTCAAATGGGGGATCAAATGGAGCTATGGTGCAAAAATTATGGCTCCCAAAAGTTCTACCACCAATTGGGGTAGAACCGTCACCTAAAATGTCACCTAAAATATTTCTCAGATCATTACTCCCTCTTTGAAAATAAATGGTCCCAATTTCATCAATAAGTGTGTCAATTGTATTTTGATTTTGTTCTTGATACATACTTAGAATGGACTGTGCTTTATGGAGCTATACAGGGACCTATTGTTCACCATTTCTATCTAGCCATTAGTCTATAGATGAAAGGCTGTAAAATTCTTCATCTTGGTATCTATTTGCTTTTGTTTTTATGTTGTTTGTGTAGTCAGGGATGTAACATTGACCTTTTTGAATTCTTGTGGTTTGACCACCATGAGAATGATTTTCTTGGCACTAATTAGGGAGACAGATGTAGAAGGTGGTACCTTTGGTACCCTATAGTGTCATGTTCCAAGAGTGAGGGTCATCTTCTGAGTTCTTGATCCATAGATTCCATGTCTATCATACATAAATGGTTAACCAAAGAGTACATCACAAACATTCAGATTGACCGCATCACATAAGACCTCATCTTGGAAAGGTTTTATTGCATATGAGAGAAGACATTGGTGGGTGACACAAAGGTTTCTCCCTAAACTCAACCATCTAATATTTTATGGCTTTGAATAAGGCTTCATAGACAAATTTAAGCTTTTCACAACATTAACAGAGATTAAATTCTTTTGAATCCCACTATGAAGAATGAAATGTAGAGGCTTACCTTTCACTGATAACTTAAAGTGAAAAAACCTTTCTTTGTTATCTAGCCTTTCTTCATGGGTCTATGATGAAGCAATGATGGAATTAGGCTTAACATCTACAATCTATTATTCATCCTCTTTAACTGTAGGGTGTGTATGAGGTAGAATAATAGATGTTGAGGATTGTGACTCAAAAAGTAGGGACTTGATAGCTCAACATTCTTCTTTGGAGTGTGTTCCAAATTTGTGGTAATCACACCATTTCCCAATCTTCTCTTCTTTTTGCTTCCAATTTTGACCTCATGTTTGACCTTCTTTTTTATTTTTCCATTTTGGAAGTTGACTTTTCGTATTCATTCTTCCATGCTTCTACTCAATCTTGATTGTGTATTTGTATATCTCATTGAAGGTTTCCAAATTAAAGATTTCCATCTCCATCCATATATACCATTTTAGTCCACCATGATATTTGAGAACCTTGTGTTTTTCACTTTTTTGGATGCCCAATCTCATAGATAAAGAATGAAAAATGTTAGTGTAATCTTAAATAGATTGTTCCTTACCTTGGTGAAGTTGTTTCCATTCTAAATATAGATCATCATATGCTCCAATGGGGTAGTATTCTTCTTGTATAAATTCTATGAAATCATCCCAAGTAGGTTCTACCTCGAGGCCAATATCATCCATACTAAATCTCTTCTTGTACTCTTTCTACCAATTTTTGATAGGCAATGATTCTTTCAAAAGATCAAAAGTGATCTTCTCTTTATCGATGAATTTATTTACAAAAAAAAAAAATACAATTGATTCAACCAATTTTCTATTGTATCAACATTGATTTTTCTTTCAAATATATGAATATCAAAATTCACCTGAACCTTAAAGGGTGTTGAGACACTAAAAATATGTGGGGGTGTAGATGAGGAGCCAAAATTTCCCATCAAGATTTATTGGAGAATTTAGCTAAATTTTTGTAGCATCTATGCTTGCTACTATTGGAGGGCTTCATCCACCATTTCTTTGAAGGGATTGGATGTCTTAGTGTTTTCTACCATATGAAGTTGTTTAGAGTGAATAGGTGGATAGCTTGGAAGCTCTATTATTTTCCACCCAATCTTTTTGTAGCCTGACCTCATCCTCAAGATCGTACACTCTCAAAACAAACTGCTCTAATACCACTAATCCAAAACTCAGAATCTTTGGTTGAAAAATTATTCAAGAAACAAGAACAACATAATTTTAATAATGTTATGTATGAGAAGAGATGTTTTATTACTCAAAATTGCAGATACAATATATGCCTATTTTTGGGAAGAGATGTTTGATTTCCTTTTCAAGTTATATCTTAATTTATAAATATTTTTAAGGTAGTAAGAGGATGTGGAAGGTCACCAATATCTAGGGAGATTAAGTGGTTTGACTTTTATGATTCATAACAATAAAAAATTCAAGGAATTATTGTTTTTATAAACCTACGATTTTTAGACCGCACTACTAAAATTTAAATTTGGGGCACTTATATTTGGTTTTCAAGGGGTAAAATACACTAAGTAGATCTTGTGCCATCTTATGATGTTCCCCTCATTCTTAACTTTCCAACAGTTCAAAAAGGGAGTCAAATAGAGCTATGGTTCAAAAGTTATAGATCTCAAAAGTTTTACCACTAATTAGCATAGAACCATCACCCAAATTATCACATGAAATATTTATCAGATCATTCCTCCCTCTTTGAGAAGTAATGGTCTCCATTGCATCAATATTTGTCATCAAGTGTGGTATTTGTGTTTTTATTTAATTCTCGATGCATACTTAGAATAGACTGTGCTTTTTGGGGTTATGCTTTATGGAGCTATGTATAGATCAAGTGTTCACTATTTCTGTTTGACCATCAATCTATGGATGGAAGGCCATGAAATTATTTATCTTGGTATCTATTTGCTTTTATTGTTGTGTTATTTTTGTAGTCAGGGTTGCAACATTGACCCTTTTGGATTTATGTGGCTTGACCATCATGAGAAAGAATTTCTTTGTACTAATCAGGGAAACAGATGTAGAATGTGGTACCTATAGTATGCTATAGCACCATGTTCCAAGAGTGAGGGTGATCCTTCAAGTTCTTGATTCATAGATGACATGTCGATCATATATGAATGGCTAACCAAAGAGTGCATCACAAATATATAGATTGACCACATCACATAAGACATCATCTTGGAAAGGTTTTATTGCATATGAAAGAAGATATTGGTGGGTGACACAGAGGTTTATCCCTGAACTCAACATCCAATATTGTATGGCTTTGGGTGAGGCTTCATAGACAAATTTAGTCTTTTCACAATATTAACAAAGATCAAATTCTTTTGACTCTTACTATCAAGAATGAAATATAGAGGCTTACCTTTCACCCATAACTTAGAGTGAAACAATATTTCCTTGTCATTTAATCTCTCCTTGTGGGTATATGATTAAAAAATGATGGCATCAGGCTCAACATCTACAATCTCTTCTTCATCCTCTTTGACTATAGGGTGTGTATGAGGTAGAGAAGTAGATGTTGAGGATTGTGACTCAAAAAGAAGGGACTTTATGGCTCAACATTGTTCTTTGAAGTGTGTTCTAGATTTATGGTAATCACACCATTTCTCAATAATCTCTTCTTTTTTCTTCCAATTTTAGCTTCGTGTTTGACCTTCTTTGTCACTTTTCCATTTTTAAGGCTAACTCTTCATATTCATTCTTCTATGCTCCTTCTCAATATTCACTACAAATTTGTACACCTCACTGATAGTTTCCAAATTGAAGATTTCCATCTCCCCCCATATATATCATTGTAGTCCAAAATGATATTTGAGAACCTTGTGTTTTTTACTTTCTTGGATGCCCAATCTCATAGATAGAGAATTAAAAAAATTAGTGTAATCTTAAACAAATTGTTCCTTACTTTGGTGAAGTTGTTGCCACTCTATATATAGATCATCATATGCTCCAATGGGGTAGTATTCTTCCTTTATATCTTTTATGCTATTATTCTAGGTAAGTTCTGTCTCAAGGCCAATATCATCCATACTAAATCTCTTCTTGTACACTTCCCACTGAGTTTTGATAGGCAATGATGCTTTCAAAAGAGCAAAAGTGATCTCTTTATCGGTGAATTTATTTATAGAAAAATAGGAAGAAAATTAATTCAACCAATTTTTTACTACATCAACATTGCTTTTGCCTTGAGATATAGGTATATCAAATTCACCTAAACCTTGAAGGGTGTTGGGGAACTAAAAGGATGTGGGGGTGTAGATGAGAAGCTAAAATTTTCCATTGAGATTTGTTAGAGAATTTTGGTGAATTGTTCTAGCATCTATGCTTACTTCTATTAAAGGGATTCATTCACTATTTCCTTAAAATGATCAAATGTCTCAGTTTTATCCACCATTTGAAGTCATTTGGAGAAAATAGGTGGATAGTTTGGAAGCTCTATTATTTTCCATCCAATTTCTTGTAGCCTAACCTCATCTAGAGGATCATACACTCTCAAGATAAACTGCTCTAATACCACTGATCTAAAACTCAAAATATTTGGTTGAAATATAATTTAAAAAATAAAAACAACACAATTTTAATAATGTTATCTCTGAGAAGAGATGTTTTATTGCTTAAAATTGCACATACAATATATGCCTATCTCTGGGAAGTGATATTTGATTTTTTTTTTTAGGTTACATCTTAATTTATACATATTTTGAAGAGAGTAGGAGGATTTGGAAGGTCACCAATATTGAGGGACATTAATTGGTTTGATTTCCATGATTCACAACAATATAGAATTTGAGAAATTATTATTTTTAAAAACTTATTATTTTTAGACTACACTACTAAAATTGAAATTTGGAGCACTTCCATTTTTTTGGGGGTCAAAACTCATTGATCAAAGCTTGTGCCATCTCATGACATTACCATCCTTCTTATCTTTCCAATGATTTAAATGGGGAGTCAAATGGAGCTATGGTGTAAAAGTTACATCTCCCAAAAGTTCTACCACCAATTAGGGTAGAACCATCACCCAACTTGTCACCTGAAATGTTGCTCAAATCATTCCTCCCTCAAGAAATAATGGTCCTGATTGCATCAAGATTTTCCATCAAATGTGGTATTTTTTTTTTAATTTGAGTTTTGACGCATACTTGGCATAGATTATGCTTTGTGGAGCTATGTTTTATAGAGCTATGAAGGGCTTGATTATTCACCATTTCTATCTGACCATCAGTCTGTATATGGAAGGCCATGATCTTCTTTAGCTTGGTATCTTTTTCTTCTATTGTTGTGTTGTTTGTGTAGTCAAGACTAAAACATTGGCCCTTTTGGATTTCTATGGCTTGACCACCATGAGAATGACTTTCTTGACATTAATCAATGAGATAGATGTAGAAGGTAGTACCTTTGATACCCTGTAGTGTTATGTTTCAAGAGTGAAGTTGATCCTTTGAGTTCTTGATTTATAGATTCCATGTTGATCATACATGAATGGCTGACCAAAGAGTATATCACAAACATATAGATTGACCGCATCACATAAGACCTCATCTTGAAAAGGTTTTATTGCATATGAGAGAAGACATTGGTGGGAAACATAGATGTTTCTCTCTGGACTCAACCATCCAATATTTTATGGCTTTAAGTGAGGATTCATGGATAAATTTAAGCTTTTCACAAATTAGTAGAGATTAAATTCTATTGACTCCAACTATCAAAAATGAAATGTAGAGGCTTACCATTCACCCATAACTTAGAGTAAAACAACCTTTCCTTGTCATCTAGCCTCTCCTCATGGGTCTATGACGAAGCAATGATGGCATCAAGCTCAACATCTATAATCTCTTCTTCATCCTCTTTGATTGCAGGGTGTGTATGATGTAGAGCAGTAAATGTTGAGGATTGTGACTTAGAAAGAAGCAACTTGATGGCTTGACATTCTTTTTTGGAGTGTGTTTCAAATTTGTGATATTCACACCATTTCTCAGTCTTCTCTTCTTTTTTATTATAATTTTGGCTTCATGTTTGACCTTTTTTATCACTTTTCCATTTTTAAAGCTAACTCTTCGTATTCATTCTTCCATGCTTATGCTCAATCTTCACCATGAATTTTTATGCCTCAATGAGGGTTTCTAAATTGAAGAGTTCCATCTCCTCCCATTGTAGTCCACCATGATATTTGAGAACCTTATGTTTTTCACTTTTATGGATTCCTAATCTTGTAGATAGAAAATAAAAAATGTCAGTGTAATCTTGAACATATTATTCCTTACCTTGGTAAAGTTGTTGACACTCTATATAAAAATCATCCTATGCTCCAATGGGGTAGTATTCTTCCTTTATATGTTCTATAAAATCATCCTAGATAGGTTCTACCTCAAGGCCATTATCATTTGTACTAAATCTCTTCTTGTACACTTCCCATCAATTTTTGACAGGGAATGATGCTTTCAAAAGAGCAAAAGTGATATTCTCTTTATCAATGAATTTATTTCTAGAAAAATAGGAAGACAATAGATCTAACTAATTTTCTACTGTATCAACATTGATTTTGTCTTCAAATGTAGGGATATCAAAATTCAACTGAACCTTGAAGGGTGTTGGGGCACTGAAAGGATGTGGGGGTGCAGATGAGAAGCCAAAATTTTCCATCAAGATTTGTTGAAGAATTTGGGCAAATTATTATAGAATCTATGCTTGTTACTATTGGAGGGCTTCATTTACCATTTTCTTGAAAGGATCAGATGTCTCGATGTTGTCGGCCATTTTAAGTCATTTGGAGTGAATAGGTGGATAGTTTAGAAGCTCTATTGTTTTCCACCCAAGATTTTTGTAGCCTGACCTCATCCTCGAGATCATACACTCTCAATACAAACTACTTTGATACCACTGATCCAAAACTTAGAATCTTTAGTTGAAAGATAATTCAAAAAATAATAGAAACACAATATTAATAATGCTATCTCTGAGAAGAGATGTTTTATTACTCAAAATCGTAGATACAACATATACCTATCTTTGGGAAGAGATGTTTAATTTATTTTTTAGGTTACATATTAATTTATACATATTTTGAAGGTAGTAGGAGGATGTGGAAGGTCACAAATATCGAGGGAGATTAAGTGGTTTGACCTCCATGATTCACAACAATACAAAATTTGAGGAATTACTATTTTTAGAAACTTACTATTTTTAGACTACACTACTAAAATTGAAATTTAAGGCTCTTTTATTTAGTTTTTATAAATCAAAACCTGATAATAAAATCTTAGTGCTATATCATGATGTTCCCCTCATTCTTAGATTTCTAATGGTTTAAATGGGGAGTCAAATGGAGCTATGGTGTAAAAGCTATGGCTCCTAGAAGTTCTACCAACAATTGGGGTAGAACCATCACCTGAATTATCATCTAAAATGTTGCTCGGATCAACTAGTTCCATCTAAAGCCATGGTTGAGACTCTTAAATAGAAAATTTCCAATGTTTAGTTTGAGTAACACTAAGGGCTAGTAACATAACTTTAGATGCAATGGCTACTAGTGGCTCTTTGATTCGACAAATAGATAAATCTAGAAGAGTATTAGTTCCTCATTGAGAATTTGTCAACACCAACTCATAAACCTTCAACTATTGCCATGATTTGTGATATTATTGGTCCTAATTATGTCTAGAACTCATACCTCTACAACTACCTTTATGACCAAGTTCTGCCACCTAACCTCTCTCAAAAACAAACCAAAGCTTTCATTCATCATTTTGCTCGTTATACTCTACTTGAATCCACCATTTATCATCATAGTTTTTATTAAACTCTGCTTCATTTTTTAACTTTGATAGATTATTCATTATCATTAAGAGAATTTCATGAAGGAGTATGTAGAGCCCATTTTAACCAAACATTCCTATCCAAAAATCTCTTGCCTACTGATTATTATTAGCCCAAATAGACGTAAATGCCACTGCATATGTTAAAAAGTGTGACAAATGTCAATGACATGCTAATCTAATTCATGCCCCAATAAAAACTCTAAAATTGATGTTAACACCATGGCCATTTTCTACATTGGGACTCGAACTCATTAGAAAAGTCAACCCCACTTCATCTGATGACCATAAACATATCCTTGCCACCACCAAATATTTCACTAAGTGGGTTGAAGTTATACCCCTCACTTACGTGATTAGAAAGCAAATTTCCAAATTCATCTTCAACCATCTCATTTTCCACTATGGTATTCCCTCTAAAATTATATTTGACAATGGAAGATCATTCAAGAACAAGGATGTAGACCAGTTATTTACTGAATATCACATCACATAACATTTTTATACAACATATTACCCTCAAGGTAATGGCCAAGCTGAGGCATCAAACAAAATCATTGTCAATATCCTCAAAAATATTGTTAATGATGCCAGTCATGATTGACACCTTCAAATATTCCCTATCCTTTGGGCTCACCATACCAATCATTGTACTCCCACAAGGGTCACTCCATACTTACTTGTTTATGGTACTGAAGCCATCCTTCCCATTGAGGTCAAATTGCCTTCACTACACATCTCTTTCAAGCATGTTCTAGATGATCATGAATATTGAGTAGTTCATCTACAAGAGCTAGACCTACTTGATGAGAAATGTACAACTACATTCAATAATCTTCAAGCATATCAGAACCAACTCAAAGGCCACTATAATCAGTGTGTTAAGAATAGAACATTTGAACTTGGTAATCTTATTCTTAAAGAAAACCAAAAGAATAACATGATCAAGAAGAAACATAAAGGGGAATTCAAACCAAATTGGATAGGGTCTTTCATCATTACTACAAATTATGGATCAATAGCATATAGGCTTGCCACACCAGATAGAGATGGACTTCCTGAGCTGATGAATATTATTTATCTCAAGTGGTACTATGCTTGAGCACTAATTTGTATTGTCATTTTATCACTATTCTTATTTGTACAAATACCATCCTTATCTACCCTCTTTATTGTATCCACTTTTTGCTTTTGACCTATCAACCTAGTGTGTTCTAAAGCCTAGCCCATTTGACCATGGATTTTACCATTCATTACACATTTTCAACATCAAGGTATCTAATTAGTTTCATCATTTGGTTCAAGAACTTTAGATAGAGAACGTATTTTGGAATAGTATGACAAAATTTTTGGTAGTTACATCTTTCATTTATTATTCCTTTCTTACCACCAATCTTTCTACTAATTATAACTGGCTTTGGGTAAATTAGTACCACTGATCTATGTTTTTGTCTCTTGGTTATAACCACCTATGGGAAAACTAAGGGCAATACTAAGCCTTAATGTACCAAATTGCCACTTCTTATTTTGTACTATTCCTTTTTACCAACTATGCCTATTTTTTTTGCATTGAGTGTTACACTAATCAAATTCCTCTGATGTAAGGGTGGAACTATAGTGACTTGAGGTCCTACTCTGGGACTATGTAGGCATTACTCAATATTTGTTGAGGTTAGCTTATTCACCCTTTTCCTCATGCTCTTTCCATTTTATGAGAAAACTTAGTTTAAATGCTCTCACCATTTTATGAGATTGAACCATTTAGTGTCTCATCATTCTTGATCGAGTTGAGATACTTCAAAAAAACTTCCAAAAACTTTTACAAAATTGTTAGAAAAGAATAAAATCATTGACCACTTCTTTGCCTTAAAGATTCTGTAAACCCTTACTAAGTTATAAGTAAATCACTTATCATTTAGTTTTCCCATTCTTTTTGGCCTTTTTCTCTCATGAACTTGTTATTTTACAAGACCATTCCTTTTTTTCTATTACATCCATTCTATTTGTGTTCATCAATTATCACATTCTTCCCATTCCCTAAAAGAACTACATTTGGCTTGAAGTTTTTTAATGGATATTACATTCATGGAACTATGTAGGCAATTTCCACTTACCTAGTGCATATCGAGATAGCTCAATCACTCCCTTCCTTTTCTTCTACTTGCCCATTTTGTTTGTTTATTAAGTTGTCACCTATTTTCTATGGGTAATGTTCGTAAGGTTTTTATTACGTTGTTTATTTATTTATTTTTGCTTTTTTTTTAAAAAAAAATCTATTTATTTTCTTTTAGCACCATTGCCTTGATTTAGTTTACATGTGTTCATTAGGTGATTATTTGTCCACACTTACACTTGAATCCATCTATATTCATATGTTTACATCATCATCATGGTTTTTATCATTGATGCATTATTTCCTATTGAGTATTGGATTATGGGAGTCAGTCCCATGCATATTTTGGCCAAGTCCTCATGATGTTATACCATGATGCCTATCAACATGTGCTAAAACAAACCTAAGCTTGAAGAAGTCTATTCAACAATGGCATCGTCTCTTTATCATCGACATCCTGATTTCATCCCAATCATATCCCAAATAGAGTAATTAACAATGAATGAATTTTAACCTTTTTTAGTTCAGATGAGCATCTCCCTCCTAGTAGGTTATTCCAATTCATCATTACCCTCTATGTTAAGTTATCATCATCCTCAACCAATTTTATCATTTTTGCCATAATTAGGGTCCAATTATTATAATCACCTATGGAAAAATCATTGCACACCATCCCACTTGTATTTCCCAATGATTATAACTGCCTTTGGGTAGATCATTGTGTTGTCACCACTTTACTTTTTCTACCCATACAAGGGCATGCTATTCTCTTGTTTGTCTGTCATAACTAGGGTAGCTCCATCTTCTCAATATTATAACCACCTTTGGGCAAATCATTGTGTTATCATTCCATATTGCCACTATCAGTGTACAATGCTTATAACCACCTTTTGGCAAACCATTGTACATCATTCCACTTGAATTCTCAATGATTTTGACTACATTTTCAATATCATTGTGTTTTCACCCCATCATCTTTCTTTTCTTTGGTCCCCTCATTTTGCTTCTTATCAAGGGACCATTTGTCGACCTACTTGTGCCAACTGTTACCTCTAGGGGGTATCATACAATCAGTTTATCATTGTTGCATTTCAATGCATACAGGACCTTTTCATTCTTTGACAAGATGTTATTATGCTTATAGCTTGCAATGCCTTCCCAAATAGGGGCAAACTGTAGACACTTAAATCTAACCACCAATAACCTCCAATCAATCTTTTGGTCAATTTCCACCCAAAATGCACAATTTGGCCTAAAAACACAAAAACATTCTAAATGATGTGAAACCAATATATTCAAATGCTGATTTTGTCTAGGGTATCCCTAAATGGGGTAATGCAATTTATGGCCTAGCTAATTTTGATCAATTTATTTTAAGTCAAAATGCCAATTTTGCACCTAGGTGCTCTGGATTGCTCTTTCTTATCTAATATATTACACAAGACATGTGCCTTTATTATTTATTTTTGACAACATCCTAAGTGGGAATATGGTTCTAACACATCTGACATCACCTTCTAATTCCAATCCAGTCAAATTTTGGACCAATAATAAGGCATTCTAATCAATTTGAGTAATTTATGTATAAAGTGCTTAAACATGCTTAAAATCTAATTAATCCAAGTTAGAGCATAATTAATAATTTCATGGAAACTTGTTGAATACTTATTTTTGAAAATGAATATTGAATATTTGCACCATCAAGTGACCTCATTTTTTGGGAAGACATCCCCAGGCCATAAATGCCACAAATATCAAGATTCATGCCCTCCATGCCTTATCAATGCCTTCTATGATGCCCTCCATGCCTCTTAATTGCCCCTTCTTCTAGTGTCATGATGAGTATAATTATAAACTTAATTCCAAAAATTGAATTAATCTTCAACCACACATCTCAATCTTAGGATGGATGGTTCAAGTTGATTCTAGACATTCTCAAAAATCTATAAATAGAGAGGCCATGAACATCATTTATAATCTATTTTGGTGAAAAGTTATAATTAAAAAATATCTTCAAAATCTATTTCAATTATTGTTATCATTCCAAATTGATTCCAAGCCAAGCCAACCAAAGCCACAAGGTGCCAAGGAGAAGAGGAGATAGCCAAGCCTCCTTTGATGAAGACTTCAAGAGAACAAACCAAGCAAGCCACCACTAAAAAGGCATTTGGAGCATCCAAGGAAGGTGATAGAATTCTTGTGTTTTCATTCCTTACTTTTTAGTTATGTTTGTCATTTTCTTTTATTAACTAAGCTCTCCCTAGTGTCTAAGCCTAGATATGTTATGCTATTAGTGTGGTTCTTTCATTTTATTTTTATTTTGGTACTAACACCATACTAACCATCCTATCTTGAGTCAAATTCCTAGATCACAAGATTTAGTGCAAATCTGACATGTTGATATAAAAAGGCTAAGCGAATGAATCTAGGGTAAATGCAAATATGGGTAGTAGATTCATGTGAGATTTAGTAGATTGACACCTTAATAATTAGCTGATATGCATGGGTGAATCTCAAGATAACCATGAATTTTTTTAGGCTATCTAAAAAAACTATATAGTATACATAATGGAATCTTGACAAAATAAATAACTTAATACATAGAAAATATCATATGGGTTCTTCTCCTTAAGTTGGTCATACAAATGCAAACTATTATCTTGAGATCCAAACATCTCAGTGAGAATGTTTTAATAATGGTTATTATGCACACCTACCCCATATTCTCGTGGATATCCCCAATCTTGACTCTTCTGATACTAATGGTAGTAATAATACAAACTTTGTTTAGAGATCTACTCTATACAAGAGTCGAACATATTCATATACATAGGAATAATTTATTAAACACATAATAATAATGATATACTCTAATTCTCATTAATAATTTGGGACATATTACACATTTATAAAAGTATGATTCTTATATTTTATCCTTTAATTTCTCTCACCTATAAAACCTCCATACCTCTTTATTTGAATTTAGTTTAACAACCAAATATTACACAAACTATAATATATTAAACAACTCATAATACAAGTTGTTATTATAATCATATTTATATTATCTTTGATAATATAAATTATAAACATAATTAATAATGTTATGGATATTAAATCCTAACAGTTTCAACATAGTTCTTAGGCTTAATTTCATATATTAGAGTAAAAATTACTTTCTCCTTGTTCATTTCAACTCTTCTCCTTGTCTAAACTCCTTCATTTTTATTGCCAATGATCTGCTCTATAAGATGATCCTTTTAAACAAATCTTGCAAGTGGATTTTAATTTACTTCCTTAGGCTCTTCATTAGCTACTTCCTCTTCAAACTCTAATTCTTCTTCATAGATGTCTCTGTCAAGTTTAACATGTTTTAAGCCTTTATTAACCTTGAAATTGATGCTCTCTACAATCTTATGTAGCCTTTTGTTGTAACATATGTAAGCTTTGATTTGGGTGGAATAACCAAGAAATAATCCTTCACCACATCTTGATTCAAATCTTTCCAAGTTATCCTCTTTTTTCCTAATGTAGCATTTTCTACCAAACACTCTGAAATATTTAATAGAGGTAGGTTTTCCATACCATAGTTCATGGGGGGGTTTTATCACTATTTACCCTTAGTTAAACTCTATCCAAGATATATATTGTTGTTTATATTGCTTCTCTTTAACATTGTTTTAGCCATCTCCTTGACTATTATGTTCTTTCTTTTAACAACACCATTTTTCTATGGAGTCCTTGCTATAGATTAATGCCTATTGATTCCATGCTTCTCACAATATTCTATGAACTCATTTGAGGTGAATTCACCACCTCTATTAGATATTAAGAATTTTTATTTTTTATCTAATCTCATTCTCTACCATGGCCCTAAAGATCTTGAATCTTTCAAATGCCTAAGACTTGTCCTTAAAAAAGGTTACCCATGTCATTATAGAGTAACAAAATTTTAGAAACATGAAGTATCTTTCTCATTTGGATCCTCTTGTCTTAGTAGGACTGCAAAGATTGGTATGAACTAACTCTAAAGGATTTATAGTTGCATACTCCTTTATTTGAAATCTGACCCTTGTTTGCTTGCCTTGTTGACATTCCTTGCAAGTAGTGTCTATAAGTTTTGTTAATATAGGCATATGTCTAACACGCTTATTTGAGCTCAATTTTACTACGTTGTCAAAGTTGACATGACCCATTATTCTATGTCATAACCAACTCTCATCAATCTTTCCTATTAGGTAGTTATTACCATTCACTTTACTTAGATTATAAATATTGCTTTTAGTTCTTTTGCCTTATGTAACTAATATTCTAGATCTCCTTATCTTACAACCTTTTGCATTAAATGTGACCTTATATCCATTGACACACATTTGGATGACACTTAGTAAATTGTGTTTCAATCCTTCAACATAAAGGGCATCATGTGTAGGCAATTTTCCATCTATATTCAAGGTTCCTTTAGCATGGATTTTTACTGTAGTATTGTCTCCCAAGATGATAGAGCCTTCTTTACATTTACTTAGTTTTATGATCTTGCTCTTGTCACCAGTCATGTGTTTTGAGAAACCACTATCTATTACCCACAAATTTTGTTCCTTGACATGGAGTGCAATTTGAGCAATCATAGATTGTGTAACTTTATAATATTTCACTTTTCACACATCCTTAGGTTTCTTGTTTGGCTTATTTTTCCATTTTTAGAGAATTGTGAACCTTTGTTCACACTGGGAGGCATGTTTTTCTTTTCACTTTGTATTTTTGGTCTTACAAAGTTTATTCTACATTGTTTAGCTATGTGCCCAATTTTTTTATATTTATAGCATATTACATTTGTATCTAACAAGGGTTTTAATTAATTTCTACTTACAAATTTTGTTCTCCTTTTAGATATAACTCTACATTCACTAGCCCTATGGCCAAAATGATTACAGGTATAATAATAACCATAGAAAAATGAGGAATACGTAGTCATAGCATTTATTTGTGCAGGATGAGGATATCTTCTTAACTTTGGCTTTTTCAAGTATCTCACCCTTATGTAACCATCTACATCAACTACCTTTGTGTTCTGCATCTTCCTTGAGTTTGAAAATATTGACTCATTGTTCTTCTTCTTTTCTTTAGGATTTTTTTCTCCTTCAACTTTCTTCACATCAACAGTGCTTCTATTTGTCTTTGTATCTCTAGAGGCATTCATGCAAGGCTTTTATTTATTTATTCTTGATTATCCTTCTTCTTTTAAGTTATCATATAAATTGTCAGATTTACTAGTTATGGGACTTTTCCATTTTTCAAAACCAAGACCAGATTTCATTTTTGGTGGCTTTTGAGAGTTGATCAATTCATCAAGAATTTATGAACCTCCTTTCAGCTTCAAACCTTTGTCTATTTGTTATTTATTTTTTTCAAGTTATATTCTCAAAGCCACTATTTTTACTTCTAACTTCATGCATTCATCAAATTTATAATGTAGTTCAAATTAGATTACATCTATTCTTTTAGCCTCTTCAACTAGAGCCTTTAGGCTAACTACTATTTGATTAGATTTTTTAAGACTTTTGGATAGTTTTTCAATCTCTTTTTGTGCCTTCTTCTTCTTCTTTGAGTTTTCTTTTCTCAACTTTTCAATTTCATCTAGAGCACATATGAGTGCACCCTCTAGATCCAATTTTACTTCCTCATCTCCATCAGTGTCTTTAACTTCTTTTTATTGATCCACAGAAGTTGATTCTAATGTCATGAATAGGGATTCATTTCCCTCAACCACAAAGGCACAATCATGGTCATCATCTGAGTTATCACACTCATCCAATGAATCACTATCTTATTTTATGTACAAGCCCTTTTTATTTATAAATAAGTTCTTCTTCTTGGAGTAGTGAGGTTTCATATTTTTACTATCCTTTTCTTTCTCATAGTTATCCTTTTTGTTATAAGGGCATCTAGTAGCTAAATGTCCTACCTTACCATAGTTAAAGAATTTAAAGGGTAATTTACCTTTATATTTTCTTGACCCTCTTCTTTATTTTATAACAAAGTTGGCTTCTTATTCATCAGTCTCTTCAAATCGAGATGTAGGTGATTCTACTTTTACTTGTTTGGATACATCAAATGCAACTTCTCTCTTGAAAGTATCTATTTCTTCCATTCTCATCTCATATGCTATGAAGGTTTCATGAAACTCATCAATAGTAAGTTTATCCAGATCTCTTACTTCCTCTATTATAGAGATTTTAGAGTCATACCTTGATGTTATAGATCTCAAGACATTTTTAAAAATGACCAAATATTTCGTCTCTTCTCCAATTCCTTTGATTGCATTGACTAGTTCATCTACTCTAAGGAGGTAGTCTGAAAATTTCTCTTCTTCATTCATTTTAATACTTTTAAACTTGCCTCTATATGTTTGTAGCTTGGCCTACTTTACCTTATCATCACCTTCATATATGATCTTTAACTTGTTCCATACATCATGTGAATTTTGATAGTGCATGACTTTAACAAACTCTGAGTTAGACAATCCACAAAGGATAACATTCTTTGCATTGACATTTCTCTCATATGCTTTCTTGGTAGCTTGAGTATGAAGATCTATAGTAGGTATTGTATATCCATTTATAATAGACATCCATACATCAAACCCTAATGAAGATAAATATGCTTCCATTCTAATGCTCTAAAATGCATATTTTGATCCATCAAAGAGAGGTGCTTTATTTGAGGAAGATCCTTCTTGATTAACCATTTTTTCACTATCTAAGATCTACCTATGTTGATTAAGCTTCTTCTAAGGAACTAGGGCTCTAATACCAATTGTTAGAATAAAAATATATACTAAGAGGGGGGCGAATCAATAGATTGATTAAATTTAGTCCTTTAATACTTTTAATGCAACTTAAAAAGTATATGTAGATATCACACACACATAAATAGTTACAACACTCAGTGTACGTGGAAAACCCAAAATGGAAAAAAACATTATCAACATAATTAATAGAATATATTATTTTAATCCAACCTCATAATAAAAATCTCACTAGTTACAATGTTTAAGGGTAATAACCCTAAGGAGATACCAATCCCTTGATTTAAGAGTACTAACTCTAAGCACCTACTCCCCAACTGAGCACCAACTCAGATCTTTTGATGGCACCCACCTATCAGATCTATTATGGATCTACAACTCCATATTATAAAATTGATTTAAAAATGAATCCATCTCTATGTTACAGACCTATTCTATAACTTCTCATACTTTGTACTTCTTCTTTCTCTTCCTCTATGCCTCACTCCCTCTCAATTAAACTATTTTCACACATAGTGTATATCCTAGATGATGTATATATGTATTGGATTTAGGTCTCACATCTTCTCTATGTTTACACTTGGTTGTTACCACATCACACTCCATTTTTTGGAACTCAATTCATCTTTTTTTTAATGACAGGTTTCATGCTTCTTGAATTCACACAACACTACCATAATTATATATCTTTTACCATATTTAGCATATATCAGGATCTAGTTTTAATACACATGCCATTTTACACAATTTAGACTGATTACAATAATCTATATCATTATATGTGTCATAAAATGCATTTTACTTGAGTGTTTCATTACTTGATCATTAAGATGAAAAAATCTTTAAATACTGACCATTGATCTTAAGTTTCACACCATGATCCAATTATCCTCATTTAGATCAAGCTCATGTGCTACATTCAATCCTTGTGAGATTTTGAGCTTTAATGCTTCAAATTTAAGTTATGATCATTAATCTTTGTCTCAATCTCTCAAGATTAGGACACTTTACACTCTCACATGCCTTCTAAGCACTTTACTGGTAGTCCCCATGCTTGTGACACTTGGCACCCTCACATGCCTTTTGCACATTGCTATTAGTACCCACACTTGTGACACTTATCACTCTCACATGCTTTCTACACATTGGCAGTCATTATGCTTATGACACTTGACATCTTTGCATGCCTCCTAAACATTATCAGTCCCTATGCTTGTGATACTTGGTATCCTCACATACCTTCTACATATTACTATCAGTTCTTATTATTGGGAAACTTGGTACTTTTGCATTGATCATTGATCATTTGAATTTGAACTGCACCATAGATCTACTACTTGAGCTTATGATCCTGACACATGACATCTCATTCTCAAGTTTTTTAACTTAATGACTTTGTTTCATGTTATTAGATCTTCATCATGTGATTAAGTGTTCATCATTGATCAAATTTGGATAAATATTAAATCAAGGACTTAGGAATATTAAAGTCTTTGATCAATGCTCTAAGCTAGTAATTGCTAGCTTGAAGGGGCCAATTTCACAATGATAAGGAAGGCTTAAGTCATAACTTAAGTGACTGGTTCCTACCTATATATAGTCAACATAAACATATAAGTGCCTATGAACACCATGAATAAAACTAATAGGGTTTTACTAACAAACACTAGTAATGGCCAAGAGCAAAGAAAAATCATTTTTGATCTCATTTCCCTTCATCTAAACTTGTAGACCATATAGATGAGACACACTTGATAAACCCATAATAGATATTCTATCAATTTCTATACAAACATCCAAAAAAAGTTTCTATAAAAGCATAATAACTTTGTATAACAATATTGCAACTTGTTTAATTATAAAACATGATATGCTCTCCATGAATCTTTTTTGTGATTGATACTCTTGACATCAATGACATCCATAGAGCTAACTATCTCCATTTTGACATCAATGAAAATTATATTGCTAAAAATAGAGAGGGCTTGAAGGATATTTAGAGATAATGATGGTTAATTTATTGAGGAAATATTAGTTCTAATTAATCCAAATGTGGTTGAGACTTATGGAAGTGGTTGTGTCTCATTTATTAAATCATGTTTACTTGCCTCTTCTCTCTCTCTTCCACTTTTCTCCTATATCTCCCATCTCTCCCCCATTTATGCATTATATTCTCATTTGACAAGGATAAACTCTATTAAAATTTGTAAGAAAGACCTTTTGAAGCAATAAATATCAATTTTTACCTATCTCTTGCCTCTAAATCGTGTTTATCAAGCTTGTGCATGATGGCCTTGTGAAGAAGTGTTATTCCATGTCCATTTTCCTTACTTATTGACTATTTTAAGGTGTTTTAAAGTTAGTTTTAGGTCTAAAATTGAGCTCTTTCTATCATTAATAGATTCTTGGTGTGAATTTTAGAATTTCTCTTTGCTTCATTTATTATTTGGTAAGACTAGTTTATGAAATACTTATGCAAATTAGCTAGTTTATGAGGTTGTGTGAGAAAAAATTATCTTATGTTGAGTTAGTGTTTATTTAAATCTTATGTGAGTATCAATAAATTTTGTGTATCACCTTTTTAGTGTTTTTAATCATCCTATACCCTCTCTCTATCTCTTTTCTAAGTAGAAATAATAGTTTAGGAGATCTAACAAGAGGAAGCTAGCCTTTTCCAGAGGTTCAACCTCACTATAGGATATCCACAACTTGATGTTGCTCTAATATTGTATTTGGGAGTGAGATATCCTACATAGATATCCAAAAAGGGTGCAATTCTATTGTACAACAAGTCCATAATGTACATTATGTTGACATTGAAAATGGAGGCATAACTTGTAGACATGTTGATCCATTAGAATGAGGGTAACACTAATAGCTCCAAGAACATTCATAAAAGTTTAATTATAGGGTTTTGACCTATAATTCCACCTAAATAACCCTTTTTGGTTTAATAATGGTCAATTAAAGGTGATTGTAGAGTGATGGTGCATGTTGAACATAATATTTGGTGTGTTGGCCCAACTTTCGATGTGATAGGAAAAATTACAACTATGATTTGAACCTTAAGGACTTAAAGGATATTAATATACATGATATTTAGGATATAACATAAAATATTCACCTATAGGCATCCATTTTACTGTAAACTAGCCTACTCAAGAGGAAGGTATACATTGAAGGGCTATCAGAGGTTGGGAAAGATAAACATGTTTTGAGTGTCTCCACAAATGATAATTATTTTATAATTTTATTCTCATCACTTTTAAATATGACAAGGAAGGATTTGATACAAACCTATAGTCATGACTCAAACTTGGTACACAGTATTAATAACCTCGAGGTCTATCTTAGAAAGTTATGGAGTAAGAGGGATTTTAAGGGTAGTTCAATCCCATAATTTATTAAAGAGTACAATCATAACTTATTTTAAGTCCTCATATGTTCAATTTTTTTATAATATAGGTTAAGTGCCCTTTGTTTTATCTCAGATAGAAGGCACTCCTAGATAGACACACCCTACAAGTTTAGTAAGAAAATTATGAGAAGGTGACTTAAATACTAATGAAACCTTGTATAAGGGTCTAAGAAGTTTTTTTAAACAAGAATTAATATGAATAAGGCCTCATAGGTGTTATAGGACAAAAATGGTGGCTTAAACCCACCAAGGTACAATCAGTCCTACTAGGCCTAAATCCCAATTAGAGGGATAATACCACTTCTAGGGCCAGATGAGACTTTCAAAACATTGTAATACCTTAATGGGGAGATATAAGGTGATTTTAAACCTTTATTTTACAAAGAGAGGTCATTTATTAGCTTAATAATAACTTAGGGTGCACAAAATGTAGGGAATAACTCAAGAAGGCATATTTGGAAGCTCATATGTGTACAGACAGTTAGTATGGGAACATACAGATTTTGGAGATGTTTAATAGGGTCATAAATAAGGTTTTAGTGGAATTTGAATTAGGATTAAATGTCAAAACTTTATGAATAAATGCTAAGGGTCAAGACCACTTAAACCCCTCAAAAACCCTTAATAATGAACTAATTGGAAAGACAAATAAAAAGGAATTCAAATTAGTTATTATGAATTGGAAAATTAATTTGACTTGTATAGGACTCCCCTTCTTCCTATAAGATTGGATTGTACCCTATCTATACGAATAGGGTAAAAAATAGTTTTCTTGATAGTTTGTGATGTTTTATAGGTTTAAGGGAGATTTTAAATATTAGAATCACTTTGGGAGACCAAGTATGACATAATATAACTATTGATGCTCATTTATTGCTTTATAAAATCACATAAGTACCTCTACTAGCTACTTCACTTCATGTAGTCCAAATTGACATAATGAATGGAAAGTGATCATCACATGAGAAGGTGATAACTCAAATTGAGAGGAATTTTAAAGCCTAATTAATGGATTTAGGTATAATATGTATCTTTATATGTGTAATACCACCCTATGAATATATTGGATTGAATAACTAATGGGTATCTTGGTGACAAGTGTGAGGAATGAGTGAAAGAAGGATGACAGTGACTATAGGTAGTGAGGACACTTATCCAGAAGAATATTAGTGATTAGGGATGCATCTAATGCATTTTTGAGATTTTAATTAACCCCACCCATCATATTTAACATCTATAAATTATTCCTAGCCCACTTTGGAGTGCTCAATGGAAACCAATGATGAAGGCAGTTTCTAAAAAGGTAGTTGAAGAATCCTACGCCAAATTTGAGGAGTTTTCATGTTTGGAGAGATATTTTTCCAAAAATACCTTTCATGGTATATTTCATACTTCATTATTATTTAGATGTAACTCTCTATCTTCCTGACACTTTTTCTTGTGAATCTTGAGCTTCATTCTTTTCTCCCCTCTCTCACATTCTATAAGTATTGGTTATTTTGGCTCTTATATTCTAATTCCACACCATGTATGGTGACGCCTTACTAGTTTGATGTTATAATTTGCATTTGAGTAATACATGAAATCTTGTTTTGAGTTCACAAACATATTTTCTAAGTTTGTAAAGGGATGTATGGTGCGGTATAGTATAAATAACTATCCTTATCTTATCTTTGTCCTTTCATGTTTGGTGCAAGGAGTTTATATTCTAACATGTCATATGGAATGTAACTAGTGTGTTTGTATTACTTAAAGTGTTAAATTGTCCTTAGAGTATAAAATTTTACCTTTAGTCTACTTACTTTGAGTATTCAAATGTATATCACCTCTGTATTGAAATACTAATGTTAGAACATCTTATGACTTTGAAGTTAGTGTTGTAGGTCTTGTTTCTTAGTAAAAGAGTATGATGATATTATGGATATATTCATGTTGTATCACCCCCTTATAATATTTTAATTTCAATCACACTTATACCTATTTTCACACAAGAAATCAGTTAGTGTAGGTGATAATCACTTAAAGGCAAATCTAGGGTGTTATCCCTAAATCCTAGAGGTCTACCTCTATTATAGGCAACCCATAGGCCTATATGTATTCAAATATTTCCAAAACATTAGAGTAAGCTTAAACAAACTCATCTAGGTTGAAATATTTTGTGCCAATAGTTCTATAATTCCTAGTCAGGCCATTGTCCTAAATATAACTTATCAAGGTGAATGTTGGTCTTGACAACATTAGCTACATATGGTGTGCTACTCAACATTTAGAAACTCCATTTAAGGTAAAATATAGTTGTAGACCATTATTTTTTTATATATTTATGCTCATATTTTAGGTCCTTACTAGGTCATATTCTAGTAAAGTTTTCAATCCTATCAATCCACCTCTTTGACCTAAATTTCCTCTTGAAGTTCAATATCCTTAACCTATTTTTCCACTTAAAGAGAAAGAGGAATTTGATATCCAAGAAGACCAAGAGAGTGAGGAATAATTCAAATAAAACATGGCTAGGTAGCATACCTTCCTAGCCTTTAACACTAAAAATTGAATTCATCTTGATGCCTATGATGACATTCCCCCTAATGCTACAAAGAGTAGCATTCTTACATTCAATGGTGAAGGCCATGTAACTCCTAGTGAGCACATTAAGGACATATCAACATTTTGTAGTTTTAATAATGTAACTAAGGTCAACATTACCATTAGACTCCTTGACATGTCCCTTAAAGGGAAATCACTTGATTGGTATATGAATTTTACCAATGGTTGCATCACAACTTGGGATGGTTTTAGAGTGATACTAACATCAATATTTGAGGATAGAAGTGACCACACTTCACTCATACACCAACTCAATGTGATATAAAGATCCCCCAAGGAAACAATGCATTATTTTAATGAGATATTCTAAAATACTTAGTATAGGTTGTCTCCTCCTATGAGACCACCTGCTAGATTTGTCTTCCCTACATACTTGAGGGCCATTGGAATATACATAGCCATTATTTTACAATCCATGAGTGGTTTCACTCTACCTCAAGCATATGACCTTTCCATTAGAGTTGAGAATGGCCTCATAAAATTTGGGAAGTTGCCTCTAAAAGTGTCTATACCTATACTACCAAATACTTATGCTACTACTCTAAGTGTTTTCCAAGTTCTTAATGCTAATTCCAAGCCAAGGACTGATCCTAAAAAGGTAGATGATGCCATGAATAAATATGCAAGAATTCAGATGTTAGAATCTCATCTTAGATAATAAATGTTTCATGTAAATTTTCACTTAAGTTCTAGGAAAGAGAGAAAAGAAACTCAATACGGATATGGTTGAAAAACATATTTATTTATGTGTGCATTGAATCCAAATAATTTTGAGATATCCTCTTTAGCTTGGGAGGAAGACCTACATATAAGGAAGCACTAAAGAAAACTTATTTGTTAGATAAATAGTTGGGTGGATTGCCTAGCAATAGCTAGATCCCAAAAGTGAGAGCTTCCTTAGGAGATGTCAATCCACACATTTTAAACAATCAAGTTGATAAACTAGAAAGAAGATACTTGAATAAATAATTAAAAGGTAATGAAATTGAATACAAGAAAGCTTGCTAGAGGAGTAGACTAGGAATGATCTAATAAACTAATTAATGCTAGTGTTAACAGGTCAAGTTATGCTTTATAAAATTAGAAAGGGGCTTGTGAGTGGTTGGAACATAGAAAAATAGATTTGATTAGGTGTAGGTGGGCCAAGTTAGCTTGTTATTTTTTTTGCCATAGGTGACCATTAGTGGTTGAGGTGACCATTGATAGTTAGCCTGACCGTTAGTGGTTGAGGTCCAACTATCGGTGGTTGAATGTGGAATTCTAGGCTTGATTACTAAAAGGTGATGGGATTTCATAGATGAATTCTGGGAGTTAGTTAAGGGATAGGTTGATTATGAAATGGAATAAAAGTACATGAATATTGATAAATAAGTACTTGTCTTACCAAAAGTTACTTGGGTGGGTGGTTGATGTAGTTAACTTGTTGGTGGAATTCAACTCAATTCTAATAGAGTAATGGTACCTAAAAGCATGATTGAGAGACAACAGTAAGTTGGATCTCAATAAGATAGATGATAAAACTTAATAAAATTGATGGCACTAATTAACTTGATTGACTTACAAAAGAAAACTCCTAAATGCCTAAGCTCCTGATAATTATTGTAGATGGATTTGACTTCCTAAGCCTCTCTCTCTTATAAGAATAAGCAAGAGGTGGATGTGAAGGTGTAATAGGGTCATATAAATATAATCTGTGTATGAAATGGCTTGAAACAAAAATTAGATAATTTATATTTAGAAAAGGGTCAATAGAGATTGCATGCTCCTAATAAAAATGTGGATCTTGACCATCGATGGTCAGGGATTCCCAAAGTTGACTATCAATGGTCACCCTAACTGTTGACAGTCATGGTCCCTAGGGACAGGGTCTTAAAGGTTAGGGTTACTCAATTAGGTTCAACTGAGTGTAAATTAGTTGGTTTAGGCCTGATAGGTGTAGGTTGGTATTAAAGGGGCCCAATGGTGCTTCATAGCTACTTTGACAATTAGAATCATAGGTGTGTAGATTTTTAGTGTCTACATTTTGCCATTTTTTATTATGTATCTTATGTGAATGAGATACAAAACAAAAATAGAGTATGGGTCATGGGTCTAGTTACCTCAAGAGTGGGAGGAGGTGTTTCCCCTCAAATCAAGAGTCAATGAGGTAAAACTGAAGTGGGTATGTGTTTGATAAGTGGTAGATGGGGAGTCATTAGTTGGTGGCATGATGTTGGGAATTTGAGATGCAAAAATGCACATAAAATGCAAAAAAGGTGTGATATCCAAGATCATGCAAAGTTAAGGTTGTCAATGTTTGTAAAAATAAGGGTTGGTACTAAGGACAAGTGATAAGTGAACCGTGTGACCACCTATAAGCATGGTGACTGAGAACACTCATAAACATAAGTATCCTAAGTAATTTATATGTATCTAGTGGGTATCCAAGGTAGGAAGTACTCCTTGGGAAAACCTAAATAGGTCAAGTGTCATGGGTATCTAAGGTAGGAAGTGCTCCTAATGAGACATAAATAGGTTGGTATGCATGAGGTGGCATAAAATTCTAAAAGGTCAACATGGCAATGTTGTTGCTAAGATCAAAGGACCAAGAAAAAGTGTTTCAAAAGTACATGCCAAATGGGCCAAAAGTGAACAATGGTGAGGTGATGAGGTGGTCATGTTGGTGGGAGAAAGAAATCTCCAAAGTAGGCAAGATCTTAGCATAAATAGCTTGAAATGGGTAGATTATAATCAGAAGGTGAAAAGTGGGTTTGGAGGGTAACTTGACCATTGATGGTCACCCTAATTATCGATAGTCAAGGGAAACCCTAAAATTTTAAAGGGTAAAAGTAAAAACACAAAATTTAATATGTAATTTTACCATGCTACATTGTTTGACTAAGTTCTAAGAAATTTGGTTGTTTTGTGAGGAGGGTGCATGTTGAGGTAGATGTTTTTCATTGACTAGAGACACATGATTTATTTCATGGTTTTAAGATGTAGGGAGCATTAGGTCATGGATAAGTACCTACTCAAAGTCTCAAACCATGGATGAGGTTAGGAAATGAGGTAGGGGTCCACTAAATTGATAGCTAGGTGTGATTTTGTTGTTGTTTGTGTTTGTCTAGTGGGATATGTTTACAAAATAGATGTTTTGGCTTGCATGCCCTAGGTAGGGTTTTGGGGGTTTTGGTTAAATGGGGTGGGTAAAACATCAAAATGAAAATGTGGGTGGGTGATTGGGTAGTAGACTAGTTGGGTAGAGTGTTTAGGCTAAATGTGCCTTAAATTGTGTCCCTATTTAGGTCCTAGTAGGTTTAGGAATTCTAGTCATGGAATGCCCATAGGTGACCATCAATGATCAAGTTTGATCATGATGGTTGACACCCTAGGGACTAGGGGTGCCCAACCATCAGTAATTAGTATGACTACAGATAGTTATCCATGATGAGGTAGGGTTGTTAAAAGGTGTTAAGGGTTTAAGCATGGTTTGAGGGTAAAATGTAATGGTTAGGCCTAAAGTTTGGCCTGATAGGTTGATTACAAGGGGTAAATGGGTTATGTCTATGATTAGGTGAAATATGTTAGGGTTAGGGGAATTTTTTTAAAATATAGGGTAGATGAGACCAGTTAGGGTCTAAGCAAAGCATTTTGGTTTGGTGTAGGCTAGGGATCAAATACAGATGCATGACTGTGTGTCATTGATCTTCTTGACACTACTCAAAGGGATGACTGCTGATGATTGGGTCCATATGAAGGTGGTAGGATAGGAGGTATGAGGCACTACCAACACATGCCTAGGGATACATCTATGATAGTATCACTCATCAAGAGATGGGATCCTAATACTAACACTTTCTTATTACTAATTGGGGAGATGAATATTCTCTCAGAGGATGTCCATAAAATCACTTGATTCCTACTACATGGCATAATGATCTACCAGATTGAGTAGGAGGATCACGATGAGTATGTGAAGTAATTATATGGAGATGATAGCAATTAGGTCCACTAGCACTCTGGAGGGTTCAGTTAGACAACATTATATGAGAGGGATCTTGAGGAGAGGAGACTTATGATGATTTTGATGATCATGGTTACTTGCTTTGGGTTTATATATTCTAGCAGCAAGAGATTCCCATATGTATTACTAGTTATTGTGGTTGAGCTATTTCTTGGGAGGATAGTATTTGGTTGGGTCCCAATGCTACTAGTCTAGATTTATAGAGAGCTATGGGAATACAGAAACCATAGGAGGTATGGCATCAGTGTGGGCATGGTTATGCACTATTAGGCCTATGAGCACATCTAGTTACTAAGGCCTATGGTATTTCTATATATGGGGTACACATAGCTAGATTTCCATATGGGCTTTATGAGGTGGAGAGATGACTATATTACATCAAGGGCTAGAAGTGGAGCACATGACATTGAGTGGTTCAAGGCTACCCTATGTCGATTAGTAGTTGTAGACATCACATGAAGATCATACCTATAGTTCCCCATCTAACTAGGATATAAGAGGGAGACCCTTACTATATAGAGATATAGGTGGATTGTTGGCCTCCAAGAGGGTGAGTTTTATTCCCTTTGACTAAGTGTGATTCTAGTTTGACTTGTTACAAGGTGTACTAGGTCCACATCCATAGTATAAGAGGCAAGACTCAAAGGTTTAATTATCGACACCCTAGCATGTTCAAATAGTTCTAGATGGTGGGTTTGATGAGCTTATTATTAGGGCTCCCATAGATGATGTAGGGTACACATATGGATACATAGCTTGGTACCAAACTATTTATGTAGTTGTAGATGCAAGTGGGGATGATGGAGGGCTACTGCTAATGGTTGTAGATGTAGGAGGCCATGGTGGATATGTAGGGGCATCATTAGCCATGGTCTAGGTTTAGGTATAAGATATACAAGGATAGGTGACCATATTACAAGGCTATATTTAGGCATACAAGGTCAGTTCACCACCATTATAGGTGAGTGATATCTACTTCGGTAGAGGGATGGGGTAGGTATGGTAACAATAAGAGGTCCATTAGACATAGTACCCTAAGCATGCTATCTAGATACTATTACACAACTTAGATATTATGAGGTGATGGTATTAGATGAGCTACTCTAAGCTATGAGGTATGCAGAGTACATAATGAGCTTGGTTGATGGGCCATTGATAGTTACTCTAGGTCAGTGGGCTTCTCTAGTGGGACAAATAAGGGTCCTAAAGGGACCACCATCATGTACTAGTATAGGCATATATGGGACTAATGGCAGTGGTGTAGGCCTATGATTATGTTGAGATATGTTATTTTGATGTATTATTTTGATACCAACCCACGTGTTGATGTAGTGAGATGTATATGTTTTGAGAGAGAGCTGACACATTGTGACATGTATTATTTTTTGATGATGTAATGTATATGATGGATCCTTATGGATTATGATTATGGCTTATGGGTTTTGGTTCATGTTTATGATGTTTGACTTAGTAGCTTAGGCATGTGATGTTTTGATAATGCTTATGGTTATGATAGGATATGTTATGGATGGATACATGTTATGGATTTATTTATGGTTATATTGTTGAAATGGGGAATGGTAAATGCCCTAATATTTGGCTCAGCTATTTGGTTTATTGTTATGATTATGTAATGATATGCTTATGGTTTATGATCTAATTAATGTTCATGGTTTGGTATGATATGTTGACATTGTGTTTGACTCATTGATGAATAGATGTTGATGCTCGATGACATAGATCATGATCATACTTTTGATGTGATGTTTTTTGTTCATATTCATAGTGATAGGCTTACATAAACTAATAAAAGATAAGAAAAATAACTTGATGCCTTTTTATCAGTAAAGACTAACACAAAACCCCAAATTGGATTGGCTTAGTGAAAATAAGCCTTTTGAATGCTTCACATTAGCATGCTTAGGTTGATAGATAGGAATCCTGATAACATTTTGTTAAGTAAGCTCATAGTCCTGTGTATATGATATGTGGAGGGAGAATGGGTGAAACTAGAACCATTAGCGAGACTTGTATGCCTTTTTGTAGGTGTTCAAAGAGGTAGTATAAATGAGTCTATGTCTATATATTAAGTGTAGACTAATCAATGTAGGAAGTCTACTAAGGAGATCTGATTGCAAATTTTCAAGATTACTGATGTTATGAAAGTAGATTATAGCTTTCAAAAATCTTCTACTCATGCTTTGCTTTTGATTTTGATTGGGGAGTTGGGGAAGCTGATTGCTTTGGGAAGCTTTCAAGAAATTTCTAGCTTTACCAAATGGTTTACTTAGCCATCCTTCAAGGGACTGGTCTAAGTTTATATACCTAGTACAAATGTTTTTGATAGATACCCTTCAAGGGAGTAGTCCACCTTATGTTTGGTAATTTTAGTTAATTTTTAATAGCTATCCTTCAAGGGAGCATTCTATGAATGCTAAGAATGACCCATGATTTGTTTTTCCTATTTGATATTGATTTTGTTTTTATTTAATTTTGCTTGACATAGACTTGCTCATGCATGCTCAATGGATTACCTTTATAAAGGTAAAATTAAGTTGACAAGAAGGTTCAGTAGGTGAAAGAGAGCTATAGGTGACAATGACCATAGGAACTGATCTCAAAGAGATCGGAAGCACTATGAGAATCATTCTATGGATAGAGCCATGATATTTATAGCTCAATATTAGGCTATAATTGTGATGGGTAATCACATGATTCAGTTTTAGTTGGTTACCCCTAAAAAAAGGGAAATGAATCTGGTTTGCAATGGATGAGATTAAGTTAGATGAATGATGATTGTGATCCCTATCTAACAATAGAAGGGATATAGATGCCAAGTGTTGAGAGGCTCATGTTCTAGTTTAAATTTTAGAGAGGACAAATGATAAGCTTGTAATTCATACTTATAGGTAATGATGTAGGTTCCAAGCTAATTGAAAGAAAATTTTCCCCTTTTATTTTTCTCCATATTAGTTATATGTTGATTTTCCTTAAGAACAAGATCTCTAATATTTAATTCTCATACTTTTAAGTGTTTTTTATAATCTTGTTTGACTCATTCTTGATAGACATGAAGATGGGAAAGAGTGGCCAAATAATGTTTGTCAAGTAGATCAAGATGAGCTAAATTTTCTTGATGATAATCATTTTCCAAAACAAGCTTGTGAAAAGATATGTGAAGAGAAGGTATTTAGACATCAAGAGGTAATATAGCCTTAGTTCTAAACACAAGTGAAAAAGGTGTAACACCTGTAGGAATTTGGATGCTAGTGTGATATGCCAATAGAGTGAAAGGGATGTGCAAGTGAAAATCTTGGCTTGAGGCATTAACCATTTTTGTAATAATATTGTTAAGGGTTTTGTTAGAGGCTTCAGCTTGTCTATTTACTTGTGGGTGATAAGGTGATGAAAAGTTAAGTTTAATACCAAATACATCACAAAGGCCTTAAACTTGTTTATTTTTGAAATATTTGTCATTATCAGTGATGATCTTATGGGGAGCACTGAAATGATAGATGATATGGTGAGTGATGAATTTGACAATATTTTTAGCCTTCATCAAGATAATAGGAATAGCCTACACTCATTTGGTAAAATATTCAATTGTGGTAATGATATAATGATGTCATTGTGAAGAGTGGGGGTTCATTTTGTCAATGATGTCTAGGCCCCATTATGAAGAGGGCCAAAAATTTTCATAAATGTGAAGACTATTGGTAGGTGTGTGATGTAAATTAGCATGTTGGTGACACTTGATACACTTTTTCATAGAGTCATAACAATCTTGGTTAAGGGTGGGCTAGTAATAATCCAAGTGGAGGATGTGTTTATCCACAATGATTCCACTAAAGTAGCCCCCATAGATACCCTCATGTGTCTCTTTGATAGTGTGAGAGGCTTTTAGACTATGAAGGTAATAATATATGAGGCCATCAAAAACACATTTGTAGATAATTCCTCCTATAATGGTATAAAAAGAGGTGATCTAGATAAATGTCTGATGAGAATTCCTAGAGAGGCTAGAGGGAATTACTCTAAGATGAAGGTAGTCAAAGGTTTGTTGATACCAAAGGTCATGTATGATCTCCTCCACAATAAAGATGGTTGGAGTGTCTAACTTGGTGTAGGAGGGTTCAGTAAGGTGATAGACAATGACTGAGAGTTTGGAGTTAGAAGGTGCTGATGGTATCTAAGAGACAAGCAAAGTCATGGTACCAAAAAATTTATTAGTAGATCATGGGGTGGTTTAGATATGGTAGTGTTTTAATGATGCTAAAAGTTTTATAACCAGTTGCTTGTATAGCTATAAAACCTCATTCTTACACTAGAAAATACTGATGACTTGGTTGAGCACAAGGTGGGAGTCACCAAAGATATTGATTATTTAGACTTCTAAGACTAAGGTAGTTTGGAAACCTATTACTAAGGCTTCATACTTAGCCACATTGTTAGTGTATTTAAATTCAAGTTTAAAGAACAAAGGAAGTGGTTCACCGATAAGGGGGACAAAGATGATATCAACTCCCCCACCATCTTAACATTTAGAATCATCAAAAAACATGGTTACCTGATTGGTGAAATCCACTTGAGATAAGATTATGATAGACTCATCTGGGAACTCTAGAGGGGGAGGTTGGTTGTTTGCTAGGGGTACCTCAGCTAGTTGGTTGATGATGACCTACTTCTTGAGTGATTTCTACTAGAGGAACTCAAGGTCAAACTCAACTAAAATCATGAGCCACTTAGCCATATGTTATTTTTGATATGGTTTAGAGTGCATGTACTTGAGGGGGGAAGTATTAGTTATGACAAAAAAAAATCATTAAGAAGGTAGTGGTGAATTTTGGTGGCCATGAAGACTAGGGCCAAACATAGTTTCTTGGTATGTGTGTATCGAGTCTCATATTTGACAAGTGTGTGGATAATGTAATAGATGGCTTGATCCTTGTGTTATTCATCTTGATGGGCAAGAATCACCCTTAGGTGTTGGTTTGTGGTAGAGATATAGAGGAAGAAAGGTTGGCCATCTTTAGGAGGTATAAGGATAGGTGGAGATAGTAGGTACTTTTTGAGTGCATCAAAGGACTTTTGACAATCGACATTCAACTTGAAATAGACATCATTTTTAAAGAGGTGGTGGAAGGGTTGACACTAATAAGAGATTTAAGAGATTAAGTGATGAATGGATTGAATTTTCCCCTATAATCTATAGATTTGTTTGAGGTTGGTTAGAGGTAACATCTCAAGGATGGCTCTGATTTTAGTTGGATCAACTTTGATTCCTTGAAGGTAAATGATGAAGCCAAGATGTTTGCCTAAAAATACCCCAAAAATACATTTCTTAGGATTGAGGTGGATGTGATAGTGGATAAATCACTCAAAGATAATCTTGAGAATAGCTAAATGGTCTTTGTGAAACTTAGAGTTCTTGAGAATGTCATCCACATAGTCTTGAATGATTATATTGATAAGGTCATGGAAAATATATCTCATGGCATGTTGGTAGGTTACACTAGCATTATTAAGATGAAAGGGCATTACTCTACAAAATAAATTCCCCCATGGGGTGATAAAGGCAATCTTGTGCTGATCTTTAAGGGCAATCAAAATCTGATATAACCCAAATATTTATCAATGAGAGACAACATCTTGTGGCCTATTATAAGATCAACAAGTTGGTCAATACTAAGTAGAGGAAAGTTATACTTTAGCTAAGTGAGGTTGAGGTCATGAAATTCCACATAGACACATAGTTTCCCTATGGAGTTAGTGACAAACATGATGTTTGAAACCCATTGGGGATAATCAATGGGTTGAATAAAGTGGATAGAAAGGAGGTGTTGAAGTTCTTATTTAACAAGGAAAGTAATGTGAGGGTGCATTTAGTGAAGTTTTTGTATGATAGGTTTGGTGTCACACTTGGTTATGATGTTATGGGTGGTAATGCATGGGTTAATACTAGGCGTGTCATCATATGACTAGGTGAATGCAATACTGTGGTCTTGGAGGAATGTAGAGAAGTCTTGTAGTTCCTTAGAGGTGAGAGTTTGGCCAAGTTTGATGTTATGGGAATTATCCGGAGTGCTTATGTCAATGTATATGGTAGATTCATTCAACACGGTTGAGGTTTTTAGAGGTAAATATTTATGGATGGAGGAATCTAGTGCACCAAGGTAGGTGAGAATAGCATCATCATCCTGACACTAAATGATGTTAATGGTAGGAGAGTCCTCTCCCATGAGTTTAAGATGGGTCAAAGGGATGGATATGGATGTACCTTCCTTTTGATAAGTTAGGGGGCCAAGGGTGATCATGTTGATAGAAAATAAATTAGGTGGAATGATGTCGTCATCCTCACCCATAGGTGGAGGTGGTGTTTATGAGGAAGGAATTTCTTCTTCAATAATGGTAGGGGTAGTTAGTTTGGATTTATTCTTATTGGGTATAATGAAGCCAAGGTCATGATTATCATTAGGATTTTGGGTCTCAATTGAGGTCAATGTGTGTGGTTCATGCTCATATTGTCTCAAAACAAATCCCTCCCAAGCACATTTGTGAAGTTATAGTTTTATCAAATTTTGGGTTGTCCAAATAAGAGAAGGTGGAGGTGAATGGTTGAGGTGGAGAGGGAGTGATAGCAACATTAATTGGATTATCAATTACCCCATAGATAAAGTGGGTTTGATAACTCAGAGGCCCCAAGGGGTTAATGGATCCAATGTTGGGGTCATAATCTAGTTGGTGGTTGAGTTTCCTATATTCTTAGGGAGTAAGGAGGGAATCAAGGGTGAAGAGATGGTATTCTCCAAGGGTAAGGCATTAGAAGGTAGGTTACAAAGGATTGGTGATGGGTATTTGGTCTATGAGGATAGATGAGTTGGTGGATGCCTTAGTGGAAGAGGAAGAAGTAATGGATTTGTCTTTCATAGGTGAGGGCTTGATGGTGGTTGTTTGTCACACTTTGGATGGAGGTAGAAGAATGTCATTAGGTTCGTAGGTCATATTACATGCTACAAAAGGGATAGGGTTAGCTTGTATGGTAATAGCTTGACCTTTGTGTTTAAACTTAACATAGTGATAGAGGGTGGAAGGTACACATCCCATGGCCTAGATCTAAGGTCTCCCTAGAAAAACATTATACTAGAATTCACCTTTGATCACATAGAAGAGTTTAGGGAGAGTGTGAGGTCCTAGCCAAATATGAAGGATGATGGTTCCTAAGGTAGTGGTTATAGTGTCATTGAAATATCTAAGGATGGCTAAATTTTTGGACATGACATTGTCTGATAGCTTGAGTTGCTCATAGGCATGGGAAGAGATGATGTTGATATTATCTCCCCGATTAATCATAACCCATTTGATGCACATCTAGTTGATGTGGGTTGTAATAAAAAGAGGGGGATCAAGGTCTTTTGGGTGGATAGAAGGTATCTTTGAGCCCTTGGAGTTAACAAGGGTGGAGAGTTGGAGAACACCAATAAAGACCTATATAGGTTAGGAATTCCCCTATCTAACTTCAATGGCTTGCATAGCCTCAATCATGGCCTGATGATGGTGGGGTGAAGTGGAAATGAGCTCATAAAGTCTCATTTTTTCATGGGTCTAGTGGAGTTGTTTAAGGATGACCTTCCTCATAGATTCAGAGGGATTAGCCTTTGAAGTTCCTAAGATGGTGACTTTTGGCTTAGCTACAAACATAGAGGTTTGAATCTAGTTTGGTATAGGGTGAGTTGGTGGGTATATCCATGGAATATACACTTTAGCCTTCCATTTATCCTTTTGTTGTGATTGTGTGACCAAATTAATGGTATATATATAGGAAGAAGGTGTGATGGGGGGTTGGGTATATTATCCATCACTCTAAGGTGAGCGTGGGGGATTAGGAATGTGTTGTTTGCTAGTTATTGGTTTTAATGGTAGAAGAATGGGTGGAAGGTCATCTACCAAAATATCATCCTCATCATAGAGTCGATGGATAATGGTTTGGAGAGCTTTAAAATTCTCTATGTCATGCCTAGGTATCTTGTGATAGGAGCATATTTGATGGTCATTATACCAAGTTGGCTTAGAATCAAAAGGATAGAAAGGTCTGATGGGAGGTAATGTGAGGTAAGAGGTCTACACTAATCTTTGAAGAATTGTCATATATGATTCTACTATAGGTAAGAAAGGTTTAGGGATCATGGTTTGGGTTGGTAATATGGGTGTGTTGGTGGAAATAGGGTTGGTGAGAGATGGTTTGGGTAAGGTTGTGTTTCTAGTTGATGGTTTTGTTCTAGGTATGTTGGTAGTTGGGGTGGCTGAGTTTGATGGTTCGACTACCTATGATCTAGGAAGGACCGATACATTAGCTAATAAATGTGCTTGTGTAATCAATGGTAGTGGGTGACATTTATTGAAGGGGATTTGCTTTTTAAGAAAAGTGGAAGGGTGAGGCCCTAAGATAAAGGGCAAGGTAAAGGGAGGTAAAGGCTTAGTCATTTGTCCTTTCAATGTTTTCATCTTCTAGTGTGGGTCAAGACCTAGGTATAGACTTGGGTGAAGTTAAGTCTACTTTCAAGGATGGGTGAATCAAACTCCAAGTAGGGAAGTCACCAAGAGTTTTGAAAGGTTTGGTTGGTAAGATGGTGGATACTTTGTTTGATTGAGAAGTTGAGGGGTTGTTAGAGGTTTGGATTGGTTGGTTAGAAGTATGATAGAAGGTTCAAGTTTGTTAATGGAGGGAAGCCCTAACTATTACCAAAAAGTGGTTCTATCCATGTATAGTTTTAAGGTGAATTACAATTTCTATACTAATTTGGAAAAAGGTTTGTGTATTGGTCCTTATCCATGGGTAGTGGATGTAACATGTAGACTTATGGGATAGGGAGGATGGTTGGTAGGCTGATTGATTTATTAAGATGAGGAAGGTAGGGTTGGGATAGATAGATCCTCCATTATAGGTGTTAGTGGAACCACTTCTCCTCTAGGGATGATGTCCATAGGTGTGGTAGATTGTTTGATAGTTGGTGGAGGTGGAAAATAATGAATGGTGATTTGCCTAGATGTGTTATTTGAGGTATTATGTGATGATTCTAAGACTTCTATGAGGGTAGCTAGGGAGAAAGGAACTTTTTGGTTTGGCTATCTAAAGGAGGGCAAGGTGACTTCATTACCTCATTAAGTGAGGTGGGGGAAGAATGGGTAGATTGGTTCATCAGGTCCTCATAGTTAGGTGTATTATGAACCATGTTGACCATGCAGGCATTATGAGAGCATTCAACCTATGTGTCCTTAGTTTTGATAAGGGCATGGTTGGGAAATGGTTTCCTGAAGATGTTAAGAGCTTGATTTTGAGGGTTATTAGGATTGTCCAACATGAGTTCCCCTTTGTTGATAAGACTATGAACAACATTCTTGAAAGTATTACATTAGCTAACATCATGCCCAATTACCTGATGAAAAGCATAGAGGTCATTTTCATTGTACCAAACAAGTGATGGATGAGAAGAATCAAACTATTGGGGAGGTTTGATAGGTGGAAGGTGTAAAGGTTAGTTCTTAGTAACTTCTCCAAAACTGAGGTGTAATATTCTCCAAGTGGAGTGAATTGTTTTTGGTTATTTTGGTTTGGGTTCTTTGCATTTTGATTAGAGGTAATGGAATAATTTTGTTGGTTGACATTGGATGGAGGGGAGGTTTTAAGGATGACAACATTCATGGTTCCCTTAGTCTTATTTCTAGTATTGGCTTGGTTACCTAGTTTAGAGGAAGAGGTTTTGTTGGTCTTGAAGGTAGAGTTCTTGTTTCATAACTTCAATTTACCCTCATCTATGGCTCAATTTTATAGCTTACGTGCCATGGTAAAAGCCTCATCAAAGGTTTTGAATCTTTGGACATGTAGTGTAGAAGATATATGTTTGGCATAAGCTCGAGTAAAATTTTCTATAAGTTTACGTTGAGGTAGGGAAAATGAAAGATGATTAGTCAAACTTCTCCAATAGGTGATAGAATTAAAAATAGACTCATCATTGAATTTCTTGATAGAATAGAGGTCTATGATAGAGACCTTGGAAATGTTAATAGAAAAGTGATTTAAAAATACTTGTGCTAGTTAGGTGAAATAAAATATGGAATGGGGTAAGGGCACTATACCAATCAAGTGTTAGATTGGATAAAGACATGGGGAAGGTTCAGAGGAGAAGGGCATCATCATAAGCAATAATGTAGCATGCATGCCTAAAATCCCTAAGGTGATACTGGGGGTCTTCCTTGCTTTGAAATTTGGTAAATTTAAGAAGCTCCTATTGAGGAGGGTAAGGTTTGATAGGAATAGAAGGATGAATAGGTTTGTTATAAATTTGATCATAGGATTGGCTTTTATGAGCTACTTAAATGAATGATTCAAGGTTGATCATCTTGGCCATGAACATTTTCATTAGGTCAGCTTGAGGTGGTGTACCAAAAGGATTGTAAGGCTGATATTGTGGTTGAGGCTAGGCAACATGTTGGTAATTTCTTGGCAGTTGAGAGGCTACCACATATTGGAATTCGGATGCTAGAGGTTGGGTAGGGTAGGTGGATGATGGTGGTTAGGTAGTGGGTACATATCCTTGTGGGTTAGGGATGTATCCTATATTTGGTGTAATGGGTAACTATTTAGAAGTCCATATGGATTGGGCATGCATGGTAGTTGGGTTAGTGACTAGAGGGGAGATAGTGACCTCTTTGCTAATGGGTTTCGAGGTAGAAGGGATAAATACTCCCAATATTGGTAAATGGGTATTAATTTATGGGTTAGGTTTGATAGAGGGGAGGTTACTAACATCAGTGGTGGGCACTCTAGTCACAAGTGTGGTATGATGGGTCAATGGTTGGATTTTCCCCAAAATAGAGGAGTCATTAGTAGGGGTGGAAGGTGTAAGGGTAATAGTTGGTTGGATAGGTCGGTTCTTAGTTGTAGTGTCAAAGGGGTTAGTAGATGAAGATCTTTGGGTAGTCTAAGGTTAGATGGTGATCATGAAAATACGTATACCATTCATAAGGTGGGATGGCATGCCATAAGGAGGATCCTAAGGTGGGGTTAAAATTGAGATACAATGAGAAGAGGTGTTAAGATAGTGCTAAAGGGACACTATATTGTTGTCTAAAAAGGTGGTAAAATCCATGTCTCCTTAGGGAAATACCTGAGTGAAAGTAGGGATTCCCAATGTATGAGGTGAATCTTCTACCTTAGGGACATACTCCATAGATGAGGAGGTAGAATAGGTTGATTTAAGTGATGGGTTTTATTATGCTAGGTCTTTTCACTGCTAATGAGTGAGAACCATACAAGAAAAAGGGGAGAGAAAACAAGAACAATCTCACCACTCAAACAAAAATAAAAAAATAAAATGATCAAGGCAATCAAGGCACACACTATGCAGTATGTTTTAAAACTAGAGGTTAGATTTAATCTCACTTTTGTCTTATTCCTTAGTTTATGAGAATGTGTGATAAAATTTGTCTTGTAGATCAGGTACTACAGAAGTAGTCTATGGTTGGTTTTGGGTTTTTTAGGTGATAAAAAGAATTTTTATTAGAATCAATACATGTCTTGGGATTGGGGATTACCACCTCACTTCACAGTCCCACAACAATAAGAGTATCAGGTGCTTAGCCAATATATATTGATGTCTAGAGTTTATACTCAACTAGAGAGCTAAGTTTGTTCTCCTCTTGGTAATGAGCTCCAAGTAGGATTGTTGAGAATTGTTAAGGTGACTACTTGGTGATGAAATCCTAGTTGGTCCTTATCTCAATTTTTTTATGTTTGATTGATGAAAGTGTTCTAGCTAGTGTATGCAAAAAAGGTGATGCTATGATAAGATTATTGTTATTTAATTCAAGGTGAAATGATGTTAAAATAAAGTAATGGATGTATTTGATTTTAATCCCAAAATAAATTTTAGTTTTAATTATGAGCATAGATAGAGATGAGAGTATACAAATGCAAAGAAAAAGTGAGTAAAAACTAGGTCCCACCAGGTGTGCCAGAATGTTTCATGTAAATTTTCACTTAAGTTCTAGGAAAGAGAGAAAAGAAACTCAATATAGGTATGGTTGAAAAACCTATTTATTTGTGCATGCATTGAATCCAAATGATTGTGAGATCTCTTCTTTGGCTTGGGAGGAAGACCTATAGATAAGGAAAAACTAAAGAAAACTTATTTATTTGATAGATAGTTGGGTGGATTGCCTAGTGATAGCTAGATGTTAGAAGCAAGAGCTTCCTTATGGGATGCCAATCCACACATTTTAAATAATCAAGTTGATAAACTAGAAAGAAGATACTTGCATCAATAATCAAAAGGTATTGAAATTGAATACAAGAAATATTGATAAAGGATTAGACTAGGAATGATCTAATAAACTAATTAATACTAGTGCTAATGGGTCAAGTATGCTTAAAAAAATTAGAAAGTGGCCTTTGAGTGGTCAATACTACAAAAAGTAGATTTTATTGGGTGTAGGTGGGCCAAATTAGCTTGCTATTTTTTCTACCATAGGTGACCATTAATGATTGAGGTGATTGTTGATGGTTAGCCTGACCATCGGTGGTTGGGGTTTAAATATCAACGGTTAACTATGGAATTATAGGCTTGAGCACTAGAAGGTGATGGGATTTCACAAATGAATTCTAAGAGTCTGGTAAGGGCTAAGTTGATTATGAAGTGGGATAAAAGCACATGAATATTGACAAATAGGTACTTATCTTACTAAAAGTTAGTTGGGTGAGTGGTTGATGCAATTAGCCTATTGGTGGAATTTGGATTGATTCCAGTAGAGTAATGATACCTAAAAGCTTGGTTGAGAGATGATGGTAAGTTTGATCTCAACAAAATAACTGATAATACTTATTAACATTGATGATGCTAATTGACTTGATTGACCTAAAAAATAAAACTCTTGAATGCCTAAGCTCCTAATAATTATTGTATATGGATTTGACCTCCCAGGCCTCTCTCTCTAATAGGCATAAGCAAGAGGGGGAATTGAAGGTGTAACAGAGTCATCTAAATATAATTTATGCATGTAAAGGCTCATAATAGAAATTATACAAGCTATATTTAGAAAAGGGTCTGTAGATATTGCATGCTCTTGGTAAAAATGTGGATCTTGATCGTCGATAGTCAGGGGTTCCCAAGGCTAACCATCGATGGTCAAGGTCCCTAGGGATAGGGTCCTAAAGGTTAGGGTTACTTAGTTAGGTTTAACTAAGTGCAAATTGGTTGGTTTATCCTTGATAGGTGTAGGTTTCTCTTAAGTGGCCCCAAGGGTACTTCTAGGGATACTTTGACATTTGAAATCACAAGTGTGTAGATTTTTGATGTCTATAATAAATATTTCAAAAATGTGTGAATCAAAATCCCTATTCTTATCATTAGTAATATGATCAATAATATGGACAAGAGAGAGGTCAAGGGAAGCCCAATTTCAATATACTTTCCAATACATATGATCCTACTTCAACCTCCAACACAAGAGCAATGGTACTGGTGCATATCAATCTGATCCAAGGAGAAGAATGGCAACAAGGCTAATTCATGGATGAAAATTAAGGTGGAGAACAAGCTTTAGTTTCTCAAAGAGGAGTCACTCCTCTACTATTAGTAGAAGATGAAGTATTAATGCAAGCAAGTGAAGGTTTGTAGCCACAAGGAGTAAGTTTCACTAACTTCCTAGTTGAAGAAACTTATGTGATTAAGTAAGGAAATTCTATTGTAGACAACACTAGAGCTAAGAGGAAGGCTATAGGAGATGTTAGTGATGTGCCTAAAAGTTCATCCAATCCTCCTATAAGTAAGCAACTCATGATTACAAGCATGGTAGTCCCTAACACTCCTGCACATCCTCCAAATTAGAATATTAGAAGGCCTACTAAAATTTCTTCAATTCCTCAAGCTACAAACACTTCCTTGCTTCTAAGGACTGAAGAGAAAGTAATTACTTCTACTCTAAACATAGTGGAATCATTTAAAAGTGTGAATGCATCTATCTCTCTTTGGGATGTACTTCATATGCCTATATAAAAAGTGTTATGAGTATAATCACTGAGAGGGGGGTTAAATCAATGATACAAAATAATCCAATTCAATTCCCAACTCTTAAACATTCAACACAAACAATCATGATGCATATAAATTAACCATTGTAATTAAAAAAGATATATAGAAAGATTAAGCACATAACATAGGATATATGTGGGAAACCCTCTTGGGGGATAAAACTCACTGAGTCCTACAAGATGGACTATAGTCATATAATAAGAAGAGTCAAATTTAGACCAACACTAATTGATCAAGGATCACCCATCCCTTAGTTTATTAAGACACCCATCCCATAAGGAGGAACTGACCCCCTAGACAACCAAACACCAACCCAACTACCTTGATATGATCTCCACTTCTAATCTGATGTCTTCTACACCTAATGATGGACTTATCTTACTTGCACTCTTTCTCCTTTACACTCTCAAAAACATGCACACACAAGTAATATATCCAAAACGCCCTTTTAGATCACTCTTCATTTCTTAGAATATACACAATTATAAAACCTATAATAACTCTATCATAAAATCAAAAACAAGACTTGTAGGTCATGCACACAATCCTCAACTTGCTTTGCTCTTCAATCCATCCACTAAGCACACTCACCTCAATCAACCTCTACAGATTACTCTCTTAATCTACCTCTTTTGGGATCATTAGGCCTAATGACTTATGTGATTACCTTGATTAGAGAAGTATAATTGATCCTCTTCACTCTATTATGGTCCTCACTAACTTGTACCTTCTCTTCAAAGGTTATCTTCTTCACCTGAATCCACACCATCTCAACAATTCAAATAGGCTAATTAGGCCTTGTATTTATACCATTCACTCATCTAACCCATATTGGTTAGCCAAGATGATTAACAAAATTGTTATACATTTTAAATAGGTCTTCACACATGTAACATGGGTGAAACACTCCACTCCATAGGTTAGATATAGTCTTTAAGACTTAAATCTTCCATTTGGCTTTGATGAAACCCAAAACAATCAGGTCTTCACATCCACACATTACTATTGAAACCTATTGGACCACCTTTGGCTTTCACCAATGCTTAAAACATATCAAAAATGTCTCCAATAGACCCTTTATCACTCCTTCATGGTTCCATGCCACTTGAAAAACCAACACAATGCTTGAACCTACTAATTAGGTCTCCTTGCTCTTCAGGCCTTCAAACACAAAAAGCATAGTCTCAAACTTATGATTCTAAAACTCAAATATTTTACATATTCATATGATTACATCATATGGGTAAATCCTTTAGGACCTATGAAATACCTCCATGTGATTTAGACTCTTCAACATAAGCTCTAAGCACTCAAAATAGCATTCTCAAAATGACCACTTAGGTTGGTCAGACACAGTCAAAATATAGTTATATTATTTTGAATAATCTCCATATCTAATCAAGGGAATATCATGACATCCAAAACTTTCTCATAAGACTTGTATAATTATATATCATTTCCATACTTATTTTATTCTTCAATTCTACTCATAATTTTTCCAAATCACTCGTGCAACATGGTCACTCAATCTACTAGTGCATTCAACAAACACAATAAACTTCTAAGAAATTATTCACACTAAATATGGATTGTTAAAACCTCCATAATCCACATATATATTATTCATGGAGTATACAACACTCTCCAATATTTAATTCAACTTGAAACATCAGGACACTATCAATACAACTCAAATATCCTTCTTGAATCATTTATACACCATGGTCAAACATAAAGTTAACTTTGGAAACTAATAAGTTTGACTGTATAAACATTCTAATATTATAAATAGATTATATATATGTGCCTTGAAGTCCTATACCATTTTTAAATTTACACCACTATCAAATTTATCATATATCAAAAGTTATAGCTCAAAAACAATCACTAGTTTAATTTCATTAATTCAAATGCCAACAAGAACTATGTAAATGCTAAACATCAGACACTTTATCATCATCTCATGTCCCCTAGTAAATTTTAACAAATACACTCCATTTATCTCCTTATAATTCTCCGAACTTTAATCTTGCATTGCTCACCATTGATCTTAGATTTGCACTTCCATAATCATGCCACTTGGTAGCTTTGTATGCCTTCTAAGCACATTGACTATTTGATTCAATCCACACTGTCAATCTCCATCTATATAAACACCTATGTGCCATTGATATTTTATGAAATCAATGTGATTGAGACACATGTCACTAGTGTGTGCAATCTCATGAACATTTGACAAATTGACTAAATACACACTATTGGATAACTACTGAGAAGATCATGCACTCGATTATATCATTATTTGGTTAGATTAAATGCTTTCCATTATATCTATGATCCAATTAAATTATCATCACAAATCTTTGATAATGTAAATTTTGCCAAATATGGGAATTTAGTAAACTCTATTTGAGAATCAAACTTTGCACCTTAATAACTTTTGCTACGCTCCATGTCCAGACCTAAAACTTGAACTATATGATATCCCCACATAGGTGAATCTATCCATATATCAAGATACTCTTGAAACCTTCACATGTGTGAAATATGACACAATCAAACTACTTACTCAACCTTATCTTTCAAGATGACTACTTGATCTTAGACATTCATATGACTATTTTGATAAATTTTGTTCACTTCCATAAGCACTCTAAGCACTCATAAAATCCCATAGGGTCTTTGTAAAATGTCCATACCTTCAATATCATCCATTGATTACCTCACTAAGTCAAATTCTAAAGTATCATTCAAGAACATTGAAGCTTATTGATGCACACTTTGTCATTGTCATTCTAGCATACATGACACCTCATCAACATCCTTTATCACCTTGGAGACATCATTAAAAAAGCCTCCAATAATCATCCCCTTTGTCATTGATGTCAAACACCAATACAAATCTTGTGATAAAACTCTATCTCTCTATTCAATTACTTTATCCCCCTTTAACACAATGAAAAAGTGGGCTCAAATTCTAATCTTGAAAACTTGAAAAGACTTCAAAGACCATAATAGGAAAGGACCACCTCTGAGAGATGATAAAAACTCCCCCCAACATTATACATACCTCTTCTTACCTTGAGCTTCTCAAACATGCTCCATGACTACACTATTATTTGATCATACATAGATTTTGAGCTTAGGCACCCTTTTGAGCACCTTGGTATTTTGGAGAAAATGACCAAAAAATCAACTTCTTCATACTAGTCTTGTTTAGAGGCCTTGTAGCCCTACCTAGACCTTGCAGATCCCATAACTTTCTATGTATGAACTTTCATGGCTTGAAATTTCATATCTAGAGCATTCTCATATACCCCCTGATGAATGACAAAACTCAACACTCAGCTCTTCGTATGCAACCAACTTCCTTCACAAACCTACTTACCAATTAGCCCTCCATTTGCACAAATTCTCTTCCATGGAACCAACTGTGCACTTCTAAAATATTGTGAAATAAATTTTGAGCACCCATTTGGCCATTTAAATTGATTAATTAGCCTCATATCTCAAATCATTAGGAAAACCATTTTATCCAACATGAGTAAAAGCACTAGGTTTACAAGAGAAACTTGGTCAACACACCACCTTCTAGCCAATGCCCATATCTAAAACTTTTCTCAAACTTGGAGGCAATCAATACAAACTTTTGGACCAAATTTTGACTCGTAGATCTGTAAACACAAACTAAGAAACATGAGAGCAATCAAAATTCTCTAATTGCACACAAAGACCTTCAAAAATTAAAATCACTTGGAACACACTTGAATGAGGTCAACACACCTTTATATCCCTCTAAGACACCTTGACAAATTAAAATTATTCAAATAACACCTAGAATTATCCATACAAATCATGTAGACCTTACACATACAACAATCAACATGCTAAAATACTAGAAACTAATTATGACAACACTCTAAGATCACCAAGCCACCTCATCCACTTTGATAAAACAAACTTCAATTGATCTCAAATCTCTTTTGTCAGTCAAATTTTACTACATAGTCCTCTAATCCTAATACTTGACCATTTACAAATCTCCATTTTTTTTTATGCATGAGGATTCAATACATTATCAAAACACCTGACTTGGTTTGATTGAGTCATCATATCAACATGATTGAGTTCACATCTATAGCAGACTTCTTCATATCTCCACCATGACTAAAAAATTTCAAATATGCTCCCCCTCACATCATTCACAACTCTATAATCCTCTCAAACTATCTGAGTTAGCTCCCCCTAACTGCATGACATGCATAATTTGTCATCTATGAATTCTGAGACCTTCTTCATGACAATACATTCTCTTCATACTCCATATCATCCTAGTATTCATTATTTCTATGCAATAGAATATCTTGATAACTCATCATCCTTGATTTCACACCTTTAGTTGAGCTACTCCAGTTGAGTTGATGAATTATACCAAACAACATAAGCTTATTTAACTAAAACATCTCACAAATACTCTTCCTTAGAGCATGACCACATATACAACTAAGATCTACTCCTTCACACATCTTTCTCATAAGAAACATGTCAAAACATCATACCACACTCAAGACACCTAAGTTATCTCTCCCTAAATCCATACCAATATCTAAACTTCTAAGGCCCATAATTTCTCTCTCAAGAGTCACAATACTATTGATTAAAACAAACACAATGCAGATTGACTCACCAAAAACCAAGCTCCCAAGTACTTTCAAGGCACTAGACCAAATCAAGCTACCTAAAGAGACCAACTATGGATAAAATTTGATTTCATCCATACCTTTCTTCTACTACAACTTATCTTCATGGATTTTTTTTCATGCAACACTAGCCAGGACCTAACAAGCATCCACCATGATTCCTCTTTCTGTAAAGTTTCTCCTTGAAACCTAGAGAGTGACACCCCTTTGACATAATGAGACTAAAAGTCCCAAAACTCAAGAAACCCCCATATATCCATACTCTCATTTGACTTTCAATCCTACCTCATCATCAAATTAAATTTGAATGGATCTTTGAATTTATTCTTTGCTTTAGACTTGTCAATAAATGTAGATAATAAAAACTCTTAACTTTCCTTTATGTCTATCATGGAAAACAAACCATCTTTAGTCTCAGTGTGATCTCTCCTAATAGTATTAGGTTTCCACAACCATTTGTGACTTCTTCCTTGCATAGTAGGATCTCCATACACCTTATTTTACTTTAAGAACTCATTCAACCTATTCTTGCAATACCTAAAAATGTGACTAACTCTATGACATCTAAAATAAACAAGATCATTCATACCTTTTGTTTGATGATGATTGTGATATTTCTTTGACTGATTTCTTCTCCTCTTACATTCTCTAGCAATATGGCCAAAATAATTACATTCATAACAATGACTCTGGATGAATGTTTCATTACATTGATCTGTCTTGCTTGTCTTCTTTCTTGCACTATATGATCCTTATTGAACTTATCTTGACTTGACAGTATCTTCTTAAATAATTTATTAATGTGACCAACTCTTTGACAACTATAGTAAAATATGTCTTCCATACCTTTTTTTTTAATATGGAAGTGATATCCCTTTAACTGATTGCTTATTCTTAAATAGTCCTTTACCATATGACCAACAAGATGACAAACAAAATAATGGCCCATAAAATATTTGGCATACCTTGAAGCATTTGGTTGTCTGATTGGATTTTTTATTTTACCTTTGACCTAATTAGACTTGTTGTCTTTCATGCTACCATCCTCTTTGCCTTGTTCTGATCTATTTTGTTCTTCTTCAATCTTGCCTAACTTTATTATGACCTTTTTATCGTCATCCTTTAGGGAAACAATATTATCCTTCAATTAAACACATTAATCTTCTTTAGCTCTCATGCTTGAACTTGCAACCTCTAATTGAATTATGATATCTTTTATGGTCTTCTTATCCTTCTTAGCTTATTTGGTCATGTCACTTTCAATCTACATGCTTTCTCTTCCATAGACTTGATCATTTATTGATTCTCCTTTTCCTCTCTCATGGACTTACCTGATAAACTCCCCTCAAGAGACATGACTTATGCTTCAAGACATTTGATCATATTCCTCATTTTATGATTCCTCTTCTTTTACTCCTTTAGTTCACCAAGTTCACTCATGATCTCATATTCTAGATCAAATTTGTCTTCCTCTCTATCATAGAACTCTTCTTCTTCTCTATTTTTATGGAACTTCATCAAATATGATGATATTTTCTTTTGAATAACTTTCCTTTTTACCCATATTGTACTTTGGATCACCTTTAATTGGCTAAACTTACACATAAGGTCCTACTATGATACCAATTGTTAGAGGTACAATCATTAAGAGGGGGGGTGAATCAGTGATGCTAAATAATCCAATCTAATTCCCAACTCTTAAACATTCAACACAAACAATCATCATACCTACAAATTAACCATTGCAATGAGTAAGGAAGATATATCAAGATTAATCACATACCACATGATATATGGGGGAAACCCTCTTGGGGAATAAAACTCACTGAACCTTCTAATATGGACTATATTCCTATAATAACAAAATCCAAATTTTGACCATCACTAACTAATCAAGTAACACCCATCCCTTAGTTTAGTGAGACACCCATCCCATAAGGAGGAACACACCCCCTAGGCAACAAAATACCAACCCAACTACCTTGATATAATATCCACTTATAATATGATGTCTTCTACACCTAATGATGGACTTCTCTTCCTTTCACTCTTTCCCCTTTACACTCTCACAAACTTGCACACACAAGCAATGCATCCAAAAGACCCTTTTGGATCACTCTTTACTTCTTAGAACATACACAATCAAAAAACCTAAAATAACTTTGTCACAATATCAAAAACATGAACTATTTGTCATGAACACAATCCTCAACCTACTCTACTCTTCAATCCATCCACTAATCACACTCACTCAATTAGCCTCTAGGGCTTACTCACTCAATCTACCTCTTCTAGGCTCATTAGGTCCAAAAACCTATGTGATCACCTTTAAAACCTTAATAAAAAAATCATGACTGATCCTTTTTAATCTATAATGTTCCTCAAAAATCTATACCTTCTCTTTCAAAGTTTCTCTTCTTCGCTTGAATCCATGTTATCTCAACAATTCAAATAGGTTAATTAGGCCTTGTATTTATACCATTCACTCGTATAACTCATCTTGGTCAGCTAAGATGTTTACCAAACTTGTTATAAATTTTAAATAGGTCTCCACACATGTTACATGGGTAAAAAACTCCATTCAATAGGTCATCCATAGTCCTTAATACTCAAGTCCTCCATTAGGCCTTAAAGAGACCTAAAACAATTAGGTCTTTACATCCACACGTTAAACTTGAAACCCCTTGGACCATCATCAAATTTCACCAATTGTTATAAAATATCAAAACTATCTCCAATATACCCTTACTCACTCTCTCATGGTTCCATTCCATCTAGAAAACTAGATCAATACTTTAACCTACCAATTAGGTTTCTTTGCTCTTTAGGCCTTTAAACATAGAAAACATAGTCTCAAACTTCTGAAGCCAAAACTCAAATATTTCACATATCCATATGATTATATCACATGGTTAAAACCTTCAATACATATAAAACACCTCTATGTGATTTAGACACTTAAACACAAGCTGTAAACACTCAAAATAACTCTCTCAAAATGACCAGTCAGGTTGGTCACACACAGTTAAAATACAATTATACTATTTTGACTCTCCATAACTAATAAATGGAATATCATGACATAAAATAATTTATAATAATACTTAGAGACTTATATATCATCTACATTCTCATTTTATTCTTCAATTCTACTCATAACTCTTCCAACTCACTCCTGCAACATGGTCACTCAATCTGCTAGTGCATTCAACAAACATAGTCAACTTTTAAGCAATTGTTCACATGAAATATGGATTGGTAAAATATCCATAATACACAAAAATATTATTTATGGATTATACAACACTCTCTAATAGTTAATTCATCTTTAAACATCAAGACACTATCAAGAACTACTCAATTATCCTTCTTGGATCACTTACAGACCATGGTTAAACACATAGTCGACTTTGGATCTCAATAACTTTGACTTTATGAACATCAAACCTTATAAATAGATTATACGTATGTTAATTTAATTCCTCTACCATTTTCATTTTACACCACTTTAAAATTCATCATATATCAAAAGCTATAACTCAAAAACCCATCACTGGTTTTCTTTCATTAATTCAATGCCAATGGTCACTGTGTAAATGCTAAACATTAGACACTTTGTCATCATCTTGTATCTCCTAGTAAATTTTAAAAATATGATTCATTTATCTCTTTTTAATTCTCCTAACTTTAACCTTGCATCACTCACCATTTATTTTAGATTTGCATTTTTGTGATCATGCCACTTGGTAGTTATGCATGCCTTCTAAGCATATTGACTATTTGACTCGATATGCACTATTGATATCCATCTATATGAAGACCTACATGACATTGATCTTATATTGAATCAACATGATTGAGTCACATGTCACTATCATGTGCAATCTTAGGAATATTTGACAAATTGACTAAATACTCACTGTTAGATCACTACTGAAAAGATCACACACTTTGTTAGACCATTATTTGGTTAGATTAAATGCTCATTGTTAGATATATGATCTGATTAAACTCTCACTGTATACCTTCAATAGTGAAAAAATTTCCAAGTATTGGAACTTAGCAAACTCTATTTAAGAAGTAAACTTTTCACCTTAATAACTTTTGGTACTCTCTATGTCCAGACCTAAAACCTGAACCATATGATCTCCCCACATAGGTGAATCTATCCATATATCAAAATTCTCTTAAGACATTCACACATGTGAAATATTATGTCATAAAAATTCTTACTCAACCTTATTTATCAATATTATTACTTGATATTAGACATTCATATGATTATTTTGATGAATTCTGGTCACTTTCATATGCACTTTAAGCACTCATAATATCCAATAGTGTCCCTACAAAATGTCCATACCATCAATATCATATTTCAATTACCTCACTAAGTCAGACACTAAAGTATCATGCAATAACATTGAATTTTATTGAAGCACACTTTGTCATTTTCATTCTATCACACATAACACCTCATCAACATCCTTGATCACCTTGGAGATATCATTGACAAACCCCTAACAAAATAAACTCTTTTAAAAATAGCTATCCACTATCCATGCTACTCCTTCATCATCAAGCCATGGTCATGGTAATTTTACTCTTACTAATTCCTCTAACAACATTTTAGAGACTTATACCAAAATTGATAAGACTCCACCTTTCTACCTCACTCTCATAGTGGGGGACAAACTAGTTCATAACTGCATAGTTGATAGTAGAGCTAGCACATCCATGATGCCCAAGGTTGTAGCTAAAAAATTGGACCTAAATTATGAACTACATAGTAAATAAGTGCTTTAATTAGATGGTACACCTTCAAAGTTAGTGGTATTGATCAAAGGTTTGAAAGTTTTATTTCATTATTATCCTAGTTTCCCCATCCTCTACGAGATTTTGGTTGTTGACTTACCTACCCACTTTACAATCTATCTTTCAAGATATTTCATAGCTAAGATATGAGGTTACCTCTAATATGATTGGGCTTTCTTGGCCTTCAGGGCAATATATGGAACAAAGGTGACCATTATAACTCAACCACTTTTTAGGTTCCACATTGAGCCCTAAGTAGAAGCAAGCTCTAGCTTGAATTATGTCATCAATGAAAAATAAGAGTATATTATGGATGATGGTGCTTATTAAAAGCTTGAAGGTATATCTAACTTGTTTCTAGATGAGTATGGTATAGATGCTTATGAACATGATCTATACACTTATTTTGAACAAACTAACCTTGGCAACTATATCATCTATGAAAGAGCATATGAGCGATTTGAGGTGAGTATTGAGAATTTTTTCTCACAAGATACTAAAGATAATTACTTGATTTGTGTGTATGATGATAATAGATTGAAGAGAATGATAGATCACTATAATGAGAATAACAATGTAATTCTACCTACACTTAATGAAGCGTCCCTTGAAGATGACATTTATTAAGAAAAATATGACTTATGGAAAAGGTTCAATGCCATAAGTTAAGATTTTTCATAACTAGGTAAGGCTATTCCTCCTCCAAAGAATCACATGTTTGATGTTAGGTTAGTTGATGAACCTAATGGGTAGGTTTTTGAGTGTTTGAATAAGCCTGAAGATGAGTGGAATGCTATGAATGAGGATGAACATTAAGGTAATGTCTAAGAAATTGAAATCATGGAAGAGTCTCATGAATCCACGGTAAGTATGTTTATGCTTAAAGAATATTCAAGACCTCAGCCTATGTTTGAACCATTTACAAATGTGTTGGATCATAGAGAAAATAAATTTGATGATCTTATACATCAAATACATTATGTCCTCAATAATGAAAAGGTTGAGATAGATGTCATACTTTTTAATCTATAATTTCAAGAACACCAATTGAACATGGAAAGAGCCAAGAAATATGTAGCTCCATATAAGGTCTTTAGAGGGAAAGAGAGAGAATTCATGAAAGATTAAAGTAGTCCACTTGTAGGTATGAGAAGACATAATGATGGGTAAGTCATTTCACCATCTATATAGTCAAGTGTTTAATGATGAACATGCCTCACATGATAGTTTGCTTTTATGGAGCATAAAAGATGTAAGAGGAACTGTATTTGACCCTAGTTGAAGCATGGTAAGTGGTTTTTAACCTCAAGTGAGGTATTTGAAATACTATATTAGGTGTGTCTTTGTTTTAGTTATATTTTTATGTTCCATAAGTGTTTATGAGAACACGTGTTTTTCCTTTTTTGTGTCTTTATTTGTTATTTATTGTGGTTTCAAAGGTAATTGAGTGTCAAAAGTATGCATAGATGACTCCATATCATAATGTATGTAGGCTATTGGTCTTGGCATAGAAATCATACCACCCTTAGGAAATCACCAAGAATATTGACTATTTTCACCACAATTCAAAATAATTCAACCCCTATATTAAAAAGGGTGTGTCATGGTCTTATTTGATGTCATTTAATGTGTTATTAACCTTGGTCATAGTCAAATCTATTCCTAAGCCATTTCATGTCATTTAATATCACTATTTGAACCATTAATGAAGCTTGTATGATTTCCTAAGTAGACAATTCTATCAATATTATTTTCAACATAATATATGTCATAATCCTATCATAGGTGGTAATATCTAATTGGAAATGTGTAGGTTCCTAAGTCAGATCAAGTAAATATTTGAAAAAGTGAGAATTTGGGTATTTGTACAACCTATGCAAGTGTTTTTACATGTGTGGAAGGTTTTTAAATGACTATTTAGCTTCCCTAAGTTCACTTATACATTTTATTAGATATGGAAGTCCCAAAATTATCCCAAAACTATCCTACTCCTTCATCACTCTCTTGGTATGCGAAATTGGTCAACATGTTTTCTTATGGTAAAACTAGTAGAAGAGGAATTGTTTCAAATTCATCTAAAGAGTGTTAATAAAATTTGTCCACTTATATTTCATGGTCATATTTCAAGGATTGTCTAGTTGTACTTTATGAACCATTATTTAAAAGTTGACTACCTCTTTTTTCATGCTTATCCCCATACCCTACATCTTTTCTCCTTGTTTAAGCTAATCCATAAAAACCAAGTACTATAAATGGTCCTAGAGAGCATGAACATCCTATTCAAATTATTATTTACATGTTTTTCATGTGTGGGATGAAAGAGAATAGAATAAACATCTCAAATTGTTAGTTGAGAGACACTATGGAGCTTGTAGATAGTTTCATCAATTGAAGGATATTGCATCTTAGTTTGACCTTCATATAAATGAAAATACAACTTTATATTTTCATATTTAATATTTAACTTCATCACGAATAGTCCCTTATTGTGAAGATATGGTCTCAATGTCATATAGTAATCAAGAATATAGTCATATATCTTACATAGTTAGCTTTCTGTATATATTCACCTATAGTCAAGTGCATGAGGTGTATGAAATTTTTGAAAGCATTCATGGATATTTAATTATGATTTTAAATAGGTTGAACACACTTTTAGAACATGATAAACCAAGCTAAGATATTCAAATGACATATGATTGACTGTGACAACTAGTTCTCCTATATAGACAATCTTGTGGCTTAATGTGTACCTACAGGTGCCCTAAAGGAGACTAATCACATAGGAATTAGGATATTGGAACCATTTTTATGTCCTTCAAGGTTAAAATAATCAATTTGAGAATTTTTATAAGGTCTAGGATTGATTATAGGGCCATATACTATGCATATTATCCTTATCTCACCTTCACTACACTGTGTCCTACATATGTATCTACAGGTAGCTCATATAAAGTATGGAGAAATCATTATACAAATGTTGAAACTTATTTGGAAAATATTTAAGGTATTGAAGTGTTGAGGATTTCATAAAAACCATTTTGAACTCCAAAAATGTTATGTAGACTTGAGAATCATGTCCATAGTTTGAGAGAGCCATTTAAGGAATAAGATACCTTAAAGTTTATGAAATAGGGTTTTCACCTTTCATAGTGATTTTATATAAGGCCTATATAGATTTGAATGCTTTCATCATTAATCCATATCATAGGAGTGAGGCCTTGAACAAAGAGAGTGAGTGTTTGGTCCTAATAAGTGATGTATATGAGGCCTCCATTCTAGACATCCTTCATTACAACATGTTGAACTTCAAATGACCTTATAATCCAAGGAGGCATGATAGGCACATACCTCCATGGTAAGTGACCTTATTTAGGTGATAAGGACAATAGTGGCTGAAGGAACATTAAAAGGTGTTGATATTCAAGGTTTAAGATAGATCACCACCTGCATGAGGATCTCAAGATTCCTTATGAGGTGTTTATTGTATGCAATTAAAAATGTATCATGTCAATAAATTAATTCTAACTCAGAGAAGATAGAACATACCATACACTTTTGATTTGGGACACACTTGTTAAGTAAGAACATGACCAATATGGGGATCTAATAAACCTAATTAGGGGATATCTTACTACAATAAACCATGTTAGGGAGGGTTCCAAAGCCTCCAATCAAGCAAAATCATGTAATAACCCTAAGGGAGTCCTATGTTTTGGTATCTCACTAAACTAATATCAAGTAAAGTAAATCTAATATAGTGCTTACCAAATCTTGTGGCACAAAGTGTGGGTTATAAAAAATAAAAGTAAACATGCATAAAAGATGTACTCATGTCAATGTCTATGGAATCCTAATGCATGGAAGAGAAGTAAAAATTCATATCTATCTACTGTTACAAAGGAAGAATAAAGTTAGGAATACTTACCTTTGAAGATGAACCCATTGAGCCTCAGTATCTCCCTTGGCCAAGGTGCTTCGCAAGAGGTTGTTGTGGTACATAAAGATGAGAAAAACAAATCAAATCTAGGATACACAACCTATCATGCATATAAAAGACTTATCTACAAAAAAATATCCATATATCCAAAGAAAGTATGGAACCATAAGCTTGCTCCTGAAGTAGAATGGTGGTTAAGAAGATACATAATAACTCTTACTTCTTCTTCATCTCTTCTCTAAATAATGGTAAAATGAGATTGTATATATAGGTGGATTTGACCTTTAACCCTTCTAAATATCTTGGCCAATTGGGTTGACCTAGTTAACCTAGCATAATTTTGGATAATTATTAACTAGGTCATGATCTAGGTCAATCAAAGGCTAAACTAGTTCTTAAGTGAAAATTACCTAAAACTATATAGGGTCGACCCAGTCAACCTAGTATAATTAAATGAAAAAAGGATATTAAGGTGAGGAATAGAAGAAAACAAGGTATAAAATGAGTATAAATGGCACAATAGATAAGAACAAGCTCAGGGATAATATTTTTATGAGACAAGTGTATAGATAACAAGTGTCAAAAGGGACAAAAATCTTGTAAAGCACCAATGGTTTGCCCACCCCTTTCCCCATACACCCCTTAAGGTGTGCACTTAGATAGATTAAGACTCAAAATATTCTTACAAGACACAAAGTGTTAGTAATCGATAAAAGTTGTAAAATATTATGTGTATATATGCCCCAATCAAAACTTGTCATGTGTCATGTGAGTACAACATGAGATGGTGCTTCAAGAATAGAACATGATAACACATAAAGCTAATGATAAGTAAAGTGTAGTAAATAGAAAATAAGATAAATGAAAGGACAAAATTGAAAAATACATACCTTTAATTACCTTGATATTATAAATAAAGAAGTAGACTGTATGAGAAGTGAAGGCATATAATGTGAAGAACATTAGGCAAACTTATAGAAAATAGTGCAAAAAATCCAAAAAAAAAAAAAAGGGAATATAGGCATATAGTAGTAGAAAAGAGTCTCTACGTCATCATGATTTTAGATCATTTTATGGTTCAAAAAATGGATTAGTATAAACAAAGATAAATGCAAAATAAAGAATTTGATGAAAAATATTTAAAGGATTAAGATTTTTGAAAAGTGATTTTAAATAAGGTCAAAGGGAAGTTATTTGGTATTTTTGATTTGTGAAGGAGAGAAAGAGCTCTAAAAGACAAGATGAGCTAAGATGGCAAGGGGATAACATGCTAGATAAGATGGACCCCCAATGGTGGGAGTGGGTGCACTATAGGTAGGCAACTAAGAATCTCAAGCTAGTTTTTGAATATTATATTGAAATTAAGTGTATTTTAGAAATTTGTAATTTAACGCATTTCTAGACATCATAATGAACCCAAAATAGATGTTAAGGTTAGGAAAAACTATTTAGGGAAATGGTTTGGAAGGGTTTAGGTAAATAATTATCAAGAGGCATTTATTTCACAAAATGTAAAGGGTCAGTAGGTAAAAATAACTAGGTCAACCCAGTCGACCTAGTAGATAGAAATTGGCAAAATCCACACTACCAACCTGGTAGGTATGTGCTAACATAGTGTGTTTTCCAGACTGTTAGCCTAGTATATTATTGTCAACCTAGTATAAAAAGTCATTTTGACAACTCATCACTAAGAGGGGAAAGATAGAGGGGTTGACCTAGTTTGTGAAGTCAACCTGGTCAAAATAGTCTTTGACCAAGGGACCAAAATAATATGAAAATGTGTGCAAAAGGCCAAAAGAGTGCTAGAATGGCCCAAAATGACCGAATAAGGGATATAAGGGCTGAGTAGGTTAAAAATAGGTTCAATTTATTTAAAATGAATAAATTAAAGCAATTAGGCTTGTTTTTTATTAAATTTTTTTAAAAAGAATGTATTTTGACTATACATGATATGGAGGATCTAATACATCTTTTATTATTTTATAGTTGTAGAGACAACCCAAATTTTGATGGTTAGTGGATGCATCATGGCTTCCAGACTTATTGGAGTACTTGTCTATAGAGGATAGAGCTAGATTGATCTCATTAGGCTTAGGAGGTGTAGTAAACATGTGTAGGATACCACTTAGTTCAAATTTATTAGTCATGTTCTCAAGAGTCTGGGAATGATTGAATAACACCTTCAAGTGGGAGGGCATACCATAGAGGTGGGTATCATCTTGGAGGATGTGCATGCCATCCTAAGATTCCCATATTAGGTACATCCATGGTTATAGGGGTACCAGATAGTGATGAGGAAAAGAGATCCCTAACTATATGGGCAATAGGCTTAGAGGTGATACACCTTATATTTTAAGAGTGAGCATGTTCAATGTATATACATAAAAAATTATGTATATCCAAAAGGTTATGATAGGACTTTTGATAGTACAGGTGTTGTGACACAAGTTGGATGGCAAGTTACCACTATTTGTGATAGCCTTGAGCCAAACGATATTAGAGTAGAGGGTGTTATATGACTTGGGATCTATCATTTGGATACAACTCATACATGACATATATGGAGTGATTTTTAGAGGGTAGAAGTTAGTGGGACCAATTATATTATTGAAAAAATGGGTATACAAGAGGTTCTACATGTATTGGCTAAATGGGTTACCCCATGTGGTCGATGATAGGTTAACTCAAGTTTAAAGATGGAGATAGAACTAAGTAGCACAAGATGTGCCCCATGTGATAGAACTATAGATGCTGAGATAAGTGGATATTATATGGTATCTATATGGGCACATCGATATGATATGGCCTAGCTAGGATATGTGGTACAAGTTTTGGCATAGATAGAGGTGATAGGGCACTATATCTAGTGGATGAAACCACATCTGGTGGCATGTGTACTAGGGTAGATAGGATTGCTCAACCAATGGTGATGATAGTGGTACCCATGTTTTGGGCCTATCATGTGATATATCCATAGAGGAGAGGTGGATTAGGGCCACTAGTTTCTAAGTTGATGCTCAGGCCATGGCATGAGAGATAATGGACAGGTCAAGCATGATGGGTAATAGAGTAGGAAGAAATGAATATGAAGGTAGGAGTATTAGAGTTACCACCACTATCTTTGTATTAGGATTAGTAACCACCATAGACACAATATTAATGGAGGTAGTAGGAGTAGGGGAAAATAGAGACATTAGACATCTCAAATGACCCATTAGATGGGCCAAGTTAGAGTTGGGATATAAAGAGACCACTCAAACATAGCTTGAGATAGGTACAAGTGGTGATTATGTGATTTTTTTTAGGTAGTGACCTATAGATAAGTTTTTTGGAGAATGAATTGATAGGGAGATCATGCTCGATAGGTACACATATGGTGAGATAGTAATGGATGACACATATATAGGTAATAAAAATGGTTAAATTTTTTTTAAGTTTACTTGAGATAGACTAAATATAGATAGATTTTGAGACATATTAGTGATCTAATATATATTTGGTTTGGATTTTTATAGGTATGGTAGAATATGAGGAGACCAAATGGGGGTCCCTAATGAGGGGAGCACTCCATGATATCCTAGATGAGGTGTTGATGTTGTATGACTCTATTATACTAGAAGATCCTAGGGTACCATCTACACCAACTCAAATGAGCTAGTTTAGATTAGTTAGAGAGGCCATGAGGTAGTTTAAAGTGCATAAAGAGGTGATGTATTCACTGATAGAGGTGATTATAGGAGAGACACATGCATGGTAGGCCCTGACTGATGAGAGAGTTATGCATCTAGATACAATTACATAGATGGGATAGGTACAAGCCTAGGAGAGAGTGATACATGTAGTGACCCTATCCCATATGACATAAGTTTAGGAGTAGAAGAGAATGACACATCTAGCAACCTTGGCCTAGTTGACACAAGTGCAATCTCATGTGGCTCATCTATAGGGTTAGGTATTAGGACTGAAATCTCAGACAACCTCTTTACAAAATTCTATTCAGAGGAGTTAGATTGAGGCATCTATGGGTAGTATGGCTAGGCTATGAGATAGATAGGATGTGGCCCAACCATAGAGCTAGAACTTTGTATATGGTTGTATTTTTGTATTAAAACTCATTATATATATATAGAGATGTCTCATTTTGGGATTTGGATTATTGATTGTATATGTTTGCATTATGGTTTTGGTTATGGACACTTGGATATATTTATTTCTAACACATGTATTTAGTTATTTTTTGTATATGTTATAGGAAATATATGAGTTGTGGTTTCTTTGAGAGCATTATGTAGAACACATGCATGGTTAAAAAGAAATAGACAAAAAGGACTTGGTAAAATATAATCAATAAAAAATGTACTACACACTTTTCACTTTGGTAAATAAGTAATAACAAGAAAATGACTAACTATAAATAACCAAAAGGGTAGTAAACAAGATGGTAAAATTTTTGTTTTTAAACCAAAAATTTGCACCAAATTAAAACAAGTAAAATCACACTAGATCATATTGGGAAGTATGAAGGTAATGTAATAAAGTGGAAAACATGTGAAAGGAAAAATGGTATAAAATCAAAATAAATTAACTCAATAAATCATACTAAATCATGTTGGGAAGTATAAGAGAAAAACAAATTTGGCAAAATGTGGTCTTAAATTTATCACACTAATTCAAGCTAGGAAGTATGAAAAATTCAAGAAATGGTTAGATTCTTACATGTAATCAGAAAACAAGAAGATAAAAGTGAAAGAATAATGAAGTAAACATAAAAAATACTAAATCAAGCTAGGAATCATGCCAATGAAGTGTAACTTCATACTCAATCACATCTTATCTCATATTTGACACATGTAATTTTGATTGTGACTTGGATTATTGAAAAAAATTGTGAGGAAGGCTAGGTCCTATCCATAGTCCTACACTATAACTCACAAAGGGAACACCAACAAGGTGGAATAAATGTGAAAATATTGTAAAAAAAGATGTTGGTAATAGGAATTTGAAATTATGGTAATTTGTGAGGAAGGCCAGGTCCTATCCATGGTCTTACAATGCAACTCACAAATGGAATCCCTAGGGGAGTAATTAGTGAACAAAATAAAATTTCTCAAGAGGAAATATGAAGAATGTAGGGAGTGAAAAATGGAATGTAAAAACATAACTTAGGCATCTTATGAGAAGACCTTAGGAGATAAGAGGCATATTAAGGACATAAAAGGACACTAAGTGACTAGTGACCATCAATATACAAAGGAAACCTATTCGCTATAAACAATAATATTTATAGGAAAATAACCATTATAATAAGATAAAATAATGAAGGTATATTGGTAAAATAAAATTAAAATGGACCTACCTTCCCACTACATGTTCCCCATTCCTCAAGACCACTTATAGAGCCATCAATCTACTATGAATATGGGGTACTTGCATGAGAAAGTAGGTAGCACTAAAAAAAAAAATTAGTCTCCTTTTATAATCTATTAGCCTACTACACCCCAATGAACCCTTGATCTATCATGAGGCCAACTGTGGAATTTAAGATTCAAAAGTCTTTTAGTATGAATTGACTTTTAAGAATTTTGAATGTTTTTCTCTTTTGTATCATTGACTTTTGTTGAATGATTTTAGATTTTGAATGTTTTTAAGGATTTTTAAGATTACTCCTCCATACAGACTTGGAATGACCAATCATGAGAGATAAAGTGATACACATGAATAAACTATAAGTTTTGGCTAAAGGAAGCTAAGTAACCAAAGACAAGACTAACTAGGACACTTAGGCTTAATAATGAACCAACATGTTATCTCAAGTCTCAACCATGTATATGATTATTTTACTAAAAGGGAATAAAGGGAATAAATGAGATCTAAAGTGGATTGGTGAAAGGAGAATATAATGAGAATAATTATTTGATAGCTGATCACATGGTAAACAGGGAATGACTAAAGGGAACCAAGTGTGTGTAACCAAGTCACAATGAAAATTATCTATGAAAAATAGATATAAGAAATAAAATAATCATGAAGATAAAATAAGGGAATTTTTAGAAAGAAATAAATAGAAATGAAGAGAAATCAATGATAAAAAGACATTTGTATGCAAACATAAATGACAATATAAGCAACATAGAGTGCAAAAGTAAAGTCACCATGTAAGATAAATAATAATTTGACATAATGTCAAATGATATAATAAATAGATCAATATAAGATTAGAGCACACATCCAATCTAAATGAAAATGTAAATAATACCATACATGTGTTCATAAATACTTATATATTTTCCCACACACATTATCTAGAACATCTGATAGATCTTTATGAAGTTGGAGTCAAACTAAAACTAATGTCTTATCTTTCTTTCTTTTTTAAATTTAGGAAAATACTTCACATCTATTCTCCTCAAAAGAAAAGGTAGGAATGATATATGGATTGTGTTGAAGAGGGATATTAGGCAAGAGATGCTAACAAGAATGGATGGGAGTAGACTCTATATGAGATTCAGGAATCATCAGTGGGGAAGGATCCATAGGTGAGGGACTCATAGGTAGAGAAGGATCCATAGGTGAGGAAAGTTCTATATGTGAAGGATTCATGAGTGGAGAAACAAGTGGTGAAAAAGTGAATGTAGGAGGAGATGGAACCATAGGAGAAGAAAAGGGAGCCTTCTTGGAAGAATGACCTATGGGAGGAACAAAAGAAGGGGTAGGAATAGTTATAAGGTGATATTCAAAGTGTTGCTAAAGGATGTGGAAATGATGGGTACCACATTGGTTCCAAAGACAATACACCTCTCCATACTTAGGAATACACTCAGGTAATACCTTTAGGGGAGGTATGGCCTTATCTAAGGACTAAACGGTAGAAGGATGAAAAGTATCAATATATTATCACATCTTATGATAATGTATAGAATAATGGTTATATGTGTCATGGAAGCAACATATACACCTATGAGTAGGCTTAGTATAAGTACTCACATGAGGAGGTGTAATAAGAGTGGAAGAAGCTTGGGAATGATCATTGGATTATTTGGTGGGTAACAAAGCCATCTGAGGTAAAGGAAGCAAACCATCACCAAGAGAAGATGATGGTGGGGAAGGAATGAGATTAGCCTCAATACAAGGAGTAATGGGATCTGAAGTAGGAATAGACTCAACTAAAATGGGACAAAGAATAAGCTCAACTATAGTAGGATAAAAAAATGGGCTCAACTATAAAAATCTCTATTAAGGGAGAAGTAGGATCTATATAATGACAAAAAAGGGTCACATGCATCTCAAGGATAATTAATATACAAAGATGAGGGTACCTAGCAAAGAAGTAAGGCCCAGTCATAACATGATCTATGAGCATAATCCTATAAGGTTCCTCAAAAACTGGAAGCATCGACACCATATCTACCCTATGATAAAGAGGAAAAATACTAAAATTAGGGACTATAAATGATGGAATACAAGAAGATACATGAAAAAACTAAAATAAAAAAGAATGATAACAAATAATATCAACATCATGGGCCTGAATAAGACCACCTAATAATGGATCATCTAAGGAATAACCATCATTATATTCAGGTGTGTGAATATCAATGATATACATAGGGATGAATTTGTCATCCTATGAAGAGTGATGAATAGAATGTTGAGTCTTAGTCAAGATAACAAGAATGTCATCACAAGGAGGTTTGTAAGAATGAGTATGCAAAGAAGAATGAAACTAAGAGATGAGATGAGGTGAGAGATCAAAAAATTTAATCTTTAGGTTAATCTCATCAGGCTCAACATCATTGAAATCGAATAGGTTAGGAGGAATATTCCTAATGAGTTTATGATTACCATTGTAATTTTGAATGGAATTAATGGGAAATTTTAATCATTGAAAATCATGGAATGGAACACTATGCAAAGGTTAAAGAGTAAGAATCTTAAAGACATCATGGTCTTGGAATTATTCAAAATTCCCAAGGTTAATGTCACCCTAAATCCTATAGATGGATCCATTGTGAGGGAATTTAATGCATTAGTAGGTGGAAGAAGCAAAAACTCTCATATAGTGAGTCCATGGCCTAACAAGCAAGATGCTATAAGATAGGGGAAAGTTAAAGATCATCACCTTCACATGAACAATGAAAAGTAGGATGATAATGGGAAGCCATACACAACCTAAAGGAGGCATTTTCCTTCAATTATATCTTTGCCATGTGTTGTGTATGGACTTGATATTATATTCAGAATATCTAAGGGTTTTGATAAAATTGAGAGAGGAAACACACATACCAGAACCCTCTTCAATCAAGGCACACTTAACTTGGATATCACTAATTTGCACACTAATGAATAGAGGAGGATCATCTACATGAAGGAGAATCTCATCAAGAATCATAAAATTGATAGGAAATATTAAGGAAAGAGAAGTGTCCATTATTGTATCAACATGGATAGACATATCTTCACATTATTACAATATGCTATCCTCATGTCCAGATAAGGTTACTTCACATCCTACTAGAGGAGGATAAGGCATGTTTATTTTGAACAAGATTTACATAAGATGGTTTTGATGATGCACAGAGGTCCTCATAAGCTCAAGGAATGGAATATGAGATGGGAGATTAATGAATTTCATGATGTGATCCCACTCATCATAACCCATAAGAAAGTTGTTATAAATAAATGCATAGTAATGAATGAGGTTCTCAAAAGGAGGAGTTGAAGTGCATTGGAATTTGTGTTGATAAGAGGGAGAAGTTTTGAACAAGGTTGTAAACTATGTTGAGAAATTGAAGTAGTTAGTTCAGGTTAGTTTTGAGAATTGGTAGAGGAAGTGTTGATAGAAGCTTGAATATCATCAGTGTTAGCTAAAGAATATGGAGGGATGATAGAAATAGAATGGGAAGTGCTATCCAAGGGAGGAGTTGGAATTGGATTATCAAACTTTATAAGGTAATCTTGCCCTAAATCATTTAAGTGAGTTTTATAAGAATATTGGATAACATGAAATGTGTGAGATAATATAGGGGTGTAGATGGGATAAAGATCAATGAAAGCAACCACCCTTCACATATAAGTCATATTTACCACATTATCTTCAGAATTTGGGCTAAAAAGGATTTCTACATTATTAGTGGAAAGAGTGGGATTATCTTGGTTGTCTTGGTTAAGTTGGTGATTAGGAAGAGGGTCTTTGTAGATAGTTAAATGATCATTAGCTGAATTCAAGGCTTGAGATTTAGTATTAGTTTCATGAGCCTTAAACTTAATGTCCTAGGCTTGTTGATGCTTTTTAATGATTGAATCATGATTAAAATTAATACCAAGAAGAAAATTCGTAGATAAATTATGAATCTACCCATATGCCTCATGAGGATGACCCAAACTAGTGTGAAACCAACAAAACTTATTAGGATCATACCAGGATTTCATAAGACAAGTCAGATCAAGTTATCAGGGTAGAGGCCTAGGTATACATTTTAGTAATTCAACTGAGGATAGGGGTTTGTAAATGTTGATGTTATTAGGTGAAGATAAATGAGGATTGGTGTATTTTTGAGAACGGGGAGTTGGATCTAGGGATTGGCTAGGAACAATAACATGAATAGTGTAAATGATGTCATAAGAGTCTATGGCACCATCATTGGTAGCATTAAATTTTTTATACTTGAGTAAGATATGAGTACCTGTAGAAGGTTGGGGTAGATCAAATTAATGTATAAGGAAATCTTAATTTTTTTCTTGGTCAATGGCCTCCTCCAAGGTACATGGAGAGAGAGTGAGAACTTGATATTTAAATTTAGGAAAAAGAGCATTGGTAAAAATATTGAAAAGGTTATCATTATCCATGTTAAATTCACATTTGTTGGACAACATTTTCCACATTTTAACAAAATCTTGGGCAATTTCATTTTCAAGTTACTTACAATTTATAAAATGGGCCAAGGTATTCTCAAGAAGATCACTAGTTTGGAACTTTTGACTAGAGTGTTTATTAAATCTTCCAAACTAGTAATATAATGAGTTTTAAGTTGGTTGTACCAATATAAAGCATCACCCATGAGGGTTTTGGATAATATTTTGGTAGCGGAAAAGGTTTTAAATTTAACTTAATCCTTATAAATATTTCCAAATGTTTTTATATGAAGGGTAGGATTAGTTGATCCATTATAAGAAATTATAAGGGTGATACCTCCCATATCAATATTAGCAATTTGAGTGTTAAGAGGCTCATTTTGAATCTACTTAATTTTTTTTTGGACCAAAATAGGTTTAGGGATGATATATCCTTAGGAATATCAAAGAGAAGGTGGGGGAACATTTTGATTATGCATGCCCCAAGACGTTGGTTAAGGGTGGGTTTGAAGATGGAGAAGGTGATTTTGTATTCTCATCATTTGATTTGTATTATGAGCTTGAAAAGTATTCATTTGATATTAAGTGTTTTTAACAAGAGTTGGTGGGTTTGATTGGCATTTTTATCATTATTTAAAGCATTATATTTGGTATTAGTGGCTTGGGAGCCACTATTGATATTGGTAAGATCTTGAGAGGATTTATTATAATGTGAAGCACTAGTGGTAAAATTTGATTGTGTGGTAATAAGATTAGTGAAGGGATGAAAAGAGGAAGCACTAGAATAATGATTACCTTGGGTAGAAAATGATGTAGTAGTGGATGGATTAACAATAATGGGTCTTAGGAGAGGCCCACTAGATGTATAACCTATAATATTAATGGAGATACTAACCATGGAGGTAGAAAAAGTTAAAGAAGAAAAGGTCATGGTATGAGAAGGGGTCATAATCAAGAGAAGAGGCTAAGAATTAAAGAAACTAGTACCTTAAAATCCATTTGATAATGTGGGAGAAGGTGAATGAGGCTCTTTGGATTGACCACTAATCATGAGATGGTAAATGGTAGAAGGATCCTTTCCTTGATGTTGAGGAAATTCAGATATAAAGAAAAGCATTTCAAAGGTATACTCTAATTTGGGTTGATCTTCTAGTGAGAAGAGAGGATTATGTTATAAAGAGGAATGAAGAGGGGTCTCATATTTCATTGTGCAAGTGTATATATGAACATTACTCTCATCCAGGAGAGGAACCATACTTTTCTTATGGGAGACCCTTGAGGGTTGATAAGACTCATCATGTTTGTTGAATGAAACTTAGTGTTGTCTTCAAATAGAAAGTTCATTATGAAGGAGAAAGACTAAACAAGGCAAGAAAGATGTAAAGACAGGAGATAGGAAGTGATAAAAGTAGTACATAGTCAATGGGGTTGACCTAGTATAAAAAATAGGGTTTTAAAATTGTACAAAGTCAACTGGGTTGACCTAGTTTAGAAAATAGAGGCTAAAAAGGTGTATAGGGTCAACTAGGTCAACATAGTATAGTAGGCAGGAAAAAATAGATAATCTATAAGAGACTATGTCAATAAAAATGACTATGTATTGAAACAAGAATAATTTTTCAAGTACTTATGAAAGAAAGAAATGAAATGAAACATATAATCAATTAGATTAATGAGATTGATCCAATTGAGGCACACAAGATGAAACCTTGAACCAATGCTAGTCAATGTAAATTTTTGTAATATAACATACAATTGAGCAAAGAGTAAGCGATCAACTTGGAAAGTAAAAGCAAACTCAGTGGTCAACTTAAATGTTGTTAGATTATTAGAGTATAATTTTAGATGTGATAGGAAGTTGGTTGTAAGCAAGGAAATAAAAGCAATATAAGGATGGTTTTAAGATGTTTAGACTGAAAGGGATCTGTATTGGTAATGGTACTAGCTTGGTAGTGGGGCCTTACCCCTTACTTCACATACCATAACAATAAGAGTGTCAGTTAGGGTTAATTTTAGCACTGAATATTTGTTAATTCATGAATATTCCATTTTTAGGATTTTGGTATTGGTGATTTTTAGGGTCGGTAGATGGGATCAGATCACAAAAATTTTAAGGATATATATTTTTTGGAGTTGAATCACCAACCTTTTATAGTAATATATAATATTACACTTAAACTTGCTAGATATATATAGTAGATCCCCTAAGATACCAACTAAAGTAACAAGTAGAACAAAAATTGAAGGATCATAGATTCAAACAACAATAAGAAACAAAGAAAATGAATAATAGTGACAAATAACAAGTTGGATGGGGATTGTATCATTGAAACACAAAGATAAATGATAAAACCAAATGTCAGAGTCAAATGACAGGTTTGAATGATAGAGTTAAACGATAGAGCCAAATGACATAGCCAAATTATAGAGCCAAATGACATTTTTCATCTATGTCATCTAACTATGTCATTTGGCTATGTTTTTTAGATATGTCATTCATTTGTGTCATTTTTCCATGTCAATAATCTATGTTGTTTGTCTGTGTCATTTAGATCTAATGTTTGTCTATGGCATTTGGTTATGCCATTCATCTGTGTCATTTGGCTAGGTCATTCAATTAGGTCATTAAGCTATATCATTTGACTATGTTTTTCATCTATGCCATTCATCTAGGTCATTCATCTATGTTGTTTGGATAGGTTTTTTGGTTGTGTCTTTCATATGTGTTATTCAACTATGTCATTCATGGTTTGGCTCTATTGTTCAGTTTGGTTATTTGGCTATGTCATTCAATTGTGTCATTTGTATCTATCATTTGACTATGTCATTTAACTTAGCCATTTGGCTCCATTATTTAGTTCAATCATTTATATCTATTATTTAACTTAGGTCTTGTATGGGAAAAACATCGATAGAAAAATTCACCATCACCCACAAATGATTCACCATACCAACAAATTAAATTTGTCTAGATTCACCAAATATTTCAAATAGATTTTCTAGTAGGGCCTCTTAAAATGACCTCTAGTGTTGGGTGATTATCCAAAATATACCAATAACCATGTGTTTATACTTGGCTAGAAAACCAAGTTAGCTTCCCCCTTGGTGATGAAATCCAAGTAGATGGGTCTTGGGTAGACAATTGTTAAAATACGTTTTAAGATTTTTTGATTTGGTAGTGTTTGCATAAAATAAAAAATAGTGAAAATAAATGGTATATTGAAAACCACATAATTAGATTATGTGATCTATTCTAAGTATGAAATCAATAATAAATGAAAGTGTGAGCTAATTACTAGCATATAAGGGTTAATTCTAACTTTGAAACATAATATAGTGTCAATTCAATCAACAGTGTATGCAAAGAATATAGAATATGGTCGATAATGTTGCTTCTACACTATAGAAGTAAAGGTCTAAAAATGAACTAAATCAATAGGGTTGACCTATCTTTCAAGACATAATACATAATATAGAACTATATTGACATGATCAACTTAGTTGACTATATAGGGGAAATTTTAAAGACTTCAAACTATGAAAAATCGGACTGTAAGGAAAGAGAAAAAAGGATAGAAAGGAACCTTGGTGGGTTAGAAGATGCAAAAAAGTGATATTATTATTGAATAACCTTGATTAATACTTCCAAATTCTACTAAATGTGTTTATTGGGTTGACCTAACTTTGCATAAACCTATTACTAATAGCCTAAAAATGTATAGGGTTAACTAGGTTGACCTAGTATGCTAAAATGGATGTCTAAAATCCCAAAAACATGTACGATTTTGATTGGGTCAACCTAGTAGCTTGTACCTAGTAAAAATCCTTCACAACTAGAATAGAGTCATATTGATGTGACTATGTGTTAAACCTAAGCATAGAAGTTAATATTGTGTCAATATAGTTGACCTAACATCACAAATATATGAAAACAAAAATGGTAAAATAACGAAATAAGTGAAATGAAAACCTATAAGGGTTAGGTTCATGTCAGGTTCACTAGAATTCATGCAACCATAAATTAATCATGTCTATAAATCAATCCTAACTCAAAGAAGATAAATCATACCATACACTTCTGATTGGGGACACATTTATTAAGAAAAAATATGACCAATATGGGGATCCACTAGACCCAATTAGGGGATATCTCACCACAATACACCATGCTAGGGAGGGTTCCAAAGCCTCCAGTCAAGAAAAATCATATAATAACCCTAAGGGAGTCTTGTGTTTTGATATCTCACTAAACTAATAACAAGTAAAGTAAATCTAATCTAGTGCTCACCAAAGCTTGTGGCACAAAATGGGGGTTAGAAACAATAAAAGTAAATATACATATAATACATATACTCACATCAATGTATATGATATCCTAATGTGTGGAATATAATTAAAAATACATATATATCTACTCTTATAAAGGAAAAATAAAGTTAGGAATACTTACCTTTGAAAATGAACCTATTGAGACTCAATCTCTCCCTTGGGCAAGGTGATTTGCAAGAGGTTGTTGTGGTTTGTAAGGATGACAAAGACAAATCATCTCTAGGATACACAACCTATAAATTCATCTAGAATACGTATACACAAGACAAGATCCATATTTTCAAAGAAAATATGGAACCCTAAGCTTGTTCCTCAATTAGAATGGTGGATAAATAGATGCACAATAGCTCTTATTTCTTCTCTAAATAATGGTGAAATTAAATTTTATATATAGGTGTATTTAAACCTAAAATCTTCCAAAAATCTTGGCCAATAGGGTCAACCTAATCAACCTAACATATTTTTGGATAATTATTCACTAGGTCATGAGCTAGGTCAACCAAAGACCAAACTAGTTCCCAAGTGAAAATTACCTAAAACTATAGAGGGTCAACCCGGTCAACCTATTATAATTGATTAAAAAAAGGGTATTAAGGTGAGTAATATGAGGATAAAATCTATAAAATTATTATAAATGGTACAATAGAGAAGAACAAGCTTAGGGATAGTGTTTTCAAGAGACAAGTGTGTAGATAACAAGTGGCAAAAGGGACAATAATCCTATGAAGCACCAATTGTCTACCCACCTCTTTTTAGATGCACCCCCTAAGGCATGTACTTAGAGATATTGAGTTTCTATGGGTTCTTTCAAGATACAAAGTGTCAGTAATCAATAAAAGTTTGAAAATATTATGTGTATACATCTACAGTAGTCCATAATGTACACTATTGATATTGAAAATGGAGACATAACCTGTAGACATGTTGATCCATTATAATTAGGGTAACACTAATATCTCCAATAACTTTCATAAAATTTGAAGTATAGGGTTTTGATCCAGACTACCACCTAAATATTCCCTTTTGGTCTAATAATGGTCATCTATAGTTGATAGTTGAGTGATGGTGCATGTTGAACACAAAAGTTGGTATTTTAGCCCAACTTAAAATGTGATATAGACAATTCCAACTATGATATGAACCTTAAGGACTTAAATGAGATCAATATACATGAGATACAATATCTAACATAAAATATTCACCTACAAGTATCCCTTTTTTTAGAGGAAACATAGTACATAGTTGACTATAGACTAGCCTAGTTACTTGGAAGGTATATATTAAAGAGCTAATAGAGGTTGGGGAAGATTAACATGTTTTGATTACCTAAAAAAATTATAATTACTATATCATCTGATTCTCATCAAATGTAAATAGTACAAGGAAGTCTTTGATCCAAAACCTACAGTCATGACTCAAACTCAGTGCATAGTCTTAATAACCTAAAGGTTTGTCTTACAAAGTTAGGGTGTAAGAAGGAATTTATGGGTAGTCTAATCCTATAATTTAGTAAAAATAAAAAGACACAACCTATTTTAAATCCTCATATTTTCACATTTTATGATGAGATAGGGGAAGTTCCCTCTATTCTATCTTAGACAGAGGGCACTCCCAAATAGACACACCCTACAGGTTTAGTAAGCAAATGATGAGAAGGTGAGTTAGATATTGTTGAAACCTTGAAGAAATGTGTAATAATTTGTTTTCAACATGAATTAACATGAATAATGCCTCATAGGTGATAGAGGCCAAAAATGGTGGCCCAAGCCCACAAAGGTATAGTCAGGCCTACTAGGCCTTAACTAAGCCTAAAGCCCAATTGTATGGATAATACAACTTCTAGGGCTAGATGAGCCTTGAAAAGCATTGGAATACCTTCATGGGGAGTTATAAGGTGAGTATAAACCTTTATTTTGGAGATAAATTCATGGAGATGTCATTTCTTAGCTTAGGAATAACTCAAGGTGCACATAATGTATGGAATAACCCAAGAAGGCATCTTTGGAAGCTCATATATATATATATATATATATATATATATATATATATATATATATATACGAATGTTTAGCATGGGAACTTGAGGAGTTGGGAGATATTTTATAGGGTCATAAATAAGGTTCTAAGGGAATTTTTATGAGGATTAAACATCAAACTTTTATGAATAAATGATAAGGATCAAAACTATATACACATAATAGTTTCAAACTTTTATCAAATACTGACACTTTACATCTTGTAAGAACCCATTGAGACTCAATCTCTCAAAGTACACACCATAATGGGTACACTAGGAAATGGGTGGGTATACCTTTGGTGCTTCACAAAATTATTGTCCCTTATTTCCACATTATTACCAATCCAACTAGCTCCTAAAACCATTCCTTAATCTATTACTCCTCCCTCGCACACTCCTCCAATCTTTTTCATCTTTTCATCCCTCTTTTCCTCATCTTAATCCCCTTTTGATAGCTAGTTATACTAGGTCAACTAGGTTGATCCTACATTGTCTTAAACCTTTAATTATTATACAAGGTTGACTAGGTTGACCCTGTACTATTTTGGGAGATTTTCATTGGAGAGTTATGTTAGCCCTTTGGCTAATCTAGATCAGGACCTAGTGAATAATCAACCAAAAACATATAAGGTTGACTAGGTCAGCCCTGTATAACTAACATATTTTTAAGTATTTAGGGTGATATCCACATATAAATACAAGATAATTTTGTCACTATTTGAATATCAAATTAAGATTTAATATTTGATCACACTTCTTTACAATCTACTCTTCCACCATTCTACTTGAGGAGTCTTAGCTTAGGGTTTATAATTAGAGAATCTAGTCTTGTGGATAAGTCTTGGATGCTTTGGCATTTCTTAGTGATCCTTAATAACCACAAAAACCTCTTGAAAATTTTTTTTGGCCAAGGGAGAGATTGAGTCTCAATGGTTTCATATTCAGGTAAGTATATTCTAACTTTTTTCTCCTCTCTTTAGTAGATAGAAGTAGCATAAGTATTGGATAAAATAATATTACTCTTCATATTCCATATATTAGGGTCTCACTCATACTTATATTAATTGATATTCTCTTATACATGTTTTGATTACTTTACTAACCCCTCATATTATGCCACAAGCTTTGGTGAGCACTAGATTAGATTTATTTTTTTGTTTATCAGACATAAGTGAAATATTAAACATAAGAACCCCTTAGGGTTATTACATTATTGTGTTAGTATAGAGGATATGGAAGCCTCATTATCATAGTGTATTGTGATAAGAGATCCCCTAATCAGGTCTATCAGATCCTCATATTGGTCATTCTCCATCTTAACAAATGTATTCTCAATTGGAAGTGTAGGTATGCTCTATCTTCTCTGAGCCAAGATTATATAGACATGATGCATTTTTGATTGCATAAAAAAACCACTTAAAACCATCCAAAACCCTTGATAATGACCTGATGGGAAAGATAAAGAATAAGAGTCATCCAAATGAGTTGGTATGACTTGGAAAGTTATTGGGACTTGTAGAGGACTCCCCCAGGGTTCTTCCCATAAGATTAGATTCTACCCTATTTATATGGATAGGGTAAAAAACTAGTTTTATTAACTATTTTTTTATGTTTTATATGTGCAAGGAATATTTTAAATATGAGAATAATTTGGGAGACCAAGTAGGAACTAATATAACTCTTCATTCTCATTTATTACTTCATAAAATCACACAAGTACCTATGTCAGCTCCTTCACTTTAGGTAGTCCAAAGCAACATAGTGAATAGAAAGTGATCATCAAGTGAGAAGGTGATGACTCCAATCAGGAGGCCTTTTAAGGTTTGATTAATGTATTTATGGATAGGATGGATCTTGATAGGTTTCATACCACCCTTGTATAGATTGGATTAAATAAATGATGGGCATATTGGTGACAAGTGTGAGGAATGAGTGAAAGAAGGATGACAGTGACTACAGGTACTGATAAAACTTGTCCAAAAGAATATCAGTGACTAGGGACACATCCAATGCATTTTTAAGTTTTTCCTTAATCCTCATCATAGTTCACATGTGAAAATTATTCCTAGCCTTATTTAGAAGGCTCAAGAGAAACCAATGATGAAAGCAATTTCCAAATAGGTAGTTAAAGAATCCTATGCCAAATTTGAGGAGTTTTCATGATTATAGAGAAATTTGTCCAAAAATACCTTTCATGGTATATTTAATACTTAATTCCTAGGTATATTTAACTCTCTCTCTACTTGACACTTGTTCTTATGACTCTTGAGCTTCTTTTTTCTCTCCCCTCTCTCACATTCTATAAGTACTAGCCATTTTGGCTCTTGTATTCTAATTACACATCATGTATGATGAATCCATAATAGTTACATGTTGTACTTTGCCTTTGAATAATACATTAAATCTTTATTTGAGTTCACAAACATCTTTTCTAAGTTTGTAAAGTGATATATGGCGAGGTTTAGTGATAAACAACTATCATTCTCTTCTCTTTATTATTTCATGTTTGGTACAAGAAGTTCCCATTATAACAAGTCATATGGAATGTATCTAGTGTGTTTGTCCTCCTTAAAGTGTCCTTATAGTTTAAAATCTGACCTCTGGTCCACTTACCTTAAGTAGTTAAATGCATATCACCTCTATATTCAAATACTAATGTCAGAACATCTTATGACTTTGAAGCTAGTGTTATAGATATTATTCATTAGTGTAAGAGTATGATGATATTATGGAGATATTCATGGTGTATAACCCCCTTATAATATTTTACTTTAAAGTATGTTTCTACCTATTTTCACACAAGTAATTAGTTAGTGTAGGTGATAAGCACTTAAAGACAAATCTAGGGAGCTAGCCCTTAAACCTAGATGCCCACCTCTACTATAGGCAACCCACATGCCTAGAGGTATTCCAATGTTGACCAAATCTTAGAGTAGTATTTAAAAATCTCCTCTAGGGTGAAATATTTAGTGGCAACAGTACCATCAAAAGGTTTTACAATACACTATTATGTGTATTACTCCATTGAAGAATCCCCTTATGATTGTGTTATAACATATTAGTTAGAAGGTGCATGTTCATATTATTATTATTATCTTGATCAAAATGGACATGCACCCATTCTATGTAAGATTGGAATATGATTAACAAGATATTAAATCAATAGTGGGTCCCCATGTGATTTGAGAAAATTGGGTGTCTAAGTGTAAGTTGTTGAAAAATATTATAGGTTTAATTCTTCTTGGGATGTTGTTAGTTACAATCAGTTATACCATAAATGGAATATATAGATATCTAATATCATATTAATATCAAAAGGTTCCACCATATAATTTTGTCTGGTTCTCTACTAAAGAATCTCCCAAGGATTGTGTTATATAAAAATGTAAACCGTGTGGATGTTCATACTATTCTTATCTTGTTGAAAATGGGTATGTACCCATTCTACACAATATTGGAATACTATCAATGGGATATTCAACAAATAGTAATTCCCCATTTAATTTTATAAAATGGGGTGTCCGAGTGAAAGTTATTGAAAAATATTCTATGTCTAATTCTCTATGGCATGCCACTAGTTATAATCAATTATACCATGAACAACATATGTAGCTGTTTGATACCATAATACCATCAAAAGTTTCCAAGGTATACTATTATTCCTAGTACTCCACTGAAGAATCCCCCCAAGATTGTGTTACATAAAAATGGAAACCATGTGGATGTTCATATTATTCTTATCTTATTTAGAATGGGCATGTGTCAATTCTACACAAGATTATAATATTATCAGCTCCCAAAAATATTTATCTTTTATATAATGGAACTAATTGATAAAATTCATAATATCTTGTGTAAAAGTAGGCACAAGCCCATTCCAATCAAGATATAAAATATCATATCCATTTTATTAAAATGAACTATTAAGATAAAATATAATAATATAAATTTAATATCAAATAGACACATCGTGTCCTCGTGCATATACATTTTAGGTCTAATTCTCCATTATAAACTATTAAGTACTATCGATTATATCATGAGCAATATATGAATATATCTAGTGTTATGGTATTGTTGCAAGGTTCTATGGTACACTATTATGTATATTACTCCACTAAAGAATCCCCCAAGCTTGTGTTATAACATATTAGTTAGAAGGTCAATGTTCATATTATTCTTATCTTGTTTATAATGGGCATGTGCCCATTATACACAAGATTGGAATACTATTAATGAGATACTTAAGCAATATTAATTCCCAATTTAATTTCATAAAATGGGGTGTCTGAGTGAAAGTTTTTGAAAAATCTTCCAAGTCTAATTCTCCATGACATGCCATTAGTTATAATTGATTATATTATGAACAACATATGTAGTTGTCTGATACCACAATACCATTGAAAGCTTCCATGATATACTATTATTTCTAGTACTCCACTCAAGAATCCCCCCAAGTTTGTGTTACATAAAAATGAAAACCATGTAAATGTTCATATTATTCTTATCTTGTTCAAAATGGGCATGTGCCCATTCTACACAAGATTGGAATACTTTCAACTTCCAAAAATATTTATCTTATATAGAATGCGACTATTTAATAAAATTCTCAATATCTTGTGTAAAATAAAGCACAAGCCCATTCTGATCAAGATATAAAATATAATCTTCATTTTATTAAAATACATTTTTAAGACCAAATACAATAATAAAAATTAATATCAAATAGACACATCGTGTTCTCATGCATGTAAATTTTAGGTCTAATTCTCCATTGGAAACTACTAGGTACTATCAATTATACCATGAATAACATATGCAAATGTCTAATGTTGTAGTACCATTTCAAGGTTATTTATTACACTATTATGTCTAGTAATCAACTAAATATTTCCCCAAGCTTATGTTACATCATATTGGTTATAAGTTCAATGTTCATATTATTCTTATCTTGTTCAGAATGGGCATGTACCTATTCTACACAAGATTGAAATATTATCAACTCAATATTCAAGTAATAGTGGGTCTCCATTTGATTTTATAGAATGGGGTGTCTAAGTGGAAGTTGTTGAAAAAATATTTAAAGTCTAATTATTTATGGAATGCTACTAGTTATAATCAATTATGCTACAAATGACAAATGTAGTTGTCTAATGCTATGGTACTGTCAAAAGGTTATGTGGTATACTATTATATCCAGTACTCCACTAAAGAATCTATTCAATATGATGTTATAAAAAAATGGAAACCATGTGGATGTTCATATTATTTTTATCTTCGTTATCATGGGCATGTACCAATTCTACATAAGATTAGAATAACTACCAAAAATCCTTGTATTGTGTAGAAAGGAATTAGTTAATAAAATTATTAATGTCTTGTGTAAAATCAAGCACAATACCATTTCAATCAAGATATAAAATATCATATCCATTTTATTACAATGTATTTTTAATAACAAAAACACTAATACAAACTTAGTATCACATAGACACATCTCATCCTCGTGCATAAACAGTTTAAGTCTAATTCTTTGTGGGAAGTAGTTTGGTGTGATTGATTATACTGTGAATGGTATATGTAGTTGTCTGATGATGTGGTACCATCACAAGGTTCTGTGGTACACTATTATGTCTAGTACTCCAATAAAAAATCCCACCAAACTTGTGTTACATCATATTGGTTAAAAGGTGGATGTTCATATTATTCTTATGTTGTTCAGGATGGACATGTGCCTATTTTAAACAAGATTGAAATAACTCTTAGAGTGGGTGGTCACACACTCTAAATGAGAATATACTACATATGGTGACAACCCTTAGTACCCATAATTATATATTAGTATTTGAAAATATTTACATATTTTGTTAAACCACATTTACATAGGGTGAGTGACAATAAGCATGTAACTCATTCCTTTTTCATTACGTCCATCCTGAGAAACCTCAGTTAGAATGGGCATCCACCCATCTAAATTTTGAGAAATTACTATTATTCCTAAATTAGTGGCATGCTATTATTATTTAGAAAACTAAATTACATTTGAATATGTTTTCACTATACTTATTACCTAGACTATTGTTGATCCATAATTTACACAAAGTACTAACAATAAGCATGTAACTCATCTATTTTTCACTAAATCCATCCTAAGATTCCATAGTTAGAGTGAGTGACTACCCAATATACTAAATATTTATAAACTATTATTAATCCTAAATTATTAGTAGTCTAAAACTATTATTATTTGAAAAACTAAAGTACATGTTAATATGTTTAATTTAACCATTGCAAATATTTTGGTAACAAAACGCATGTAACTCCTCTTTCTTTCCCCAAGTTTTTTATTAGTGGTAAATACAGGTTTTGAAAATGGACCATACCCATTATAAATATCTTACTTGCATGGTATTAAAAACTAGATAAAATAGTGGTGCCTATAGAATAACTAAAGACATATATATATATATATATATATATATATATATATATATATATATATATATATATATATATATATATATATATATATATATATATATATAACACTAAAACAATAAAAACATAACATAAAAATGGCACAAGCAAAGCACTAACATCTAGTGCAATTCCAACCTTCTAGAAAATTAGTCTAGTTATTATTTATACTATTAATGGATTAATCCATATTCTAAAGGGTCTGAGAATCCTATTTCTCCACTTCCGTACCCTTCATCTTCTTATCCAATTTGCCTTGCTCCAGTTTTTCATTTTTTCTCATAACCAATAGTTGTAACCCTTCCATGTTTTGAACATAGTTTTGTATAGATACCAGACTAAAATCAATTGTCCTTCCTTCCCTAAGTTAATCCATAATTTTGAGAATAATTTAGCTATAAGTTAAATAAACTACTCTATCTAATTTAATAATAAACTATGTTTAACCTTATCCTAATTACAAGTCTATAATATGAGAAACTATTGCCATCCTTATAATTAATTTCACTATATAACTTTAAATGATGTTGAACCATTAGATAGACAAATAAGATAATAATAATTATTTTAATTACACTAAGTATTTCATCCTAAAATAGATTTTAATAAAATTTCCAATTTCCTAGTTGATTTAATTAAATTTGAATAATCACCATAGACTTACATAGTTGATTTTAATTGGTGATGATGAAAACTCTACATCATTGATTAGTTTCACACTTTTCCTAATGCAATGAATTGGGATAATATATTATTGTCAAAAAAATTTCAATTCTTGATGAGTTCATAATTATTATGGACATACACAAATGAATTTAATTGGAGATGATTAAAAATCTATGTCATTAATTAGTTTACCACTTGTATTAATGCATAGAACAAATGACTTTATTGTTTTGGGAACTATTTTAGATCCTAATAGGATTATAATCTCTATGGACTTACATAAATTATTTTAACTAATGATGATGAAAAATCTATGTCATTAAATTTTTTATAAGGACTATTTGAGAAATTAAATTATCAGTTTCTGAAGGGTCCTAATACACTGATTCTAATGAATATATTGTGCCAAGAACCATTTTATTTCCCGATGTGTCGATAATCACTATGAATCTTAATTATTCCTCCTATTTAAATTTTTATGACATTTGTCATGCATTATAGAATTTATGACAATTGATTTATTTGGATATCATCGAGTTTAATTTGAGAGATTAAACTAGATATGATGAAATTCACATGTCATTTACATATTCATAGATACATTGTAATAAATTAAGACTAAAAGATAATTAATCTAGTTTATGTTCTCGATAATGTTAAAATCCCATTCAAGTAGCATAAAAGGTAGATAAAATCCTAGTATTCAAACTAAAACATTTTTTTGAGAAATAAATCTTTGGTTAAGTACTCTTTTTATGGCATCCAACATTCATAATGATTGATTACTTTGGTTATCATCATTAATGCAGTTGATTTAGATGGTGTTAAATTAATGTGAGAAATTAAAATGGTGATATTTGATTGATTAATCTTGTGCTAAGGTGTCAATGCTGACATATATTGGAGAGGATTTAAAATTTAATAAAGGGTTTATTCATGACCAAACATGTGATTATGAAGAATGAGAATGATACATATTTTTCTACATATTGATAGTCTGTAGACTATTTATATTTAGTCAAAGGTTTTTTAAACATTAATTATAAATTTCAAAATCATATCCTTATCTTTATTGATATGTCAAAATATAAAATAAAATGACAATCATCTTTCAGTTAACTATGTCATTTTTAGAGATCCAATTCAATCTAGTCATGCATATAATCCTACCATTTTGGTAAATTACTTTTGGCTGAAATTAATCTCCATTCTATGTTATTAATGGTGATTTTATTCCTCCCTTTAATTATTAATATTAATAATTATAATTATTTTAGGAAGTCTACTTTCTCACAACTATTTAAGTCTAAATTTTGAAGAAATTATGATAACACTTTGACGTCAATGTGTACCTGAAGAAGTTATTCTATAATAGGATGTGTAAAACTTTGATGTTAAAAATCATTGAAATTTATTTAATTTTATATATTTTGAATCCCAATATGGGAATTTCAAGGCTGAGATGTTATAATCTAAGATGTGTATAGAAGTCACTACAATAAATAAATTCTTTCTAAGTCTAGAAAGTTAATATTGAGTGCAAATTTTGGATCTAGACTATTTTATAATATAACTAAATATTATATTAGAATTATGTAGTTACCTTATATATTTAATAATATAATAATTTATTTAGTTCAATTTCTAATTTTGGGTCTAGACTGTTTGGGGTTCGACCTATCAGGTGACTTTGGTTCCACATTATATTGACTTAGACAAAAAAATTGCCATTTACTTAGTGCACATTCAACTTGAATTTTCTAAAAAACATTATCATAATATATATTATGTTTAATTTTTGTTCAAAAAAATCTAATGAAAAGTTTGAGAAATATAGTAAAAACAAATTTATGAACGAGGCAACCTAAATTTTGTGATTAATTTTTATGTTTTTAATTTTACTAAAATAAGACATGCCTTGAAATTCAATGTAATGTTTGATAAAGTATTATCATAATTTGACACTAATTTTAATATAGCATACATGTAATACTCATTGAGGATGTCATAGGGCATACTACCATATGAATTAATCTTGGACTGAAGATATTAGATATATTATTAAATGTTGAGAAAAATATTTCATAAAGCAATGCAATATTGAGATAAGCATGGTTATATAAAATGAAAGAAAAATTAAATAACATTAATAAGACTATTTCATTTATTATATTTTTAAATTTAGGTTTTTATTTTATATAATTCATGAAATCCAATTAGCATTTTAAGCTAGTAAGCATAATTTAGCCTCAATAGAGTGTTTTTCTCAATAATTTCACATTGACTAGAAATTTGACAGGGTTAGAAAACCATCTCATCCTAGTCCTGAATTAATTATTTCTAATTTATGTTATGTTTTAACAAAAATTACGTAAAGAGATATTACATATATACTCACTTTGCATTGGTTATAGTGTCTTGGTTTATGTTTGTATCTTTCTTGTCCTCGTGGTTGAAGCATATTTATTTATTAGAAGTGTTCTCAACTATATGCAAAATGTTAAAAACATGAATGACAATATTTTTGAAGGATTTTATATAATTATAAATGATGAATATGAGTTTAAGTTATTCTTAGTGATTTATGGCATTTATGGTATTCACAACACAAACAATATTTCTAAGGAAGAGGTGGCCATATAATTTGACTAGTCACATACATAGCCCTTAGATATTATGCAATTAACAGATATTTATATTTTCATATCAGAGCATCCATTTTAGTTTGAGATATCAGTGTATTTTTTTAAATAAAATGATTAATAGGTTTATTACAAACTCATCTCCTTGTCATGATTCTTAATGATTGGATGCATTGCAAGCAATAACAAATTTAAAAAAAATTATAGTAATATGCATAGTAGAAAATATAAATTAGGAGATGATATTAAAACATTACTAAATATATATGACAATAAATCAAGGTGAAACCCTAAAACTAAATTTAAATTACTCTTACAAAATAGTCCCACATATTATTAATAAAACTATTTCCATTGTTTGATTCTTTATTAGAATTTATTGATCCATTACAATCAAGGATGTACATAAATGAATGAATATCCAAAGGAAGAATGTCAACTTAAAACCCATTAGAAACAATTGTTTCTACATGATATCATGACTAAAGACCTAGAAATTTTTTATGAAGATACCCAATTGATGGTGATAAAAACAATAATTACATTAAAGGAAATTCCATCAATTGACACTTTTGGCTCCAAATTAGGTTTTTAAAACTAATTATTGCTTTTCTTGTTTAATTGTTATAATTTCAATTATTTTCAACTCTCAATATTATTATTTTCTTTAGTGGCTCACAAAAAAAAATTCTTGTTCTCAATTTAGTTGGGTTTCTAATACAAAAATCTAATTCAAAAAATAAATAAATATTCCAAATAAACAATGATCACTTTCAACTAAGAGGGATGTCGACCTAGTTTCTTACTATTATATCTATGTAATTTCAACTTGTATTTTGGACTTGATTTGATATAGATAATATGAGTTATATTAAAAATGATTTCATCCTATGAATTAAATCTTAGAGTGCATGGTCACCCACTCTAAATGATAAAATACTAAACATAGTGACAACCATTAATACTCTAATTATATATTAGTATTTTAAAATCTTTACATTTTTTTTCAATCACATTTACATAAGATGAGTAACAACAAACATGTACCTCATCTTTTTTTCACTAGTCATTAATGTGTTTTATTTCTCTTTCTCATGATACTCATGTTTTATTTTCCCATAACACATCATCCAAATACAAGTTTGGATTCCATTCATGGTTGTGAGGAACAACATAGTTGTGTATATATAATTAACATAATTGATTTTAATCTTTAGGAGTGCCATTGAGATTCACTTACTAGTTTTAGCATGTCGCAATAGACTCTCATGAACTAGAATTTTAACCATTCTTACTCAAGGTAGACAACATAAAATCTTGCAGGAGGTCTGTGACTTAATTATTTCAGTGTTAACTAGCTCATGTCTTCTACCTTATTTTTAAGCTTTGAAATTTGTGACTCTAGATCTTTGACCTTCTTCTTTAAAGATGTTTTTTTTATCTCATAATTGACTATATTTATTATTCCATCAAATCTATATGGTTTGTATCTTGACATCTCTTTTCATGAAAAATTATTCCTGACTGAGCTCTTTGGTCTGAGTCAAAGTTATTGAAAAAATATTCTAGGTCTAATTCTATGTGGCATGCCATTAGTTATTATTTATTATACTATTAATTTCATATGTAGTTACCTGATGACATGGTAGCATCTAAACTTTTTTAGTATACTATTATGTCTACTACTCCACAGAAGAATCACTTAAAACATGTGTTACAACATATTGGTTAGAAGGTGGATATTCATATTATTTTGATCTTATTTAGAAAGGACATGTGCCCATTCTACATAATATTGGAATATTATCAATGTGATACCTAAATAATAGTGAGTCTCCATTTGATTTTATAAAATGGGGTGTCTAAGTGTAAGTTGTTGAAAAAATATTTTTTGACTAATTCTTTGTGGGATGTGACTAGCTACAATTGATTATACTATGAATGGAACATGTAGTTATCTAATGCTATGGTGTTGTCAAAGGGTTTTAAAGTATAATATTATATCTAATACTCCACTAAATAATATTTCTAAGCTTTTGTTATAGAATATTAGTTAGAATGTGTATGTTCATATTATTCTTATCTTGTTCAGAATGGGCATGTACCCATTCTACATAAGATTAGAATACTATCAACTACCAAAAATCCTTACCTTGTGTAGAATAGAATTAATTGATAAAATTATTAATATCTTATGTAAAATTAGGTACAAGTCCATTTTGATTAGGATATAAAATATCGTCTCCATTTTATTACAATGCATTATTAATACCAAATACACTAATATAAATTTAATATTGCACATACACATCTAATTTTAATACATATATATTTTAGGTCTAATTCATTATGACATGCCACTAGTTACAATAAATTATACCATGAATGACATATGTATATGTCTGATGTCATGGTATCATAGAGATGTTCCAAATTATACTATTATGTCTAGTACTCCACTGAAGAATCTCCCCAAGTTTGTGTTACATCATATTGATTAGAAGGTAGATGTTCATATTATTATTATCTTATTTAGAATGGGTATGTACTCATTCTACATAGAATTAGATTAATATCAATGGGATATTTAATAAATAGTGGTTCCCCATTTGATTTTAAAAAATGGGGTGTCTAAGTGGAATTTATTGAAAAATATTTCAAGTCTAATTCTTTGTGGGATGGCACTAGTTACAATCAGTTATATCAGGAATGGCATATGTAGTTGTCTGATACCATAATGCCATTGAAAGGTTATATAGTATATTATTTTGTCTAGTACTCCACTAAATAATCCCACCAAGTTTATGTTATAGAAAATTGGATACCATGTGGATGTTCATATTATTCTTATCTTGTTCAGAATGGGCATGTGCCCATTCTACACAAGATTGGAATACTATACACTACCAAAAAATCTTATCTTGTGTGGAACAGATTTAATTGATAAAATTCTTAATGTCTTGTATAAAATCAAGTACAATCCCATTTTGATCAATATAAAATATCATCTCTATTTTGTTACAATGCATTGTTAATACAAATACACTAATACACATTTAATATCACACAGACACATCTCATCCTCATGCATATGTATTTTAGGTCTAATTTTCCATGGGATGTCACTAGGTATAATCAATTATACCTTGAATGGCATATTTAGCTGGCTGATGTTATGGTATCATCGCAAGGTTACATGGTATACTTTATCCTATGCTCATAATTTTGATGGCTTGCATAAAATAGGTACATTATCATTTTGAAAATTATAGTTTTCACATATTCAATTATGCAACCAATAGCTTAAAATTTAGAATAATATTGGATTCTTAATTGATGATGTGCTTATCTTTTCCATATATTTAGTCATGTTTCCATTCCACACTATCAAGGTAAGTCTAAAATTATAACTTAAGAATTGAATACTATCAACTTGTGTGAAGGGGAACATGCCCATTTTACACAAGATATAAATAGTGGATTCATAATTAATAATATTCTTAAAATATTAATAATATATTAGTATAATAGGGTATAACATGATTAATTATTACTTTATGGTCATAATATAATGAATATATAATTTGTGTACAAAGGGCATATCAGATTCTTATTACTATTAGTCTTAATTTAATAAGGTGTATATGGGCACATGTCCATTGCACACATGTAAATCCCATGTGATTCCTAATTGATAATAATCACAATATATTAAAAGAACTCTATAATATAGGCAATCGTGATCATTCTAAATAGGTTAAAAAGAGTTTAATCAATTAAGAATAAAATATTCTTATCTTCTGTATAATATATGCCTCTATTTATTAATAAATTATAATTTTGAAAGTAATAAATATCAACCACTAGTTATAAGGTAGTAGTGCACATTTAAAGAGGAATAAATCAAATCTCTTTTTTTAAAATATTTTTTCAAAAAAATTTACTTTTTCATATAAACATGAATCGTAAGTTGAATGAAATTTGAAATTATCATAAGGGAGATATTGCATAATATTTCATAGCAATGATTTTAAAATTTTATATTTATTTTTTTAGAGGATAAAAAATCATGACAAAGTGGAAAAGGAGTTATTTTATGATAATTATGTTTCTACAATATGAAAATTGCATATAGATAAAGTGAAGTTGGTAGAGATTACACAAGGACTCGGTATCATCTAATATTAATTTTTTTTTCATAAAAACTACATCTATAGATAGATAAGAGTCAAGTTAGACTTAGAAAATAAATTTTAAAGTGAAGAAGGGACCGATAAAGTGATTACTCAAGGACCCAATTTATGATTATTAAAATACATTTGTAGATAACATATTAAGATTATAGAAGGAGATTACAAGGAGTTTACATATAAGTATTTATCGTTCTTATTTTTTTATGTCAATGTTTTTCTTAGTTTAAATTTTAAAAATAAATTTAATGTTTAAGTGAATCTTATTACAATTGACATTTGAATTTAAAAATTGAATTCCATTTACATGTTGTAGATATAAGGAATTAAGACTTGGTAGTAGATGTTGTAGTTCTTGCTCTCTGTGCTAGTTATAAACCCTGATGTTATATTTCTTCTCTTTTTTAAGTTAATGAATATAAAACCTTCATGCTATATTTCTTCCTATGTCTTTTATTTTAATATTATATTATTCTTATGTCATTTAGTGTGGTTTAACTAGGCTCCTAGATGGATGTTGGTATCCCTAAAACTTGACTATCTTTGTCTCTATGTACTTTATATAGGCTCCACAATGGTTTTTTTTATCCCTAAAAATCACACATCTTTATTTATTTTTATTGTCAATAGGATCTTATATGGTGTTGGTTTCCCTAAAACCAACTATCTATGCATGTCTGTACTATCAATAATTTTTAGGATGAATATTAGTATCCCTAAAACCTGAGTATCTCTATCTATCTATAGTGTTGATAGGATCCCAGATGGATGATGGTATTCCTAAAACCTGATAATATCTATTTGTCTATAGTGTCAATTCTATCATGCTTTCATTTTCCTATTTTTCTATCTCTTATATGGTTCTTTGCTTGCCTGAGAACAAATTAAGGAAGAAAACCTGATTCTTTCAATACTCAACAATTTATAATCCATCCAACTATGCATAAATGTTGTACAATATCTGAGCATGGAAATTTAAATTTTTAAAAAATACATGTTATATTAAATAGTGTACCTATTTTTAAATTTTAAAAACACCTTGCCATAAACTTTTGAGATATGTCTCGATTTGACAATTATTAAGCATATGAAATTTAGCATGGTATCTGTTTGATTTTAACTCTAATTATAGTGCATGAGGGCTTGTCAACACAAATTATTTGATAATTGTATTTATTTAAGATGTTTTATAAATTATTTTAATATCTTGTGTAGTACCTAAATAAAATCTATTTGAAATGTCAAAATAAATATATTTAGGAACATAATTAGTACTAATAAAAAGAATATGATTATAAATGAAACTAATTGTCTAAATTATTTTTACACATACCTTTAATATATTAATTAAAAAATTAAAAAAATAATATTATTGGTATTTAAGCATTTTATTCTAGTAAAAGTGCCACATACCCTAATTAAACATACCCTTCATGTGTGTACAACATTATTAGCATTAAAATTAGTTTGTGATGTTTCAGGAAAATACACCAACATGAAATATTATAAAGTAAAATTAAAATCCCATGCTTCATTGAACCATTAAGGAAATCATGCTTCAAATCCCATCATGATTTAAAATTTCTAAAGGAAGTGAGCTTGATTTTCTTTGAATAGTGCCATAATTTGAAGACAACGGTGATACCAATGATCTATCTTTATCATCAATTATGGAAACATTTTAACATTTAACAAGCAATATTTTATTTTAGATATATTTTTTTAAATTATAAAAATTAATTATTATTTAATAAATGTAATGTGTAAAATAAATTTAATAAATGCATGTCGAATCATTTGAAGTCTAGACATTATTTTTAATTGCATTTCAATTTACTTACAATTAATAGAACAACTTGAACCTAAAAATTAATTTAATGTTTAAATAGGATTAAAATAAATATAATTTTACCATTATATACATATATATAATTACTACTTTTTGTGTGTTACAATTAAGTAATAATAAGATAAGAATATTCATCCTATCTTTTTTAGAGAAGGCTTAATAGGGGGCCCATAATATTATTAGAATATTGATCTCATCTTATGTGAAATGGGAATAATTGATTATTTATAATGGGCATAATTGATAATTTAGAGTCAAAATAAGAATGGAAACATTAGACATTTTAACTAGATGATAATAAAAGATATTAAGAAGACTACAAATGAACACTATCCATTATAAACTAGACAAGAATATTGATCCTATCTTGTTTATCATGCTCAATATGTCTATTATATAAGTATAATTAATTAGAATTCATTTTTAAAACCAAATACATTAATACAAATTTAATATCAATTGGCACATCTTGTCCTCATACATATACATTTATGGTCTAATTCTCTATGAGATCCTATAAATTATAGAATAATTATGCATAATTCAATTCTCATTAACACACCATTGAAGTAATTTGAGTATATATGTCTATATCATGTTTGGTTTGATATATTATTTTTATCTCCATTATTATAATGCATTTTTAATACCAAATACAATACAAATTGAATATCAACAAATACATGTCATCCTCGAGCATAGACATTCAAAGTCTAATTCTCCATGGGATGTCACTAAATATAATCAATTATACTATGAATGGCATATGTAGCTGTCTAATTCCATGATATCATTTCAAGGTTATTCAATATACTATTATGTCCAATTATCCACTAAATAATCCTCCCAATCTTGTGTTATAGAATAGTGGTTAGAATGTGGATGTTCTTATTATTATTATCTTGTTTAAAATGAGCATGTGCCCATTCTATACAAAATTGGAATACTATCAACTACCTTCATTATGTATATATATTTCAAGTCTAATGATGTCATGATACTACCACAAGGTATCTCTACATTATACTATCATGTCCAGATGATAGTCAATTTTAAGTCCTTCACTTTTCTATTGACTTGGAATGCTGATTTGGTTAATGATCTTCACTTTTGTCTATTTAGCCAATGCTCTTTGCACATGGAATTTCTTCATTGTTCTTCTTGGCCTTCATCATTATCCTAGTCTTTCCCTAATGGTCCCAATATTATGAAGTAGTGGGATTTCACCACATGGTGAAATATCACTAACCCACTCACCTGGAGGGTTAGCTAACTATAGGACTACCCCTAAAATCATGAAGTAGTAAGATGTCTCCACATGGCATAATCCTGCTAATGCACTCACTTGGAGGGTTAGTTTATTGTAAAGATTCCCTTAGTTTAACAGAGTAGTATAATGTCACCATGTGGCCCAATATTACTAACTCACTCATTTGGAGAGTTAGCTAACTATAAAACCACCCATGAGACCATGGAGTTGTGGGATGTTACCACGTGGAGTAATCCTACTAACCCACTCACTTGGAGGGTTAACTGACTGTACAGCCACCATCGAGTAATGGACTAGTGATGTAGAGGGATTCTTATAATTTTTCATTAATACATGAAAAATAGGAAAAATATACATCTTTTACTAACTCTACTTACCTTTGCCCCAATCTTTCCTAGCTCTCATTTTATTTTGTCAAGCTTGTTTCTATGCTCAAATCATCTTTGACTCTATTGATCTCTACCTTCAAACATTAAATATATGTTAGTACCATTAATTTTTCAACAATGACCATATTTTTTACCTTATTCTTATTCACTCACTCTTACTTGTCTTTGCACACGCTTAGCCTTTATATCACCTTTCTTTGTTCTAAGGACTTAAAAACTTGGTTCAAGATCCCTTATGTTTTTCATCAGCTCTAGTTAGGCTATTTGCATTCACAAATTACTAAAAGGGTCCTATTTTTCCTCTATTTTAATCTACAAATTACTACAAGGGTCCTATTTTTCTTCCCTTACTCCTAACCCTGTCATAGTGATTTCTTGTAGCTTATTTTTAAGGCTTTTTCCATGGTACATTCATGTCTAGACTCATCTCAAGACACCAACCCCAAAAATGGATACCCTCTATAGAATTATTATTGTTTATTGAGTTTCAAACTTTATCTCAAAGTTTTGATTCCTCTTTTGGGCACTTCTAGCCCTTGGATTAGGCATTTTAAGTCTGTTGAGCCCTATTTAAACTTAGTTGGCTATAAATGTATGGATACATATGGAAATAAATCACAACATTGATAATCAATTTACTCACTTGATAAACTATCCAATGACCAATTTTAGTAAATTCCACTAGTGGAATCACCTTATACACACATTTTCTTCTCAAACCTTAGAACTAGGCTTCATGCAGTCAAAAAGACCTAAGAGAGGTTAAAATTCTTGTTTGATCATTACAATCACATTTAAACTATTGTGATCATTTATTAAGGTATATTCAAGGTTCATACATATTTTTAAAATGTTTAGTCACTTTATTAATGCCTCAACTCTATATTAAATCCAAAAATTTGTTTATTTGTATATGCAGTCTTAGGGTTCTATAGGATTGTATGCAAAAATAAAGACCCAATCATGTTCATAAGATTCTAAATAGTTTAAAAAACTTGATTAGGGTTTTTTTAGGGTATATATATTAGTCTCTCCTCCATTTGATTATTCCCAAGCTTTTATGTTTCAAAATCCCACATGATTATCCATGGACTGTGACTCAATACATAGTGAAATATAATTCTGAGTGTGTTATGTCATGAAACTATTTATGTACCTTTAAACTTATTCAATCAGATTAAAAATATTAATAAAATGCTAAAATAGCTAGAAAAAGTATAATTTTAATATTTAATTTCAATTTACTAATAATGAATACTTGTACAGCTTTTCTCAAGACAAAATCCAGGCTTAAACAGGGTATTCATGCCTATGCATCTTTTAGAAATTAGGTTCAAAATGACATTGACTTCTATTCAAGAACTTAAAGAAATATATGAAAACAAACTTACCATTTAAATTTATATTGAAAATAATCTTCCATCAAATTCTTGTTTGCACACATGGCATTTTCTCAATCCACCTTGACATAGAAACACATAATAAGGTGTATTGGTTATTCCATTTATCAAAGAGTTGTCTGAATATTTTCTAAGAAAAAACATGTTGTTCCCATTTAATATATTATAATTTTATAACAAATGACCATTATAGGTCCATACCAAGCCATTCACATATGTAGGCTTATACTATACAAAGTAACTCAATCTCAAAGAACATAAAATATTCATGAAACATGATCTATGTTATAAAAAATAAAATTATTTTATTCACTTATTCTGTGGGGTTTACATAGTCTCCTTCAAAACTACTCTTTTAATATTGAATGAATATTTTCCAAAATAACTATTATATAATAAAAGACTCCAAACTCTTATAACTAACTCTGTACATTGCAACTACCTATCTTTAAGCCCACTCAATAAGATGACTCATCATGTGAGTCATGTGGGTTATGAAACACCTTTGAATCCTTTATGAGACCCTAAAAATCAAACATCAATTTTGATACCCCTTAGAAACAAGATGGATATCTCAAACCTTTTCATTGAAATCTGAAAATTCAAACCAAGGTTTTGACAAGAAAATGCCAAACCAAGTCAAATTTGAATTTGATCAAGTCTAATCAACTAGTATGGACTCTTACAGACTCAAGATGACTAAAAAAACTTGCCAAAGACATAACATATGATAAATTATCAAATATATACATTTATACAATGATGTTCTTTCATCAACTAGTAGGATTTCACCACATGGTGATATCTTGCTAACCTGATTGCCTAGAGGGTTAGTTGTTTGTAAAACTCTACCTAGGTCATCAATCCTTGAGATCATGTCATGTGGCATGATCACACTAACCTAGATGTCTGATATTTTTCATTGCATTATTAAAACCAAATATAATAATACAAATCTAATATCAAAAAGACACATCTCATCCTTGTGCACATATATTTAAGGTCTAATTCTCTATGGGATGTTGCTAGGTATAATCAATTATACCATGAATGATATATGTATCTGTCTAATGCCATGGTACTATTGTAAGGTTATAAAGTATACTACTAAGTATATTACTCCACTAAAATATCCTCCCAATATTGTGTTATAAAAGAATGACTAGAATGTGGATGTTCATTTTATTCTTATCTTGTTCAGAATGGGTATGTGCCCATTCTACACAAGATTTAAATACTATCAACTATTATCCTCATGCATAAATATTTCAAGTATAATTATCTCATGGTACCATCAAAATGTTCTATATTATACTATTATGTCCAATACTCCACTAGATAATCCTTCCAAGATTTTATTGTAGAACATTGGGTAGAATGTGGATGTTCATATTATTCTTATCTTATTCAAAATGGGCATGTGTCAATTCTACATAAGATTGGAATACTATCAACTACCAAAAATATATATGTTGTGTAGAATGGGATTAATTGATAAAATGATTAATACCTTTTTTAAAAATAAGAACAAGCCCATTTTCATCAAGATATAAAATATCATCTTCATTTTATTACAATGCTTTATTAATACCAAATACAATAATACAAATTTAATATTAAATAGACACATCTCATTCTCATGTATATACATTTTAGGTATAATTCTCTATGGGATGCTACTATGTACAATAAGTTACATCACGAATGACATATGTAGTTTAATGGTGCTTAAATACCATTAAAAGGTCCCATGGTATACTATTATGTCAAGTACTCCAATAAATAATCCACCCAATCTTATGTTAAAAATATTGTTAGAATGTGAATGTTCATATTAGTATTATCTTGTTTAGAATAGGAATGTATCTATTCTAAATAAGATTGGAATATTATCAACTATCATCTTTATGCATATACTTTTTAGGTCTAATATTGTCATAATACTGGTGTAAGGTTCCATGTTATACTATCATGTTTAGCACTCCACTGAAGAATCCCCGCAATCTTGTGTTTTAAAATATCAGTTAGAATGTGGATGTTCATATTATTCTTATCTTGTTCATCCCATTATACACAATATTGGAATATTAACAACTACTAAAAATATTTATCTTGTGTAGAATAGGTTTAATTGATAAAATATTGAATGCCATGTGTAAAATTAGTCACAAGCCTATTATGATCAAGATATAAAATATCATCTCCATTTTATTACAATGCATTACTAAGATAAAATATAATAATAGACATTTAATATCAAATAGACACATCTCATCCTCATGCATATACATTTTAGGTCTAATTATTAATGGGATGCCACTAGGTACAATTAGTTATACTACAAATAACATATATAGTTTTATGGTGTTGTGGTACCATCACAAGGTTTTGTGATATACTATTATGTCTAGTAATCCACTAAAAAATCCCCCCAAGCTTATGTTATAAAATTTACCCATCCTATACATTTAATCTTTGTGCATATATATTTTAGTTCTAATGATGTTGTGTTAACATCTTAAGGTTCCACATTATACTATCAACTGATTATTATCTTATGTAGGATGGGCATGTTCCCATTCTACAAAAGATTAAAATACTATAAATTGATCATATTATTCTTAAGTATGTATATTATATAAGTCTCTTTAATTATAATTCATTTTTAAGTATGTTCATATTTTTCTTATCTTTTTCATAATGGGCATATGCCCATTCTACACAAGATTAAAATATTATTAATTGTCATCCTTGTGCATATACATTTCAGGTCTAATAATGTCATAGTACCATCATAAGGTTATGAATTATAATATCATGTATATGAGTCCACTAAATAATCCCCCCAAGTTTGTGTTAAAAAATATTATTTAGAAAGTGGATGTTCATATTATTCTTATCTTGATCATAATGGGCATGTGCCCATTTTACACAAGATTGGAATAGTATCAAATTTTAAAAATCTTTATCTTGTATAGAATGAGATGGGGCCATTATACATAATATTTGAATACTATTAACTATTATCATCATGCATATACATTTCAAGTCTAATGATTTCATAGTACCATTGTAAGGTTCTACATTATACTATCATGTCCAATACTCCATTGAAGAATCCTCCCAAACTTGTGGTATATAATATTGGTTAGAATGTGGATGTTTATGTTATTTTTATCTTGTTCAGAATGGGCATGTGCTCATTCTACATAAGACTAGAATACTACTAACTACTAAAAAATCATTATCTTGTATAGAATGAGATTAATTGATAAAATACTTAATGTCTTATGTAAAAACAAGTATAAGCCCATTTTGATCAAGATATAAAATATCGTCTCCATTTTATTACAATTTATTTTTAAGATAAAATAAAATAAAATAAATTTAATATCAAGCATACACATCTCATCCCCATGTATTTACATTTCAGATATAATTCTTTATGGGATGCCTCTAGGTATAATCAGTTATACCATAAATGACATATGCAGTTGTATGATGTTATGATATCATCACAACATTTCATGGTATACTATTATGTCTAGTACTCCACTGAAGAATCCTTCAAAGCTTGTGTTATAGCACATGCCCATCCTACACATGTCATCATCATCATCATCATCATCATCATATATATATATATATATATATATATATATATATATATATACATACATACATACATTATATAGGAGTGTGTGTGTGTGTGTGTACACACACACACACACACACACACACACACACACACACACACACACACATATATACACACACATATATATGTGTGTGTGTATACACACACATATATACACACACACATATATGTATACACACACACACACACATATATGAGAGAGAGTGTGTGTGTGTGTGTGTACACAGACACACACATATATATAAGGATGAAATGTAAGATGGGAACATGAATGGCATGTATAGGATGGGTACATGATATATATTAACTACTAAAAAGTCATTATCTTGTATAAAATGAGATTAATTGATAAAATACTTAATGTCTTATGTAAAAACAAGCAAAAGCCCATTCTGATCAAGATATATCATCTCCATTTTATTAAAATGTATTTTTAAGATCAAAACAATAATAAAAATTTAATATCAATCATACACATCTCATCCCCATGCATATATATTTCAGATATTATTCTTTATGGGATGCCTCTAGGTATAATCAATTATACCATGAATAAAATATGTAGCTATATGGTGTTACGATACCATCACAAGATTTCATGGTATACTATTATTTCCAGTACGCCATTGAAGCATCCTCTAAAGCTTGTGTTATAACATGTGCCCATCCTACACATGTCATCCTTACACACACACACACACACACACACACACACACACACATATCCTCCAAAGCTTGTGTTATAGCATGTGCCCATCCTACACATATCATCCTTATATATATATATATATAAATATATATATATATATATATATATATATATATATATATATATATATATATATATATATTTCAAGTCTAATGATGTCATGGTACCATTGTAAGGTTTTGTATTATACTATTAATTGATTCCTATATTTGTAGAATTGGCATGTGCCCATTTTACACAAGAATAGAATACTATCAACTAAGCATATTATTCTTAGGTATGTCTAGTATATAAGTCTATTTAATTATAATTCATTATTAAAGATGTTTATAGTATTCTTATCTTGTTCAAAATGGGCATGTACCCACTATACACAAGAATAAAATACAATTAATTATCATCTTCGTGTATAAACATTTCATGTTTAATCATGTCATAGTACCATTGTAAGGTTTTGTATTATACTATCATATTTAGTACTCTACTAAATAATCCCCTCAAAGTTGTGTTATAGAATATTGTTTATAAATTAGATGTTCATATTATTCTTATCTTGATCAGAATGTGAATGTACCCATTGTACACAAGATTGGAATACTATCAAATACCAAAAAAATTTATCTTTATCTTGTGTACTATTAATAACTATATAAAAATCCATAAAATTTCTTATTAATCTTAATAGCCAAAATTCTCCTCCCTTTGGGACTTGGAGGATACAAACATATATCGGCTTTGGGAAGGGGAATGTCTCATCCTCCAAGTTAATTCTAAATTTACATTTAAAGAAATAGGACTGTGTACCCAAACCATGTAGAGTATGTGTTGATGGCATAAAATTGCACTAGGTCTTAGCCAATCAACAATGGGAAGTTTCAAGCTGTGGGACAATGTGGCTTGAAACAACCTTGAGGTTTTAAAGAAGTTGGTCTCTTCTATTTTATGAGTGTTTGGGAAAAGAGATAGGAGACTAAATAGAAATGCAAAATGCAAGAATTAAAGCCTAACTATGGTGATGCACCTGAGAGTAATCCTAATCCTAACCTGAGCACAGAGAAACTATTATATGATTCAATTACATTTAAGAGTAGATAGGTGCATGATCAATGTAAATGACTGGAATAATAGAAATAGAGGCTCACAACAGGAGAGTCTTTTACTGATATACAAGAATTGTCAACAAAGGCATAGTGTTCAATCTTCTTAATAGCATCCTTTACTCACATAAGAGGCATAGAAGTCACACACAGTTATGTAGAGCTTCAGATCCCAGAAAATGAGACAAATAGCAAATAACATTTCCAATCACAACACTAGAAAATCTACAGAGTAGACTAAATTGCAAATGACACAAATAACACTAACCAAGGCATGGAGCTTAAATTTCCTTAAGTCATTCATCCACATAAAGGGCACATAAACATGCATGATTATATCAACCTTACAACTTTAGGAAATCAAGACAAGAGCAAATGATATTACTGATCAAAATTATAGAAGTCTAAACTATGAGAAATTCCCCCCCCCTTTTTTTACAATTCTTCCTCTTTTATAGCCTCGGATCACTCCTTTCATCATCCCCTTTCTCGCACAATCTTCTCCGTCCTTCGCTCATAGGGGATAAATAGACAACACCTTCAATGTTGTGGGGGGCTCTAAAAATCTACCAGATGAACTATTCCATCTACTCCAATTAACTCCAACTGATACTTAGTTATATTTCAAAATAGGGAGAGGACACTTAGTCCATTTTTTGAAAATCCTTGTCTTACTTAGGAGGCACCAAAAAATGACACTTGGCGCTTTCCACCGGATTTATCTAAGACACATAGCTCCCTCCGCTTTCCTTAGGCTATGTTGTAGTATCATTTGGGGCACATATCAAATAATTATGGATGGTGACACTTGGCAGCCTCTGCTGACCTTGAAGTAACACTTAGTGCAATCTCTCAAAAATTGGCACATGGCAGCCTCCACTACTTCTGGGAAGATACGTGGCATCTTCCACTTCTGTTGGGGACAGAATAGAGAGGGACTCAGAGAGTGACACTTGGTAGCCTCCACTACACTTGAGCATTTAAGAAAAATGAAATGATGCCTTTATGCATTGAAGGAAAGCACTAGACCCAGGCGTTGAAATAAGGTCTCTCGGTAGTCGACACATGGTGATTTCTGCTGCTTCTTCAAAAGGGTAGTTCAGGGTCTTTGTAATTGCCACCTAGCACTTTTCACTTTCTATGCTACTTGGTCCATTGAAAGTCTTTGCCAAAAGGTATAATGAAACATGGGTGCCTTTATGAGATTCAGATGCTGACATGTGGTGCATTCTACTTAACTTTTACTAGGTACGTGGCATGTTTGACAATTTTTTGGAAAGCCACAATAAGGTTCTCAGAAGTCGCTAGCTGTCCATCTTCATCTCCCAAAAAGTGACACTTGGCCGCTTCCACTTGAATCCAATACTTAGGCCAAAATGAATCAGCCCTCTACTTCAAAATTTTGTTGCTTTGCCCAAGGTGTGCAGGAACCAAAACTGCAGTGCTCGACTGAAAGTTTAAATGTAACATAGAGTAAAAATTTACTCTACAATTACTGGTGACCCTCATGACTTTTGAGCCTGCTCAAAAAGAAACTCCACCTTCTGCTAAATCAAAATTGTGAAAATTATAGCTTAATAGCTGCCAACATATGTTCAAAACATTTATTCAAAAGCATAGGAAAAACAATGAGAAAACAAGAAAGAGAAACTATTTAACTATAATACATGAGAGACCTAAGTTAATTGAAATGTTTTAAATAGATTCCATATATAGGAATCTCTTCAGGTTCCCCTTCCATCGACTCTAGCTCAAAGGAATTCTCTTGCTTGCATGCACGAATTCTATATGGGCCAGTCCACAGTGCTTCAAATTTGGTATGCTGACCTGGCTTAGCAGCGCTTGCATCCCATTTCAAGACAATTGAGCCCACTTCAAAATTAGGATTTGAAGTCTTTTTATCAAAATAAATCTTAATCATTCCTTGGTGCTTGATCAATGAATCATGGGCCATGTCCCTCTTTTCCTAAACTTCCAAAAGTTTTGTGAGTCTGACCTGCATGGGGCCATTTTCTTCAATCTCAATTTGTTTGATTAGCTGGAGTAGGGATTTCCAAGCTTAGGGGAATCATGATAGATTTTCCATACACCAATTCATATGGAGACATTTTGATCACCTGCTTGGGCATGATTTTATCAGCCCACAGTGCCAGATGAAGCACTTTATGCCATTCTTTGTGATGGTCAGCCCCTATCCTTTTGATGAGTCTTATTAGGTTCTTGTTGGTTGACTCTGCCAGACCATTACCTTAAGGGTAATAGTTAGATGAAGTTTTCAGATATATTCCATGTCTCAAGGCAAATTAGGATACCTTAGACCCCAAGAATGCTTTAGCATTATCTGATATGATGGTGTGAGGAGCCCCAAAGCGAGTAGTAATACCCCTAGAAAATCTATGATCACATTCTCCATTGCTTTTTTAAGTGGGACTACCTCAGTCCATCTGGTGAAATAGTCTATGGTAGTTAATATCCATTTGTGGCCCATACGAGACACTAGATTTATCATCCCAATGAAGTCAAGACCCCACTAAGCAAAAGGTTCATCCACCACTATAGGACTAAGGGGCATGGTTGCATTCCTCTGCATCCCCATATAATAATGGCAGGATTGACATTTTCTAACCAATTGATAATAATCTGCAAATAAAGTAGGCCAAAAATACCCTGCCTCACTTATCTTTATGGCTGTGGTCTTTGCAAAAAAATGCCCCCTGACAATCCATGATGCATTTCATGTAGTATCTTCTTGGCTTCAGCCTGTTCAACACATCTTAACAATTTCCCATCAAAATTTCTTCTGAAAAGGGCTTGTTCAATTAGAATGAAATGAACTCCCTGTATCCTATAATATCTCCTCTTATTTCGAGGGAGTTCTCTCGAGTAAACCCCATTTTTCATAAATTGAATCTTGCTTGTGACCTAGGATTCTTGATCAACCTCTTATAATTTTAGCACCACCTTTGGCTCTCCTTTTGAATTCGCTTCCTCAAGTAACATCTTTTCCAGTTCTTGGGTCATGTATTGGCATAGACCCCTGCCTCTTACTAGCTTGGTGGGTCTGACCTCCACATCATATTCAAGGATCTTAGTGATCTAATTGGCTCTTTTCTCAGTAATCTCTCCCTCCATGATGTATTCTTTGACACTTGGGTGAGCCACGAGTATCAAAAATTTTCTCCTTGATATCAGATGCCTGAATTTCTTGAGGGCTTTCACCATGGCGTAGGCTTGTCTTTCCAAAAAAATTTACTTGGTCTCATAATCTCTAAGAGTTCTTTAGAAAAAGGCTATTGGGTGCTCTCCCTCTAGCCTATCATTCTTTTGAGTCAAGACAGCAGCAATACTTGACTCTCTTCCATAGACATACATTATGAAGGGTACCAAAAAATCTAGATTCTTGAGCACTGGGGCTGCTGAGATAGCCTTCTTGACCCCCTCAAAAGATTGCCTTCCTTCTAAAGTCCACTTGAATACTAGATCCTTTTTAAGCAAGAGTGTCATTGGTCTAACCAAGCCTACAAAATTAGATATGAATTTACTAACAAAATTGATTTTTCCCAAAAAGGATTAGACTGCCTTTTTATTGGCTGGGAGAGGTAGGCCCATTATAGCTGTGATCCTCTCGGGATTTATAGAAACTCCTTCCTTGGATACTATGTGCCCCAATAGTTTACCTTGAGGCACAACAAAAATACACTTCTTGGGATTTAGAGATATCCTGAAATCTTGACATTTCTTGAAGACAGAATCCAAATGATCAAAATGATCATCAACATTTTTTGAGAAAATAGTGAGGTCATCCAGATAGACTAGGATGACCTTGTTGATAAGTTCACCAAAGGCTATGTCCATCACCCATTGAAAGGTGGCTCCTACATTTGATAAGCTGAATGGCATCTTTGCATAGGCAAATGTTCCCCATTTGGTGGTGAAGGCAGTTTTGTACTAGTCTTCCTCAGCTAGCCAAATTTGATTATACCTAGAGAAACCATCAAGTAAATAAAACCTCTCTGATCCAACCACAATTTGAAGAATTTATTCCATGGAGGGTAAGGTATAGTGGTCTTTTAGAGATGCTCTATTTAGATCTCTAAAATCTACACATAGTCTTACATCTCCATTCTTTTTCCTAATTGGGACTAGATTTGATACCCAGGTTGAGTGCTTGATTAGAAATATTATTTTTATATCTAAAAGCTTCTGTAACTCATCTACCATTAGAGGCTCAATCCTTGGATTTACTGGCCTCTATTTCTACCTGATGGGTTTGGATCTTTCAGTCAACTCTATTGTATGCTAGATAATGTCTCTGTTGTATCCATGAATGTCGTCATAGCTCCAAGCTATGACTCTATCATATCTTTGACAAAATTCAATCAGTTTTTCCTTTTCTTCTTGAGTTGCAAAATTCCCAACCTTTAGTTTCTTCCCGTCACTCACCTCTACCCTAGAATAGTTTGCCTCATCTACCTAGAACCTTTTATTTCCCAAGCTTACATCTTCTGGGTCAAACAAATTTTCTAAGGTGATCAATCCTTTAGGGAGCTTATTCGTCCTTAATTGAATAACCTAATCACCATATGCCTCTTCAACTTTAGTTTGTAATTGATCTACAAACTCATATGATTGCTACAAGAAAGAGACTACTTGAGCATCATTTTCAAACACTTGCCAATTTTCATCATTGTCTGGGATGGTTGGCCTCACTATAACTTTTACTGACTCATTATTAACCAATAGGCCAGTTTCTGGGTTAAACTGTGAGCTAATTTGAGCCATCCTATCAGCCTCAGTGTTTTGACTTCTAAGGATTATTTCAATGTTGAAGGCATTGAAATCTTCTATCAAATCCCAAATCCTATGCCTGTAGGACCTCATTCTCACATTCTTGGCTGCTGCCTTTTCTCATATTTGCTTCACTACTAGTTCTGAATCTCCTTTCACTCTCAGGTTCTTTATTCCCTTTTTTTGGGCTAACAGGAGCCCATGTACTAAAGATTCATACTCTACATCATTTTTAGTGTAAGCAAACTAGAATCGGATAGCCCTTAAAATTTTTTCACCATTTGGAGCAGTAAGACAAATTCCTACTCCAACACCATGTTTACTTCTTTCCCCATCAAAATTCAATGTCTAAACTTCAAGATCTTGAGCAGTAGGTGCCTCTTTCCTTATAATATTTGGGATCACTTGATTCTCATCAAAAATGACATTCATTCCCAAACTAGTAGAGTCATAGTTCCCATATGGGTCACTACACATCATAGCCAACAACTGGCTATTTTCTTCTTCTTGATCATGGTCAGTCCAATCTCTTAGTTCTTCGACAAAATTTCTTTCTTCTTTATTCATCATGGTATGATATACTTCTAATCTCGTTGTTGTTTCATTGGTGATGTCATCTTTGGATAGTGGTTCAAAGAGAATTTTCATCTTTGAACCATATCTGGTTCTTAGGATGAGATAGGACCAGTCAAGAGACATATACCCTCCTATTTTTGCTGTAAAGTCTCTGGATAAACATAAACCAAAGATGGGAGGTATATCTATGACAACTATATCTTGGTTGATGATTATGTTGGGACATGTGTATAACTGCAAGGGGAATTGTTTTATTCTCCCTATGGTTTGCATTGTTTTGTCATCTAGCTACATGACTCCTTTTGCAAGGGGTTCATATTTTATTTTCAAGGCATCAGCTATTTGCTTAGGCATCACAGTTGTGCTAGCTCCTAAATCTATCAATGAATTATGTATAAGTTTCTTTCCAACTATCAAAGTCAAATAAAAAGGCTCTGGCTTGGATTTACTTGTGCTACATTGTTTGTGAAGGTTGTCATCGTTGGAGGAACCATATCTTTGAGTATTTCCTTTGCAGCAAGTCCTCCCTTGGTAATAGTACCTCCAAGCACTATTTTCTCTTGTAGAGATTCTTGCAGTAATGTCTTTTGCTTAGGAATAGCCAAGATATCCCATATAGATACTTGTGCTGGAGTCCTCTTTAATTGGTCCACTACATTGACCGGCACCAAAGACTAAGTTTTTTGGAAATACGGATACCTTGTCTTTTCTTGAAGTTGGATAGGGATCCCTTGATCTTGTACCAGTTGGGGTACTTCTTGTCTAATAGTAGCATTCTTTTTCCCCTGAGATGAAGGATTATTCTTGGCTTGACCACTTACAACCTCAAGTTGCTCCACCATTCTCCTCTTTGATCTAGTATAGTAATCAGATTGCACTGCTGGCCTTTGGGAGGTGGATGCTTCATTTAAAAAGACTGTTTCTTTATCCTCAACCCATGAAAACAAAGCATGTTTTAGGGCTATCTCTTCCTCTTGTTGTAAGGACATTCCTTGCATCTGAGCCACTAGAACTAAATTCTGCATGTTAGGAGACTGGTATGCTTGACTGCTACTAGTACTGGCGAACTGGCCATCCATTCTTCTCTACTCAGCTACCCTTTGTTGTAGATTAGCTCTAGGACAATCTCTGGGTGTGTGACCATCATTGTAAGGGAAACACCAAACATTAGTATCATCCACATAATTGTTTTGGCCTGGAACCATTTCCCTATTTGAGTTGGGAGGAATGGTTTGTTAGGGTGTGGGAGCTGCAACTAATTGATTTGTTGGTTGATGGTTGGTTTGCCTTGGAAGGCCTTAATACTAGTTTGGTTGGGATGCAAACCTATTTCTTTGATAGCCTTGATAAGGAGGCTTAGGGAAAGTATTTTGCTACCTCTTCATATTAATCAGCTCATTGGCGAATGTCCTTAGCATACTCTTGATATCATCCATCGCAGATGACTGAGTGGGGGCCAGTTGCTTCACAGATGGTGAAAGGTAAGCATACATAAACATAGGTGGGATTACAACCTTAGGAACCTCTTGGGGCAAGGTGCTTTCTAGGAATATAGGCATGGGAGGCCTTGGAGGTAACTTTCTAGCATCAATTAAATGATTTTCAGCTCTGACCGTGAGGGCATAAGCTACTGGCAAAGTGTGTCCTCTTAGTGACTAAATCATAATAGATATATCTAAATTTAAAGCTTTGAGATAAAACACTATAGCCATACTAGGTGGTGGTTTAGCTACAATGGGGATTTAGTCCCAAGTTTTCTAGAATCTGGTATCAAAGTCAGTCATGTCCTCTTGAGGTCCCCTTTAGATAGTGATCAATTGCTGTAATAGGGAAGACTTGTCACCTTCTCTACAAATCTCTCAAAAAATAGATCTCCAAGCTCGTCCCATGTAGAAATGGTATTTGGGGTCAAAGACTGATACCATTCTATAGCCTTCCCTTTGAATGAGGCTACTAATAATCTTAGGGCCACATTTTGCTCTGTGACACCATGTATGGCATAGACATCTGATACATCTTAAAGATGTTCCACGGGTGTTTTTGAGTCTTGCCCACTAAATTTGGGCAGAGCCTTTAGATCATTTCTTGTAATAGGGTCCCAAATAGTTGGTGGTGTTGGGAGGATTAAGGGGCTACCAATATTCTAGCTTGCATAATTTCTTGGAGGGACATTGGCTCCCATGTTTGATACTAGTAGAAACTGGTTAGCTCTTCTTCTTGGACTAACTACCAGAGGTGGCAAAAGAATACCTGGATTTGCAGTAGTTTGTGATCTAGTGACCAGTCCATAGCTCCAACTCCTTGTAGCTCTCTGGTTCATGCAGTCTTGTTAAAAACCTCAAGATGGTCCCATCGAGTGTGCTAAAAACTATTGATGGCTTAAAATTGTGCTAGGTCTTAGCCAATCAACAATGGGAAGTTTCAAGCTGTGGGACAATGTGGCTTGAAAAAACCTCCAAGTTTTAAAGAAGTTGGTCTCTTCTATTTTATGAGTGTTTGGGAAAAGAGATAGGAGACTAAATAGAAATGCAAAATGTAGGAATTAAAGCCTAACTATGGTGATGCACCTGAGAGTAATATTAATCCTAACCTAAGCATAAAGAAACTATTATATGATTCAATTACATTTAAGAGCAGACAGGTGCATGATGAATGTAAATGACTGGAATAACAAAAATAGAGGCTCACAATAGGGGAGTATTTTGTTGAGATACATGAATTGTCAACAAAGACATAGTGTTCAATCTTCTTAACAACATCCTTTACTCACATAAGAGGTGCAGAAGTCACACACAGTTATGTAGAGCTTCAGATCCCAGAAAATGAGACAAAAGCATATAACATTTCCAATCACAACACTAGAAAATCTACATAATAGACTAAATTGCAAATGATAAAAATAACACCAACTAAGGCATGGAGCTTAAATTTCCTTAATTCATTCAGCCACATAAAGGGCAAAGAAACATGCATGATTATATCAACCTTACGACTTTAGGAAATCAAGACAAGAGCAAATGATATTACTGATCAAAATTACAGAAGTCTAAACTATGAGAAAATCCCCCCCCCCCTTTTTTTTACAATTCTTCCTCTTTTATAGCCTTAGATCACTCCTTTCATCATCCCCTTTCCCATGCAATATTCTCCATCCTTCACTCATAGGGGACAAATAGACAGTGCCTTCAATGTTGTGGGGGGCTCCAAAAATCTACCAGATGAACTATTCCATCTACTCTAATTAAATCCAGTTGATACTTAGTTATGTTTCAAAATGGGGAGAGGACACTTAGTCCATTTTTTGAAAATCCTCATCTTACTTAGGAGGCACCAAAAAATGATACTTCACGCTTTTTGCCAGATTTATCTACGACACGTAGCTCCCTCCACTTTCCTTAGGTTGTGTTGTAGTATCATTCAAGGCACATATCAGATTCTTACGAATGGTGACACTTGGCAGCCTCCACAGACCTTGAAGTAACACTCAGGGCCCACCATAACCTTTGTTTAGTAATGAAAAACTCAAAGATGGTCTCTCAAAAATTGGCACATGGCAGCCTTCTCTACTTTTGGGAAGATACGTGGCATCTTCCGCTTCTGTTGGGGACATAATAGAGAGGGACTCAGAGAGTGACACTTGGTAGCCTCCACTGCACTTGAGCATTTAAGCAAAAGGAAATGATTCCTTTATGCATTAAAGGAAAGCAATGGACCCAGGCATTGAAACAAGGTCTCTCAGTAGTCGACACGTGGTGATTTCTGCTACTTCTTCAAAAGGGTAGTTTAGGGTCTTTGTAATTACCACCTGGCGCTTTCCACTTTCTATGCTACTTGGTCCATTGAAAGTCTTTGCCAAAATTTAGAATGAAACATACGTGCCTTTATGAGATTTAGATGCTGACATGTGGTGTGTTCTACTTAACTTTTGCTGGGTACATGGCATGTTTGGTGATTTTATGGAAAGCCACAACAAGGTCCTTGAAAGTCACCAACTATCCATCTTCATCTTTTAGAAAGTGACACTTGGCCTCTTCCACTTGAATCCAATACTTAGGCCAAAATGAACCGGCCCTCTGCTTCAAAATTTTGTTGCTTTGCCCAAGGGGCACAGGAACCAAAACTGTAGTGCTCGATTGAAAGTTTAAATGCAACGTAGAGTAAAAATTTACTCTACAGTATGCATGCATAAAAGTTTCTTCCTAGAATAGAATTCTATGATTAAATTACAATATATACATGCAAAATAAATTAGGAACCTATTTACAAGATTTTATGTCACTACACTTTATTTTTTAGTTTTAGTGACTCGCCTAATGGACAATAGAATAAACTTTCAACATTAGAGAAATCACCATGTGAAGAGTGATTTTCCTCTGCATTTGAGAGGGGAAGCTTCCTCTTCAGATATGGGTCTTTTTTTGTTGTTTTAACTGAAAAGTATAGAAAAGAAATAGAAGGGGAAAAATAATGGAATTAGGTAGAAAAAATATGGAAGAAGAGAGAATAAGGGTAAAAACCCATAACATAGTAGTAAATGTAGAGAATTATTTTAGATACTTAGGAGTAAATAACTTGAATGGACATCCTTATCTTTACTCAAAAATGAATATAGGAAAAATAGGGGTTTTGGGGACAAGTGGAAAGCCTAAAATCCCAAAGTCTTCCAAAAAAATCTAGTTACACACTAGGTATGGAGATTCCTTGAGATCAAACATGCAGAAACTCGTTGACATGAAGAAAGTGCATACAAGAGGTTTTTTAATAAAAATTATAGAGACCACAAGTTTTGCATAATCAATAAATTATAAAGTTTTAATAAAAACTTTATCTATGAATATAAGAATATAATTCATAAACAAATACTATTAAAATCCATAAAATCTAAAAAACATCACTTGCTTACTTATATTCATTACTCTAAATAAAAATTACATAGTTTCACACAAATTTACAACTATATTTATCCAAAAGTGTGAGAAAGAGAAGAATCTTAGAGAGGGATAATGAATGATGAGAGAGGGAAGAAGAGTTATCCACTACTTGACCATATAAAAAGGAATGCAAGCCTTCTACTTATAAGAGGGTATTTTTCCTATATTTTGGGAGTGAATTTATAAGAATAAAAAGTGGTTGCACTTTTTGAGGTGTAAATTTTACCTATTTAGCTGCATGCAAAAATTGCTAAAAATGCTGAACCAAAATGTAGCCTTGACCTTGTGAATAAGGGTGTGCTAGAAATCATTGTTGAGCTACATATTAGGGTGTATCTACCATCACTTTTTTCTTATCAAAATATCTTCTTGATAAATCAAACGAGAGTGAAAATAGATTTTTTATTTTAATTTTATGAATAAGGGTAACTTTGACCCTTCTTTGTATTTATATGAACTTTAGGGATGCAACATAGTCCTCTAATTACACTTTCATTTTTGAAGTTCAAAATGAACTTTTTATACTATGAGTATTTAACATAAAATTTTCCTCATCACAATATATTCTTAAAAATCAAATGAGATTCAAAATAGACTTGTGATGTGAAATTTATTAAAAAGGGTAACTTTAACCCTACTTTGCAGTTGTAGGAACTTTTGGGTTGTAACACAATCCTTTCATTCTACTTTTATTTTTGAAGTTCAAGATGAACTTTTCATACTATGACTCTTTAACATAAATGTTCCTCATAAAAATGTATTCCTAATTCATCAAATTATAATCAAAATATAATTTGGATATGAAATTTATGAGCAAGGAGAACTTCAACCCTACTTTGTAGTTGTAAGAACTTTAGGGTTGTAATGCAGTCCTCTAATTACACTTTAATTTTTGAAGTTCAAGATGAAATTTTCATACATAAATCCTTAACATAAAATTTTAATCATCACAATATATTCCCAATGCATCAAAATATATTTTTTATGTGAATTTATAAACAAGGGGAACTTCAATCGTGCTTTGTAGTCGTAGGAACTTTAGGGCTACAATGTAGTCCTATGATTCCATTTTCATTTTTGAAGTTAAAGATGAGATTTTCACACCAAGACTATTTAACATAAAATGTTCCTCATAATAATATACTTAAAATGCATCAAATTAGAGTCTAAATAGATTTGTGATGTGAAATTTATGAACAAGGGGAACTTCAACCCTACTTTGTAGTAGTAAGAACTTTAGGGCTACAATGCAGTCCTTTGATTATGCTTTCATTTTTGAGGTTCATGATGAAATTTTCATACCATGACTCTTTAACACAAAATTTTCCTCATAAAAATATCTTCCCAACATGTCAAATGAGATTTAATATAGAGTTGTGATGCAAAATTTATGAATAAGATAAATTTTGACCCTACTTTGTAGTTGTCAAAACTTTGACCCAGATTTTCAATTACATACTCCATCATGATTTTTGAAGCTCAAGATGAACATTTTAGACCAAAAACCATGAAGATATAATTTTATTCATCATAATATATTCCCAACACATTGAATGAGAGAAAAAAATTAATTTTATTTGCAAAATTTATGGACAAGGGGAGATTGGAGGTCTAGATGTACGGCTAGGGAAGTCGAGAGCTACTGCAGTGCTAAAGATGCTAAGAGTTCTTATAGTATTGGGGAAGTCAAGATTTACCATAATGTAAGAGATACTAAGATTTCTCATAGTGCCAATTAATTTGAGAGTCCCCCTAATGTTTGGGGTTAGAAGAGTTCTCACAGTGTTAGAGATGCTAGAAGTTACCATAATGATGGGGGTTCAAAGAGATCCTATAGTGCCAAAGATGCTGAGATTTCCCATAGTGTTGATAAATTCAAGAGTTATTATAGTACTAAGTAATTAAATATTTCTTGTAGTGATAGAGATGTTGAGGGTTCTCACAATGTCAAGGGTTTGAAGAGTTCCTATAATACCAATAAAGTTAGGAATTCCCATTGTGTCAAAGAAGTCAAGAGGTCCTATAGGTACAAAGAAAGGATGAACTCCCATCAAGTCTAGAATATCCAAATATGGAATATGAATCCCAATACTCATTTTACAAATATGAATCCCATTACATTTTTGATTCATCACATGATCTTGAAAGTAGGTTGAATTTTCATTTACAATGCATTTTAATTTAACAACCTATTCTATATTTGTTGGTTCTTATAGTTTGAGACTATAAGACTCAATGATCATAGGTTTATTTCAATTAATATAGAGAGATTAATTTTTTGTTTTGATAACTTCATTTATTTTAACTTGCACAACTCCATAGAAGTTCTTCAAAAAATTAATTCTTATATGATAATCCACAACTTTGTGGATTGTATCTTGTTTGAAGGTCAATATGAAGAGAAAAGCATTCTTCATTATATCATCATTTGCATAAACCCAATCAGCCCCTAACCCAAGATTGTTTGAAACATTTATATATTTTACATATTTTTCCTTTTGATTAGTATTCTATAGGGTTTGAAGTAGAGAAGGGTGCATGTTTTTTGGCCTTACCTACATACCTTCATAGAAAATTTTTAAAATGAAAGTTTCTTGGGATCATAAAGAAAATGATTTTATTAAAATGAAAGTACACATATATGACCGATTTCCTCTTCATCACTATCACCATCAGTATCATGCATTGGTTCTAGTCTATTTTATTCAATTGGAATTTCCAATCTTCACTTGAAAGAGGAAGATGCTCTTGAAATGTGAATATACTATAATTTATTCCCCAACGGAGTCACCAAGAACAATTCAAAAGATTTTATGTTGTTACACTTTATTTGTTAGTTTTATTGACTTTCCTAATAAATAACTTCATAAAATTATAGCATTTTATAAATCACCATGTAAATGGTGATTTTCCTATGCATTTGAGAGGTGCAACTCCCTCTTTGGATATAGGTGTTCTTGTGTTTTGTGTGCTTTTAACTAAAAATTTCAAACAGGAACTAAAAGGGGGAAAAGAATGGAAGGATGTAGAAAAAATATGTAAAAAGAGATAATAAGGGGAGGAACCCATAATGAATTAGTAAATGTAGAGAGATATTTGAGTTACCTAGGAGTAAATAACTTGAGTGGACATTCTTCTATTTAGTAAAAAATCAATATAGGAGAAACATGGGTTTTGGGGACAAGAAGGAATGCCTAGAAGCCCAAAGTCTTCTTAAAAAATATGATTACACAATAGGTATGGATATTCCTTGATATTAAACATGAAAAAAACTCATGTACATCAATATAATGAATACAAGAGGGTTTTTAATATAAATTCTAGAAACCATAGGTTATGCATAATCAAGAAATTATAGATTTTTAATAGAGACTTTATCTATGAATAGAAGAACAAAGTTCATAAACAAATACTATTTAAATCCACAAAATTTGTAAAAAAACATCACTTATTTTCTTATATTCATTTATATAAACTAAAATTACATAGTTACACATCAAGTTACAACTAGCTCTCTCCAAGAGCATGAGAAAGAAAAAAACCTCAGAGAGGAAGAAGGAATGATGAGACAGGGAAGAAAAATTATCCACTACTTGACCTTTGAGAAATTCATGCAAGCCTTATAATTATAAAGGTTATTTTTCCTATATTTAGGGAGTGAATTTATAATAACAGAATGTGGTTGCACATTTTGAGGTGTAAAGTTGACCTAGTCAATTGTATGTAAAAACTACTAAGAAAAATGAACTAAAATGTAGCCTTAACCTTGTGAATAAGGTTGTGAAATAAATCATTATTGAGATATATATCATGGTTTCTTCATTGTCACGATTTCATCATCAAAATATCTTCCCAATTCATCAAATGAGATTCAAAATGGAGTTGTGATGTGAAAGTTATGAACAAAGGGAAACTTTGGCACTACAATGTAGTCCTCTAATTTTGATTTCATTTTTGAAGTTTGAGATGAAATTTTTATACAATGAGTCCTTAATATAAAATGTTCCTCATCATAATATATTCCCAATGAAACAAATGAGAGTCATAATGAATTTTTTATGTAAATTTTATGAACAAATGGAGCTTTGACCCTGCTTTGTAGTTGTTGGAACTTTAGGGCTGTAACGTAGTCCTCTGATTCCACTTTCATTTTTGAATTTCAAGATGAAATTTTCATACCATGACTCAAAATAAAATTTTCATTATCATAATATATTCCAAATTCATCAAATTAGAGTCAAAATAGATTTGTGAAGTGAATTTTATGAACAAGGGTAACTTCAACCCTACTTTGTAGTTGTAGGAACTTTAGGGCTACAACACAGTCCTCTGATTCTACATTCATTTTTGAGGTTCAAGTTGAAATTTTCTTACCATGAATCATTAACACAAAATTTTCCTCATCAAAACATATTCCTAATTCTTAAAATGAGATTAAAAATATATTTTGATGTGAAATTTATGAACAAGGGGAACTTTAACCCTATTTTACAATTGTAGGAACTTTAGGGTTGCAATGTAGTCCTCCAATTTTGCTTTCATTTTTAAATTTCAAGATGAAATTTTCATACCATGACTCCTCAATATAAAATATTCCTCATAAAAATATCTTTCCAATGCATCAAAAATATTCAAAACATAGTTGTGATGCAAATTTTATGAACAAGTGGAATTTTAACCCTACTTTATAGTTGTAGGAACTTCAGGGATGCAACATAATCCTCTAATTCCTCTTTCTTTTTTAAATTTCAAGATGATCTTTTCATACCATGAATCCTTAACATAAAATGTTCCTCATCATAATATCTTCCCAATGCATCAAATGATAGTCAAAACAAGGTTGTGATGTCAAAGTTATGAATAAGGAGAACTTTAATACCACTTTATAGTTGTTAAAACTTTGACCTACATTTTCAATTACAAACTCCTCATTATTTTTGAAGATAAAGATAAAATTTTTAGACCAAAAGACTTGAAAATAAAATGATATTCATCACAACATATTCCTAATGCATCACAAAATAGAGCTCATATGCAAAATTTATTGACAAGGGGAGCTTGGAGGTCTAAACATAGTACTAGGGAAATTAGGATATCTTGTAATGCCACAGATGATGAGAGGTCTTGCTATGCTGAATAAGTCAAGAGTTCTTAAAGTACTAAAGATGATGAGAGTTCTTATAGTTCCAAATAAGTTGAGTGTTCTCGTAGTGTTGGGGGTTCAAAGATTTCTCATAGTCCCAAAAATGTTGAGAATTCCTATAGTGTTAGAGATGCTGAGAGTCCCTGTAGTGTCAGGCGTTCAAAGAGTTCCTAAAATATTGGGGGTTCAAAGAGTCCCCATAGTGATGGGTAAATCAAGAGTTCATAAAATGCTATATATTTTAAGAATTCCCATAGTCCTGAGGGCTTGAAGTTTTCCCATACTGCTAGGAAAGTTAGGAGTTCTAACATTGCCAAGGAAGATAAGTGTTCCCATAGATGCAAATAAAGGATGAATTCCCATCAAGTATAAGATATCTAAATATGGAAGGATTATGAAAAATCCACTAAATACCCACTAAGGATCTCAAAAAACCCAAAAAACCCATTTTTTTAATTTTGGAGAATATAACTATACAAAATTTCATGAAATCACTGAAAAAGGCCTGAAACCCCTCCAAAATGGCCAACAATTGACTATCACAAAACTAGGTCATGTTTAAAGTTGATATTAGGGTTTTGGAACCCTATGAATATGATAACACTATCTATTTTATGATTCGAGACTCTATCTTAATAGACTACACAAATTTTCAATAAATCCCACTAAGCCTTATCCTTTAGGCTATGGAGTCAATATTTTTTAATTTCAATTTTTTTAACATCCTTGTCTTCAAAAAACCTCCAATCACCTTATATGAGTGTAATTATAAGGGTTGTCATAAAATGTAAAATTTCATGACAACAACTAGCTCTGACTATGGGACTATATTTCTTATAGTAATGTAGGGAAACTCAAGAATCTATTGTGACTTGTGCCTTACTCATTTTGAGGTAGTTGACCTATCTCAATTACTTGTAAATGAATTCACTACTAGGCCAAGTCCTTGCCTTGAAAATTATACTTCTTTCTAGGGAAGAACAATGAACAAGTTACAACATTTATTGTAAAAATGCACACCAAAAAGAAGACCAAGACAAAAGAAAACCAAAAAGGGAAAACCCAAAAGGGAAAACAAAAACTAATTACAAAGGACCTAAACACATAGGAAGACTAGATGTATACATTCAAATGTTGGGTGAAATATAACCCTTTATAAGAAAAAATTTGGCATGAAAAGGATATCACTTATAAATACACAAGTGAGGACAATATTAGGTTTCTAATTATGTCCATAAGAAAGAAATGAGGTATGATAGGAAACATAAACACTAATTCAAAAAATTGACCATTAGAAATTGAGACATCAAGACTGCTTGGATTCATACAAGAATGAATGAAACTTACATTTTTCTCATAAATTTAAAGATTACATTTTGATTTAAGAATTGAAATATAAACCACATGGGACATAACTTTAACCTCTTCACCTTTTAGTTAATTTTGTGATTCTTCAACCATGAATGACTAAATCAAATCTCCCATAGATTCTTCCAAAAGTAACTTTGGTACTATAACATCTTGACACTCAACATGGCTAGAAACTTCTTTTTGATTGCTCCATGTTTCCTCTTCAAAACCTATTATGAGCTTATGTTTAATGTCACCACACACTTTCTCTTCACCAATATGAATCCCACTACTTTTGTGACTCATCACATGATCTTGAAAGTATGTTTAATATTCTTTTACAATGCATTCTTCTTCAATAACCCATTCTATATTTATTGGTTCTTTCCATTTGAGACCAGAAGACTCAATGATCATAGGGTTATTTCCTTTATTGCATAGATCTTAATTTTTAATTGGGACAAATTCTTTTATTTTGACTTGCACATCTCCATAGTAATTATTTAAAAACTCAACTCTTCTATGATTATCCACAACTTTGTGTATTATATATTATTTAAAGGCTAGTATGGAGAGAAAAACACTCTTAATTATATCACCATTCACATTAACCCAATCAGAACCTAACTTGAGATCATTTGATATAGTTATCTATTTGGTGTCTTCTTAATTTTTATTAATATTTTGTAGGGTTTAAAGTAGAGAAGGGTGCATATTTTTTGGTCTTACTTGCATACCTCTATATAAATTTTCAAAAATGACACTTTTTGGGATCATCAAGAAACTAATTTTCTTGAAATGTAGGCACACATAGAGGACCAATTTCCTCTTCATCATTATCACCATTAGTTTCAAACATTTATTTGGTATACTTTATTCAGTTGAAGTCACCAATATTCACTTGAAGTAGGAAGGTGTTCTTGAAATGTGAATACACTAGTAGTTCTTCCCCACTGGAGTTGTTAAAAACTATTGGCAAGATTTTATGTTGTTGTAATTATTTTATTAGTTTTAGTGACTCACCCAATGGACAATTACATAAAATTACAATATTAGAGAAAACATCATGTAAAGGGTGATTTTCCTCTATGTTTGAGAGGGTATCTCCCTCTTCAGATATGGGTCTTTTTATGTGCTTTTAACTAAAAAGCACAAAAAGAAAATATAAGGGGAAAAAGAATGAAAGGAGGTATAAAAACATGTGAGAAGAAATAATAAGGGTATAAATACAAAATGAAGTAATAAATTCAAATAACCATTTAAGTTACTCAAGACTAATAAAAAATTATTGAACATCCTTCTCTTTACTCAAAAATGAATATGAGTAGTAGGGGTTTTGGGGACAAGGAGGAATGCCTAGAAGCCTAAAGTCTTCCTAAAAAATATGGTTACATATTGGGTATGGAGCTTCCTTGAGATAAAATATGTAGAAATTGATAGACATAAATGGAGAACATACAAGAGGGTTTTTAATACAAATTTTGGAAATCAAAAGTTGTGCATAATCAATAAATTATAGAGTTTTAATAGAAACTTTATCTATGAATAGAAGAATAGAGTTCATAAACAAAGATTATTGAAATCCATAAAAGCTTAAAAACAACACTGATTGTTTTATTCTATTCATTTCTCTAAATTAAAATTACATAGTTGTAAACAAATTTATAAATATCTCTCTCCAAGAGCATGAGAAAGAGAAGAATCTTAGATAGGGAGAAGGAATGATGAGGGAAGAAGAATTATCCACTACTTGACTTTTTAGAAAGGCATGCAAGCCTTCTACTTATAGGAGGGTATTTTTCATATATTTAGGGAGTGAATTTCTAAGAATAAAAGGTGGTTATACATTTTTAGGTGCAAACTTGACCTGATCAACTGCATGTAAAAACTTCTACGAAGCCTAAACTAAAATGTAGCCTTGACTTTGTGAAGAAGTTTATGTTAGAAATCATTATTGAGCTAAATATCAGGGTTTCTTCATATTCACTTGTTCCTCTTCAAAATATATTCCCAATGCATAAAATGAGAGTTAAAATTGAGGTTTGATGTAAAATTTATGAATAAGGGGAACTTTGACTCTGCTTTGTAGTTATAAGAACTTTAGGGTTGCAACATAGTCCTCTGATTCCACTTTCATTTTTGAAGTTCATGATGAACTTTTTATACTATAAGTATTTAACATAAAAATTTTGTCAAAAAAATATCTTAAAAATGCATCAAATGACATTAAAAATGGATTATTTATGTTAAATTTATGAAAAATGGAAAATTTGACCGTACTTTGTAGTTGTAGGAGCTTTAGGGTTGCAACACAATCATCTGATTTTGCCTTCATTTTTTAAGTTTAAGATGAGATTTTCATACCATGAATCCTTAAAATAAAATGTTCCTCATAAAAATATATTCCCAACACATCAAATAAGAGTTAAAATATATTTTTGATGAGATATTTATGAACAAGGTGAATTTCAATGCTACTTTGCAATTGTAAGAACTTTAGTGTTGCAATATAGTTCTCTAATTTTGATTTCATTTTTGAAGTTCAAGATGAAATCTTAATACCATGAATCTTTAACAAAAAAAATTACTCATCATAATATCTTCTCAACACATTAAATTATATTCAAAATAAAATTATGATGCAAAATTTATGAACAAGGGGAACTTCAACCCTACTTTGTAGTTGTAGGAACTTTAGTGCTACAATGGAGTCCTCTAATTTTGCTTTCATTTTTGAAGTTCGAGATGAAATTTTCATACCAAGACTCCTGAACGTAAAATGTTCCTCATCACAATATTTTCCAAATACATCAAATGAGAGTAAAAATATAGTTTTTATGCAAAATTTATGAACAAAGAGAACTTCAACCTTGCTTTGCAGTTGTAGGAACTTTAGGGTTGCAACACAGTCCTCTGATTCTACTTTCATTTTTGGAGTTCAAGATGAACTCTTAATACCATGACTCATCAACATAAAATATTCCTCATATTCATATGTTTTCAATTCATAAAATGAGATTCAAAATATAGTTGTGATGAAAAATTTATGAACAAGGGGAACTTTGACCCTGTTTTATAGTTGTCAAAACTTTGAATTGTGTTTTCAATTATAAACCCCCTCATAGTTTTTGAAGCTTGATATGAAATTTTTAGAACAAAAGACCTTATATAAAATTTTATTCATCATAAAATCTTCCCGAAACATTTAATTAGAGCCAAAATAAATTTTATATGAAAAATTTATGTATAATGGGAGATTGGAGGTCTAGATGCAGTGCTAGGCAAGTCGGGAGTTCCAGTAGATCTAGAGATGCTAAGAGTTATCACTATGCTTGGGAAGCTGAGAGTTCCTAAAATGTCAAGGGTTTTAAGAGTTATCATAGTTTTGGGGACTTGAAGTGTTAGATATACTAATTGTTCATGTGGTGTTGAGGGTTTGAAAAGTACTTATAGTGCCAATGATGCTAAGAATTCCTATAGTGTTGGGGTTTTGAAGAGTTATTGTAATGTTTGAAAAGTACATAAAGTTAGGAGTTCCAATAGTGTCAAAGAATTTATGAGTTCTTATAGTGCCATAGATGTTAAAAGTGTATGCATCTAAATTATCTCACTTTATTTAACATCACTAATATTACTATTAGTTGACACTAATTTTGCTTATCTAATTTATCTCACCTAAGCTCCATCCTAAAATCACCCTTCTAATCATTTATCTCATATCCCCCATCAATATTTATTAATTCACTAACTATAATCCTATCCCACTTATTCATTAATTCCCATAATCATCTCTTATTTTATCCTAATCCCCACTTATCTATTATTTGAGAATTATAAATTCTCATGGTCCACCTACTAGCCTACTCCTAGGCTTTCCTACAAGCCTAATCCCTTAGTCATGACCTTATCACCTTATAATCCCACTTAACACTCACCTAAACTCCCTATAGTAATCATTAACCCATACTAATAAATTCTAGAATTCTCTAATTCCATAATCCTCTCTATTCTCACCCTTCCTCTCTAAAAACCTCTAAATCTAGAGGATTCCAAAGAATTGTAAATTTCTTGGTTAATACTCTACCCTAGATCTCCATAAGCCAACTTTGAATGTAAACCATTGATCCTTCCCTCCACATTCTATATAAGCAAGAGCCTCTCCCTCATTATAAGTAATCAATTAATCCATAACATCTCCATTCTAATTTAATCCATCATCAAATCCATGATCAAGCAATAATAATGCCAAAATTTTGAGTCTAAGGTAATCTCAATCCAAATTCTTATTTTTGTATCCATTTAATAATGATTTAGAATAATTAGCTTTAGGAATAGAATGTTTGTTTGAATTATACATTCATCTAGTTGCATTTTGATTTTAATGGCTCTAGATATTACCTAGGTAGTTTGATTGTTTGATTTAAATTGCATATTTTATGGTAACTTGATCAAATAACTCAAAATTCACTCTTCATTTTGGTGACCATAGTGGGATCTTACTCCTAATTTAAAAATTATGCTTGTTAGAAGTATTTTTGGAAACCTACAGGTCTAATTGGTGGAATGAAGGGGGCAATTTTTTGAAATTTGGTACACAGAGGGGAGAATTATGGATTTGCATTGGTATTCATGACTTTATAATTATGGTTTTTACCCAAGAATTATGATTTTGTACTAACCACCAGTCTTAACTGCTAGCAATTTTATTCTCTTGGTAGGTTGTCATACTTGTGCAATACCATGATTTTTCAAATCGCATTATTACACTATAAATAATGACTTTTCCTAGGTAGTCATGATTTTTTCAATCCACTAATAGTCTTTTTGCAGGTTCATTACAATAACATGACTTTGTGAATTACATTATTGCCTTGTAAATTGAAATTTTACAACCTTAGTCATACTTTTTTAGGTCTTTAGGGTAAGAATAAAATATCTTATTTTATCTATTTATTATCATTTTGTTGACCCCATGTGCCTATCTTAAATGTTTTTATTGTAAAATCAAGGTTTTTCTCTTTGTGTGTGCAGGATCTAAGAAGGAAAATGTAATCAGTCCCTAGTCTGGCAGGCAAACCTTAAGCCACAAGATTGTTAATCCTAGAGTCATGGCATTGACTTGCTAAACATGGTATTGTAATGAAGGTTATGATATTGTGATTTTGATTAAAAAAAATTATAATCATTTGTTGTCCTCTAATCTATATGTTTATCTTGATGTTTTGTATCTTACAAGGGACCCATCATCACCTACTCTGGCATATAAAACCTTTTATCTTTGTATTTTTATCTATGGGGATTTTGATCTTAATGTATATCTATTGACTAACCATATTTTATAAAATATTTATTATATCTATGTGATTGGTAGGGTCAACAGAGGCAAAAAGTTAGGGAGGTCATCCCAAGTCAAGATAAAACATAACTTTTATCCCTTTCCCCTATCTTCTATAAAATTGTAACTCATGAAGTCATGATTTTGCTCTGTGAATCACAGTATTACAATAACATTCATGATTTTGAAATTATGAAATTTTTACTTTAATTTTGGTTTCCAGTTTATCATTTTTAGATCTATAAAGGTAGATTTAGGACAAATACCCTTGCCAGTTTTTAGATTGTTTAGAATTTTGTCCATTTTAAACATCTTAATATCCATTTATAAAATTTTGGATACATCATAATCAGCTCTAAATCAGTCATAAATTTTTTTAAATAAGCATATTTAGGCATCTGGGTAGCTTATCATAACCTGTATAGGCATCTATTTTGGTCAAAATAGTTAAAATTTTGAGGGTTTGTATTTTATCACAAAATTGCTAATCTCAATTTTTAGCTAATAGCAATTTTTCCATCTTAGTTGCAGTTTTTCATTGTCAATTGTGGTTTTATAGACTGACCATCATGATTAATTACCTGTTGTGAAATTACAACTCATGAATTATAATATTGTATTGGTAGTTACAATATTGCAGTCTAAAGTTGTAATTTTGCACTCAGTTTGCCTTCAAAATTGTCCATTTTATGTGCATTTTTTAAAGTCATTTTTGGTGAATTTTGAGTCATTTTAGGCTTCCTTCAAGGCCCAATTTTCCTTTGGTGTTAGGGGATCCACTCCTCAACCCTTCCCTATACCATGACAAGGAGCGCACCTAAGGCATTATCCCTAGACCCTAAAAGGGATGCTACATCTTGACCCTACTAGGAGCTACAACCCTCAAACCCCCACATCATGGCCTACTCACCCAAAGAAGTTATAAATCCAAATCAAAATTTTTTTAGGGTGTTTTTCTTAAGTCCTATTAGACTAACATTTTTTTTTCTTGTAGTGGTAAATCTAGTGAGCATTTTATCTAACTAACATCATCTTTTTTAGGTAATATTTTGGTTTAATATCTTGTGTTGTAGGTTTCCCCTCAAGATTATCATTCCAACTATAAAAACTTATCTTATAGGTTACCTCTTTATAAGTGCCACTTGAAACTACTAATCATTTTCTTTTAAGACACCTATAAAAGACCCATTTTGGAATATTAAAAATCATTTTATCTTAGACTCTTCATCATTTTTTTTGTATTGTCTTATATATTCTTGCATCTTATATATATATATATATATATATATATATATATATATATATATATATATATATATATATATATATATATACATGCATATACATATATATATATACATGCATATACATATATATATATATACATACATATATATATATATATACATATATATATACATATATACATATACATATATATATATACATATATATATATATATACATATACATATATATATACATACATATATATATATATATATATAATTTTGGAATATTAAAAATAATTTTATCTTAGACTCTTCATCATTTTTTTTGTATTGTCTTATATATTCTTGCATCTTTATATATATATATATATATATATATATATATATATAGACACACACACACACACACACACACACACACACACACACACACACACACATAATATTATTTGGTTAATTAATATTTTAGTCTACATGTTCATCACCCAATGGATACGGTGGTGTATGCTCTCCTCTTTGTGTCCTTGTAGTGATTCTTGGAGGATAAAAAACCACCTGTAGACCCTCCCTATTTTTTATTTTCTAGGGGTTGATGATGTGGATTTTACCACCACACACTAGACCAAACTTTGTTTTTTGGAGATGTCTAAATATTAGGAGAGTTATCATTAGGCACCTAAATGAGATTCCCCATAAAGGGTTTCATGAAGTGAGGGGAAATTAAGATCCAATATGTAGAAAAGTTAGAGAGCATCATATATGTACTTGGGTAATAATTTACCTTTGCATATATTAGGGAATCCCCTAGAAACCTTATGAAAACCTAACTTAGGACCCTTCAGTCGTAATAGGAGTTTCATTGTAAGAGTCAAGATAAAATATTAAGAATTCATTAAGTATAGATAGGGTAGAGAGAGTTTGGTTTATTTTGTAATGGGTCACTAGCCTATAACCTCACTTACAAATCTATTAAATGCTATAAGCATCAGATTACACACCCTTGAGTTTAATAATCATACATTTGTGGTTTATTTCTTGGGTGTGTGTCATGTTATAACCATGTTTTTTTTATCCAAGTCATTCTTTCACCCAATCCTATACACACCTATCTAGGTTCTCTAAACATATCATTCTATATATCCTCGCTTCATTATTTTATCATTTTATACATCCTTATCTCATCATCCTCTTGTACATGTATCCTTGTCTTCAATATTATTATCATCATCCTCTTTTACATATTATCTTTGTACATCATTTTCATTATCCTATCCCATCTCCCATCTTACATATTATCTTTGTACATCATTTTCATTATCCTATCCCATCTCCCATCTTGTCGTCATCCCATCCTAGTCTATTAATATCCACTCATCATTAGTCATACCACCCACCACTCACATATCCTAGTCACCACTTATCATTCACATCCTATTTTTCATATCCTCCATCCTTAATCAATCATTTGTTTTGACCTTGCCTATATCCTAGTCATCTCATCCCCCATCTAGTCTAAACCTCATCCTATATTATCCTAGTTGGTCTTTGTAGGTCACACCTATGTCCCAACCATACACATCATATCTACATTACCCCTAGTTATTTCATCATCACCTAGATATAATTGACCTTGTCCCATCAATCACCTTCATCATATAATCCTATCCCATCACATCTTGAGAAATATTAGTCAAGGCTTGAGTTATTCCCCTTCTTACTTGTCCATATCATCCTATCATTCTAGTCCACTATCACTCATCATTTAGTCAAATCTCATACCTAGTTAGTATCTTAGTGGCATCTTATGACTTTTTTTTCAATCCAGCACCCATCATCATCTAGTCATCTTTAATCCAGTCATCTTGCTTATTCATAACTAGCACCCATCTAATTATTATCTTGCTACTTTAAATCTAGGCACCCATTAAATCCCCAATACTTTTTACTAGCTTGAAAACTAAGCATTATTGATAGGTCATTATCACCTATTAAACTATCAGTCTAAAATTTGATCTAGTCCTATATCATCTCAATCAGATTTCATCCATTCATCCTCATCATTACCCATCATACTAGTTTGGTCCTTAAGTTTTACTTTGTTCAAGAGACCATATCTAATCCTTAGTATACCTCTACATTAGCCCCCTTCATCATTCATATTTTATCATCCATCACCATGAAGTTATACCCCATTATAGTAGACCAATATATATTTGATAATAAGGATGAAATCCTCTTATGGTTCCTTAAGATGGGTGTCCCACGTCTTGAAGGTGTTTATCCCATTCAACTCATTTCACCTCGAGTCCAAACCCATTCATGTGATTCCCATTCTAATCCTCCATCCACTACTCATAGCCTATCTCCCACCTTTTCATACACTATCAAATGGAATCCAATCCTAACCACCTCATTTACTACCAGTCCATACACCCAATCATGCCAATAACCATCTGATCTAAATTCCAATGCTTCCACATCTAAATCACAAAGTGAAGAGGGTCCTTATACTCCCCTTCTTATATCCTTGAAAGTCCTTTTTACAAAACTTATCACTACAAACATGATGATCTATCCACCCATACAACATCTTGATCTCACTAAGCCTAAGAGATTTGGGTATAAAGCTAATCAATATTGTGCATATCACTAAACTTGGGGGCATACCATTAACTGATGTCATAATTTCTAAGAATATGTCCAAGACCTCATCAACCATGGTGACATAGTAATCAAGGATGAATAAGATGAATATATATACATGGGTGAATAAGAAGAGTAATTCTATGATTCCATTACCAATCTTAATCAAGCCCTTCCCATTATAAGCCAAGGTCAAGACACTACACCCACTTTTTGTGATCCCCCTATATTTATCAAATACTTTATCACAAACAAGTATATTCCCCATGAACCTATCCTAAAATCTATCATAATTCCTTACATGGGCCTATCTTTATCCAATCCATTATCCCCTATCATCTTCCCCTCATCCATCATATCTAAAACCCCATGTTGAGAGGTCAACTATAGATAATGAACCTTTTACTTGCATCATTACATCTTGTACATCAGATCCAACACAAATCTTCTCTACATCAATATCATGTTTAACACTAGTATTTAAATTAGATTCCTCATCAAGGACATCACCCCTCTTCGATATTATAGTAAATACTGATAATGCCTATCTTTTTTAGTATATATCTAATCTAGATACATACAATACATCAGCAGGCATACCTTTGGATCCCAATTAGGATGATGAAGTCATAATAGATTTTTTCCATGCTTTATCTATCAAAAATTGTTAGCATGAATCTAATACTACTTGGGATGTGTATACTACAACTAGTCCTAGTGATCTTTTTAATGATCTTGAGGATATTTTTTTGATTTCAAAATTAGGTCTCCTATGAATCCCTATGAAGACCATGTTTCCCCATCACCACTCATTAACATCATCACATCATCTCCCCCACCTTCATCTATCACATGACCCTTTATTCTTATCAATGATCATTTACTTACCTCCCTCCTTAAGGATGAATATGAACATACATCATTGGACTCTTCATTTAGTAATATAATATGTGCCACAAATACAAAGGTCCAAGACCATATTTCAAAGGTCAATCATAATAATAAAATAATATTTGATCCCATAATTCAAAGTCAAGAAAATTCAAATAATTTGTCTATTCAAACAACATATTTCCATAGTGAAGTGCAATGTCAAGCACTAGGGTATAATCAAAGTCATAAATAAATCTCCTTTGGTGAAGTCCAAAATTAAGCACCAGGGGGAAATCAAAGTCAAATCTAGTATAAAATTCAAAATAATGTCAAATTTAATATAATGATGGTTGATAGTACTTTAAATACTTGGATCAAAGATAAATCACAAAGTCAAAGTGTCTTTGATCTCTTAAAATATTTTTGCAACTGGCACCAATCAAATGAAGAATGCCCAACATCTCTAATGATGTGTGTGACTACTAGTCTTAATCCCCAATCACCCATCACACCTTCTTATCATGAACACACAATCCCATCAAGTCATACCATCCATTCCAATATATTAATCCCTTATCAACATCCAAACCTAATCCATTCCATGCCTCACTCACCCACCTAGGTAACATGATCTCTTATAGGGGTGGTGAAGACATCTACTCTAGATATTTGGAGGGCTCACCATCAAGAATCACTAAAGGACACAAGGACATTAATACATCTAGTGGTGACAATATGGTCCTAACATCACACATATCTAGAATAGGTTTTGGCTAAAAATTCAGCCAGTGTCAATAGTCCTACATCTTGTACCCATATCTAATAAATTGAGATGTCTAAAAGTCAAAACAAAAAATAAAAAAATATTCATCCAATGGTGAAAACTAGTCTTTTGGCACCTTGGGCAAGTACCAAGATGAAAAATAGTTTTTGGTGTCATGGTAAAATAATCTATTATTTGAATTATACATCAGCACTTAGGTAAAAATACATCCATTTCATATCCCTTGTCAAACCATCCCTTGTACATCCCCTCCATCCATTGTTCTTACCCATCATCCATCATTATATCATGCATCCTATTATGTCCCTCCTTTCTTCCCATTTTGACCTTAATAAAGATGAGGAAGGTATTTTCACTTGGATTTGCACCCTTGTAGGATATTCCAAAGGCTCTCCTCATCCAAGTGGCACAATGGAATCACTTTTAGGCTTGTGGGTAGCCTAAGGAATGAAGTGAATCTCTAGATAGGGATAGCTCCCTTGATGTACCACTTGACTAAAACTACTAATAAATCTTATGGTGGAAAAGGATAAATATAATTGAAAGTAAACTTAAACTATGGTGGTGATATACCAAATCATTTTTATGACTTCTAACCAATTGTATTCCACACTTGAGACCAAGCAACCAACTAAAACATATACTTTCCCAAATCTATCTTCTTGCATCAATATTACATTATGGGGTCATAGATGATATAAAATGCTAGGAGGACTATAAAAAATGTCTTTAATGACTCTAATGAAAAGACTACTCACTTAAACCATGAACATCTCTTGGAACACTTCACATGCCCTACAAGAAGAGGCTACAAATAGGTGAAAGAATGAAGTACAATGCTAAGGAATCTATAGTCTTCACTAGGGAAATACAATGTTAAAGTAGAGAAAAATATTAAAAATCATGAAAAATGTAAAAAAATAGTAATTTTATTGATAAAAAGGTGTTCATTTGAGTACGGATTCACCATACTCAGGTGGAGCATCCAATACAATGCCAAAATGGCCAATTCATATAAAGTTTAAGAGAGAGAGAGAGAAATAGAAGCCAAAAGGTCACAAGGACACTTTTAAATCTAATAATTTAAATTATCCATGCATGATAAGAGTATATGGGTTAAACCATGCAAGTTTAGGATCAAAAAGTGTCATTCATAGTCATCAAAGTTAGTTAAAATGGCACAAAACTCTTCCTTTTGCACATAAAAACTACCTTCCTGATTAGAGCTATTTGAGTGACTTGTAACTAATATATGGTAGTTAAAATTATTTTAATTGAATTATATGCTCTCATGCATTCCTATACATGCATTGTTTGCATTTTTGGTCTTCTAAAATCACCTAGTAGAGAGACATCATCATCTGTTGTTCTCAAAGTTTCCCTTCCAATTACCCTGCACACTTGGCCTCAAAATTGGCATCAGTTGTTCATAAAAATCCATGTGAGGATTTAGTGACAAGTTTAAAGACATTTAATTTCATTATAATCATTAGGGGTTCCTTAAAACCACTTCAAGTAAAGCTTTCCTCTCTTCTCTCTAGCTTGCTCAATGGGCCAATTTTGACTAGATAAAAAAGGACCTATTTTGGGAACTTATATGTTGATTGATTAAATTAATATTTTTAGTTAAATTAAGCATAAATATTCCACATAAAATTTGTTTCATCTCCTAATTCATCTTGTAGCCTTCACAACACACAAAATAATGAGAAAAATCATGTTTCTATCCCTATCCGTATAATTTTGTACATATAGCTGGCATGAGAAGAAGATTGGGTGAATCCTCTTCAACTTAAAATAGTTTTCCTGATCAAAATATTCCCTTATATTCTCTTTACAACTCAATTTCTCAAGATTGGTCCTAGTTGAGGGTTTTCAAGGGTTTTAAGCCTATTTTCACCATTAAGCTTGCTTCATAAAAAATTTCCATTTGAGTTGAAAAAAAACTCCAAAAATTTGTTTTTGAATACCCATATTATCTTACTTAAAATTATTCAGTCTCTATTCAAATCCTCATGGGAGGTGTGAGCTTTGAAAGATGGCCTATTGTGCTTGTTTCCTTTGTTTTCACAGGCCTAAGTAAAGTTTTTACCCAAAAAATGGTTTTTTTATGTTTGATTTGCATGCCAATAGATTATAAACCTATAATTCACCTTATAAGCATGATAAAATGCATATGAATGTCCATATAATGATAAAAATGTGGGTCACTCTTCTTTGCTCACTAGGTCTTATCTTTGCCTAGTGGGGTTGACTGCAACATTTGGTGTTGTAGACATTAAATTGAGATTCTTTGAGCTCAAAAAGTTCAAACACACTTAAAATAATCCCATATACATTATTAAATTCACTATAAATTCTATCAAGGATTTAAAAGGAAAGTTGAGCCTTGATTGGGTTATAGGCCTAAACCTACCTTCTAGGTTTTGCCTACAAACTGAGCTCCCCAAATGCATTCATTTGGATCCATCCTTCCATGAGGTGTTCTCAAGTTTTTATTTGGTGTGATTAAACTATCCATACATTCATAAAAGGTTTTCCCAACTCCTAGTTCAACCTTTTTACCTTATCTCTCAAAACTACCTACTTATGAGCCTAGGTAAGTGACCCCTATCTAAGAAAAAAAGGGGCACTTCCCTTGTTTGTCTTAGAAAAAACCATTTTATGATATTTCCAAACTCATGATCATGATTCATATAAAATTTTAGCCTTGTTTGACATCATTTTCCCCCTATATTCCTTCAAAACCCAAGACTGAGTTTCTTAATGTAGACTGTGTAGGGTTTAGTCACATGGAATGGTATGTGTTTGATTAAAGTTCTAGCCTTTTATATCTTGTGACATGTGAATATGTCTTTGTTTCATCCTAAAAACACTATCCAATTTATAATTCATCACTTCATATTTTTTACCTTTGCCTCACACTTTACCTAGCTAAGATTGAGCACACTTGTCATGACTGTGACTGCCTTTAAAAGGACCTTGTAAATAGATGTTTATTACTTGTTTATCCTACTTAGAGGTCATGAAGTTATTCATTGTATTCATAGAGTTTATTTACACTTATCTCACCACTCCAACCTCACCTTTTCTTGGTTTTAGGCCACTCTTTTGATTTGATTAGGGCCATAGGGTAGATCTAACCTTCCTAATCTTCTTCTTTAATCTCTCAACCTAATGATCATCTTGAATCCACCCTATATGGTAAAAACCATTATGGTCCTATCTTAGTCCTTTATTTCCTATTACCTCTATCTTAGTCCATTGAGGGTGACCCCTATCTCAGTCTTTAGAGGGTTGATAGGTTGTCATGTAGTGTCATTTGAGACTTGTTCAAGGTGTTTATGGACCTTATTTTCATGTTATTTAGGTAATAATACCATACTCATGTTTGACTTTCCTTTGTAACCCTTAAGCTATCATCTTTCATATTTAAGTCCTTAACTAGTACCCCTCTACCTTAACTATCACAATCAAGGCTCTACCATTGTAAGTGTGTCTTTAGCAAGATTTGGGTCTAGTAATGTATAGAGGATACTCTGGATATCCCAGAGGTTAACATTCATTACTTGCACTTGCATCCACCTTGAAGGCTCCATACAAAGTCCTGACTTCCAACTTCTCCCTCACTGCCAAAATACCCTACCTTAACTGTGTTTATGTATTTTAAGCCTAATTTAGGTATATATAGACCATTTAGGATTTGTTATAAGATGACCTAACCCCTTATTAATATCCTTGAATCATAAAACACCCCTATACCTAATTGAAATCTTAAAAATGTCAAAACTCCACCTTTCAATTCACTATTTGGAACCTTGACTTTGTTTAAGCATCTCAAACCTACATATAGGTGTTTTGACTTTGGTTGAAGTGACTAGAAACCTCTATTTGAATCTCTATGGGTGGAACAATATGATTCTCTACTAACTCATAACTTCAATGACCTTGAACCACTTCAAGTTTTCAACTAGGTCATTGTATGGACTAAGGCTCTTGTTTTGCCTATAGGTAGTTGTTCTCAGTCTCTTGTATGGATAGGGAAGACTATTTGTGGAACTTGAAACATCAAAATATACCTTTTCCATGAGATGAAAGGTTTCAAGTTATCTTATCATACTATCTTTCCTATCCATTCTTTATTTTCTCTTCAAGAGGCTTATAAAAGGTCAAAGATGATTATTCCTTCCATTTCCTCTAGACAACACTATCAACATTTAGTGGTTATTTGACAAATTTGAGGGTGTTCAAAATTCATCCTCTTCTCCTCATTTATACTCTCATCTTTGGAATAATCCTTCTCCCCACAAAGGGCTACAAGACCTATCAAACTAGATGCCTCAAACATCCTCCAAGCATGTTTTATGTTATTCATAAGAAGACATCTAACCTCTATTTGGCCACTTTAGGGACTAAGGGCTTGAAATAGTATTTTGACCCCCTTTAAATTTTATACCACTTCAAATGGGTTTGTCATGAAAAATCATGTGTTAGGACCTCAAAAATGCCTTTCAATCATGCTTTCATGCTTCAACATGATGCCTCCATCTCTCTGTTGACGTCACATGTAGGTGACTTTTTGAGTTGAATGCAAATAGATAATGAGTTTAGGTAAGTGATGTACAAATCCATGTATATTTATGATTAACCCTATGATCTCCAAGGATTGAAATGGTATATGGTTATGTTAGTGAGCTTGATTCAATATTTCTTACTCTAATTCAAGCTTGAAAAATCTCTCCAAACACTTGTACATACAAATTTCAATGGTGGACTGTGTATATGTGTAGAATGTGTGAAATATATAGAGCATGTGCTTGTATATTGAGGTTTTAAAGTGAATGGATAATTAATATCACTTTATAAACATGGAAAAGATATTAACATAACCCTCTAGATCCATTACAAAGCACAAAACTTTTACAAATTGAGAACTCCTCATATTGCAAATTGATGTACTTTCCAAAAAATTGTATTGGTTACCTTATCAAAACCATATAGAACATGAAACAAAGTGTGTGAAATATTATATTATTAATCTAAAAAATCTTTGGAGGCAATATCAACAACCAATTTGTATGAAATTTCTCAAAATGAAGGAAAATCTAGAGGGTGCACAGATTAATAGGCAGATTTGCATAGTCCACTTTGAAAAGATGGTTCATGAAGAAAACTTAACCAATTATTTAAATTATTATATTTATTTTATGGTATTTAATTATATAATATTTCCCAAAGAGCATTTTTCCTAAAAACCTCTGTATTGACCATACCAAGCATTTCTATGCCAAGAGGGTGAAAGAGAGATAGAATGGTTTTGAGAAAGGAATGGAAGTTTCAGATCATTAAAAATGTGGAAATTAACATTGGTAATGTGAAGAGTCACATTTACATGTTTTTCAAGTGGCACACTTCCCAAGAAGTTGTACAAGTATCCAATTCTCTTTCTTTGGCCAAGAAAACTACCTTTTCTGTGAATAACCTACCATTTATTTAGTTATTTCAGCTTCTTAAGACTTATAAGGACACATGGAGCATGAAAACAGATTTTTTAACTTGCACACTTCCCAATAAACCCATACAAATCATTAAATGCACTATTTATGCCCTTGAAATGACCCCAAATGACATGATAAACTAATGAAATGAGTGATCAAGGTTATTATAACATTAAGAGGTATGAAATGACCTATAAAACACCTTATGAAAATATATTAGACCCCCTTATATGCCTAAAAATGAATTTTTTTACTAGGGGTGCCCTATTTTGACCTAAAATTCAAAATTGGTCAACAAATTAATGACTCGTAGGGGTAGTATGCTTGATATACTAACTAGACTAGTAGCATTATTAGTCCATTAGGATTAGGAGTCATCTAAGGGATGAAACAAACAAGATACTTTGACCAAGACTAAGATAACTAGTGACTACCTCAACCACACAAAGGGAAAGGACACGCATAATAAAGAAAAAAACACACACAAGACACACACATGTGCATAAGCACTTAGGGGAGTAAAAGAGAAACTAATATGTACAACTAACCATATACATACCTCCCCCTAAATCAAAAGGGAAGATTGAGATTCCTCTTACTTCATGGCATGAAGGATTGGATGAGTCAAGATGTCTTTTCTCTCTTATCATTGCTACCTCCATACCTCTCATAAAGTCTACCAACCTCATTGGCATGATGCTCATTAAGAACAAAGTAACTCCAAACAATCTAACCAAAGAAATGAACTCTTCTTGTACATGATCACTTGTTTCATGTTTATACCCATTCACTTCCTCATGATTAAATTTCATCCTCTTTATAGGCATGACTTCAAAAGGACTAATTTTTTGTTCCTTAGAAGCTTTAGGCCAATATGATATTTATTCATCCTTCAAGAGCTGATGAGTTCTTTCTAGAAGGTGATATCCCCTCATGATGAATTCAAACATATCATTCTCAGATTTATAAGCCTCTTGAAAGGATAACATTGAAAACTTGTTTCTCCTTTGCATACTTACTTGGGTCCTAATGCTACCTTCTCCCTCTTTGACAAACTGATAGCCTCCTTAAAGAGGAGTATATCCTACTTCAATCCCCTAAAAAAAGTCATCCAAAGACTGATTATGAACTTGTCCATGTTCATTTATGGTGTACTATAAAGTGAGGTAGGATTTAATGATCATTTCTTATTCTTTATAAAAAAGGAAAAATCCTTCTTCAAAAGCTTGTGAATTTTCCTTTTTTTTACCTAGAGGAGTGCCTATGGTGATCTCCTCCTCACAAACACTCATGATATCTTCTTTATCAGCCATGAATTGAGCATATTCTTCTCCATTTTCCTCTTTCAAGATAATCTCTTCAACATAAAGAAATCATTATTCCTCAACCAATCAAAGAGATTCAACACAAAGAATTACCTTATCCTCATCACTTACGACCTCTTAAGGGTTCTCAAGTTGTGTCTCAGCTAGTACAATCTAATTTTACTTAAGTAAGAGATCTCTTTTCTTGTCAATCAGTTTCTCCTTTTTTGGTTCCCACACCATAGGTCCATCAAGGTAAAGGGTAATGGGATGAGGAAAAAAGTAACTAGTTAGTGAAGATGGCACATAGAACTCAAAATCATATTGGGAATGGAATGTAAGGGGTTGTTTTGAAATCCCATGAGAAAGAGGAGGCAGACCTTGGGCCAAAATCACTTGATTCTCTTCCTTCCACTTGAACAACACTTCATTAACATCAAAATTAGTTTGAGGACTATCTTGATGAAGGGTATAAGGGGTGTGTTTAGGCATAGGATCTTCTTTTGTGTCTAAAACTTCCATGTCACCATGACTAAACAACTTCATCTTTACCTCTAATTCCTTAATTTGCTTGGCTAGGTTTCTTGAAAAAGTTTCTCTTGATGTTGATAGGAATCATCATGCTAAAAAGGATTGCATGAAGGATTCCATGTAATAGAGGGATTTTCTTGAGGAAGGGTGGGAGGGATTTGAGAAGGACTAGATTCATTTTCCACTTCAAACTCTTTGACAATTTTCTTCTCTTCTTTCTTGCCCCATGACTTCACTATTTCACTCCAGCTCATGATCTTAAGATTGGAACTCTCTTATTTAGGAAAGTTAGGAAATTTTTGTATAGAATCAAGCTTCTCTTTAGCTTCCCATTATTTGACAAGATCCTTTTCCTCTTTCTTCCCCCATGACTCAACTACCTTATTCTATCTCATGACGTTAGGACTAAAGGTCTCTTATTGGGGTGGTAGGAGTGAAATGTGAGAAGGTAATGAGGGTTTGGACTCCACTTATTTTAATTCCAACATGGACTATTGCATATGAAAATTTTCCAACTCAATCTACCTATCAATATTGGCTTCAAACACAAGGTTTCTCTTCTCAACTCTCTCTTCCAAATGATTGGGAAAAGGGGAATTTTGATAGGCCTGATTTGTCTCATGAGTAGGGGTTATGTATGGCTAATGTGGAACTTGGGGAAGGGGATAAAAAGGTTGATATGTTTGGTGAGGCTGCCTTCATGAACTTCTATCCTATCTTTTAAGGAAGAGACTAAACCACTCACATCAAGCATCTCACTTGTGAGCCTTTGCCAATTGGCTCTCTAAATAGGTGCCCACTCTTTATTGACTAAATCTAATACATTTCTCACTTGATGTATGGAAATATTAGGAATATTTTGACCATATCCCCTTCTTGTATCAAGCTCCAACATATATCTTTCATACCCCAAAATTACTTGTTTGAAGGTGGAAATGGGTTGATTGGAGACAGGATTAGGTTAACTAAGAGAGGTAAAACATTGAGAAGTTTGATTATAAGACTGATAAAACTCATGAAAGGGATGAAAATGTTAATATTGGGACTAATTAAGGTTATATTAAGGTTGATAGAGATCATGGTTAGGTTTACCAAGGACTTGTTTATATTAGTATGGGATGGGTTAGGTTTACCAAGGAATCACCTGGTAGAGAGCCATCATCATCTACTATCCTAGAAATTACCCGTCCATGCACCTTACACACTTGGCCTCAAAATTGGTATAATTTATTCATGAAAATACATGGGATGGAGTGAGTGACAATTTCAAATACCCTTAATTGAATTTGAATCATTAGGGGTACCTTAAAACCACTTCAAGTGAATATTTCCTCTATTCTCTCTAGCTTACTCAATGGACCAATTTTAATTGGCAGAAAGTAAGGACATGGTTGGCATACTTATATGTTTATTAATGAAATTAAATGAATATTTATAGTTATATTAAGTTTAAATATTCCACCAAAACTTTATTTCATCTTTTAATTCATATTGTAGCCTACACAACCACAAAATAGTGAAAAAAACCTATTTATACCCCTGTTTATACAATTTCATACATATAGATGGAATGGTAATGAGATTTGGTGAATCCTATTCAACATCAAATAGGTTTCCTAGTCAAAATATGCCCTTATATTATATTTACAACTCAATTTCTCAATACTGGTTCTGGCTGAGTTTGTAAGCATTTCAAGCCTATTTTCACCCTTAAGCATGCCTTCATAAAAACCTAGCATTAGAGTTGTAAAAAAACTCCAATTTTCTTTTAAATACCCCTCATAATTTCCTTAAACTTATTTGGTCTCCATACAAAGCCTCATGGGAGGTGTGAGCTTCGAAGATGGCTTATTGTGCTTGTTTCCTTTGTTTTCATAGGCTTGAGTTGAGTTTTGAGCCAAATGGATTTTTTGATGTTTGATTTGCACTCAAATGGAGTAAAAACCTTTGTATTCACCTTATAAGCATGATCAAATTCATATTCATGTCCATATCATGCTAAAAATGTGGGTGACTCCTATTTGCTCACTAAGTCTTATCCTTACCTAATGGGGTTGAATGCAACATTTGGTGTTCTAGAACTTCAGTTGAGATTCCTTGAGATCCAAAAGTTCAAAAAAACTTAAAATAATCCCATATACATGATTAAATTCACTAGAAAGTATATCAAAGGTTGAAAAGCAAATTTGAGCCTTGATTGGGTTATAGATTAAAACCTATTTTTTAGGGTCTATCTACAAACTGAGCTCCCTAGACCATTTCATTTGGATCCATACTTATATGATGCATTCTCAATTTTTTCTTGGGTGTGATTAAACTCTCCACACATTCTTACAATGTTTTTCCAACTATTGGTTTAACCTTCTTACCTTATCTCTCAAAACTACCTGCTTATGAGCTTAGGGAAGTGACCCCTATCTGAGATAGAATAGGGGACACTTCCCTTATTTTTATAAAAAAAAACCATTTTAATATATTTACCAATTCATGATCATGATTCAGACAAAATTGTATCCTCATTTGACATCATTTTCCCCCTCTATTCCTTCAAAACCCAAGACTGAATTTCTTAATGTAGACTATGTAGGGTTTAGTCACATGGAATGGTATGTGATTGATAAAAGTTATATCCTTATATATCTTGTGACATGTGAATATGTCTTTGTTTTATCCTTAAAACACTATCCAAGGTAAAATTCATCACTTCATCCTTTTTACCTTTCCCTCACACTTTACCTAGGTAAGACTGAGCACACTTGTCATGATTGTGACTGCCTTAAGGACCCATGTAGATAGATGCTTATTATTTTTTATCCTTCTTATAGGTCATGAAGGTATTCATTGTATTCACAAAGTTTATTTTCACTTATCTCACCACTCCAACCTCACCTTTTCTTGGTTGTAGGTCACTCTTTTGATTTGATTAGGGCCATAGGGTAGATGGAACCTTCTTAAGCTTCTTCTTTAAGCTCTCAACCTAATGACCATATTGAATATATCATATATGGATAAAACCATTATGGTCCTATCTTAGTCTTTGATTTCCTATTACCTCTATCTCAGTCCATAGAGGGTGACCCATGTCTCAGTCTATAAAGGGTCTATAGGTTATCATGTAGGGTCATTTGAGACTTGTTTGAGGTGTTTCTAGACCTTATTTCCATGATTTGTAGGTAATAAAACCATCCTAATGTTTGAATTTCATTTGTAACCCTTAAGTTATCATAATTTCATACTTAAGTCCTTAACTAGTACCCCTTTACCTTGACTATCATAATCAAGATTCTGCCCCTGTAGGTGTGTCCTTAGCAAGATTTGGGCCTAGTAATGTATAGGGGTTATTATTGTTATCCTTGAGGTTACACTTCCTTAATTTCACTTGCATCCACCTTGAAGTCTCCATATAAATTCTAGACTTCTAACTTCTCCCTCACTTCCAACATACCCTACCTTAACTATGTTTGTGTATTTTAGGCTTGTTGTAGGTGTATATAGGCCATTTGGGACTTGTTAGAAGAGGATCTAACCCCTTATGAAGATCCTTGAATCATAAAACACCCATATACCTAATTAAAATCTTAAAAATTTCATCTTATAACAAGTCTCAAATGGCCTATATAGCTATACCCTTCCTTAATAGCACTTGCATTTACCCTGAAGGCTCCATACAAAGTCTAAACTTCCAACTTCTCCCTCATTTCCAACATACCCTACCTTAACAGTTTTTGTGTATTTTAGGCCTATTGTAGGTGTATATAGGCCATTTTGGAATTTTTATAATATTACCTAACCCATTATTAAGTTCCTTGAATCATAAAACACCCCTTTACCTAATTAAAAGCTCAAAAAGGTCAAAACTCCACCTTTCAATTCACTATTTGGAACCTTGACTGTGTTTAGGCATATCAAACCTACATGTAGGTGTTTTTACTTTGTTTGAGGTTCCTAAAAACCTCTATTTTAATCTCCTTAGGTAGAACAAGATGAGGATCTACTAACTCATAACTTCAATGACCTTGAGCCCCTTCAAGTTTTCAACTAGTTCACTATATGGACTAAGGCTCTTGTTCTGCCTATAGGTAGTTATTCTCAGTCCCATGTACATATAGGGAAGACTACTTGGGTCACTTGAAACATAAAAATACACCTTTTCCATGATATGAAAGGTATAAAGTTGTCTTATCATATTATCTTGCCCATCCTTTCTTGAGTTTCTCTTTAAGAGGCTCTCAAAAGGTCAAAGATGATTATTCCTTCCATTTCTTGTAGACAAAACTATCAACATTAAGTGGTTCTTTGACAACTTTGAGGGTGTTAAAAATTCATCTTTCTCTCCTCCTTTATATTATAATCACTGGAATAAGCCTTCTCCCCACCAAGGGCTACAAGACCTATCAAACTAGATGCCTCAAACATCCTCCAAGCATGTTTTATGTTATTCATAAGAATCCATCTGACCTTTGTTTGGCCACTTTAAGGACTAAGGGCCTGAAATAGTCTTTTGAATCCCTTTAAATTTTCCACCACTTAAAATGAGTCTATCATGAAAAAATCATGTGATAGGACCTCAAAAATGCCTTTCAATCATGCTTCCATGCCTCAACATGATGCCTCCATCTCTCTACTGACATCACATGTAGGTGACTTTCTAAGTTGAATGCAAATAGACAATTAGTTTAGGCAAGTGATGTACAAAACCATGTATATTTATTATTGACCCTATGCTCTCCAAGGATTCAAATGGTAGATGGTTATGTGAGTGAGCCTAATTAAATATTTCTCACTCTAATTCAAGCTTGAAAAAGCTCTCTAAATACATGTACATACATATTTTAGTGGTGGACAATGTATATGTGTAGAATGTGTGTAATCCATGGAACATGTGCTTGGAGAATGAGGTTTGAAAGTGAATGGATAATTAATATCACTTTGTAAATATGGAAAATATATGAACATAACCATTTGGATCCATTTAAAATCATAAAACTTTTACAAATTGAGAATAACTCCTCATAATGCAAACTAATGTACTTTCCTACAAATTGGGTATGAAAAAAAGTGTGTGAAATATTAAAGGATGAAGCCAAAAAGTTGTAGAAGTAATCTCAATAACCAATTTTTATGAAATTTATCAGAATGAAGGAAAATCTAGAGGGTGCACAAATCAATAGGCAACTTTGCATAGTTCACTTTGAAGGGATTTCTCATGAAGCAAACTTAACCAATTATTTCACTTATTATATGGATGCTAATGTCTCAAAGTGTATAATATGCCCACAAGATATTTTTTCTTGAAAACCTCTATACTAACCATACCAAGAAAGAACCTATGGGTCACGTTTATATGCCAAGAGGGTGAAAGAGAGATAGAATGGTTTTGAGCAAGAAATGGAAGTTTTAGATAACTTCAAATGTGGAGATGAACATTGGAAATTTGAAGAGTCACATTTACATGTTTTTCAAGTGGAACACTTCCCAAGAAGCTATACAAGTATCCTTTTCTCTTTCTTTGGCCAAGAAAACTGCCTTTTCTCTAAACAACCTAACATTTATCTAGTTATGTCATCTTCTTAAGACTTATAAGGACACATGGGGCATGACATAAGATTTTTTAAGTTTCACATTTCCCAATAAACTCATATAAATCATTAAATGCACTATTTAGACCATTGAAATGACCCCAAATGACATGATAAACTAATGAAATGAGTGACCAAGGTTAATATAACATTATGAAGCATGAAATGACCTATAAAACATCTTATGACAACATATTAGACCCCCTCATATGCCTAATAATTAAGTCTTTTACTAGGGGTGCCCTATTTTGACCTAAAAGTCAAAATTGGTCAACAAAAGGTATCTTGAGAAATGTTTTGGAATCATCCTTGAATATCCTCTAATGGATACTTAGGCAACTAAACATTTGGTTCCTTTATGATGTGGTAATTGGAAATCCATAGTCCCTTATTCCTTGATCTTCATCCCCTTTTTTGCATTACCCTCATCCTTTTGTCATTCCATCCATCTTCATCTTGGTTACTAGGCTTGGCAGTCCCTTTGCTAGTAACCTCACTTTTATAGTGTACATACATATCCAAAAAATCCCTAAAAATTGAAATATAAAAAAAACCCTAAAAATCATAAAATTTAAAAATGCTAACAATAGTCCATCATGTCTTATCTTATGCCTAAATCCCTAGTGACATCCATATCCATACCTTTTACCTTTCACAATCAAATCCTAACATTCACCGTACCATCTTAAACCACATCTAATATTCAGTCTCCTATTTTCCCTTAGATACTATATTTAGTGTTGGAACCAAATTCTAGTGGTCACCCATCTATCCATATATCTGTCATCACCCTTTTTGACTAGGTATTATCAACATACATAGCCTATCAAGATTCTAATATAGCAACAATCACTTCTCTCTATAAATTCCATTTCATACCTAACACCTATCCAAGCATCATGTATATATTTTGTATGTCTTATGTTTTTTTACATTATGTCTCTTTTTGTCTATTGGGTACTGAATGAGGATGCTATGAGGTCAATAAATCCGTAATAATGCTTATAAGTGCCCTTGATGATGTAGAGTTCATGATTTTCTCATGCACATTGGCATTAGGTCCTCTTGGTCATACTTATATCATAGGGCATCCTACCAAGTATTATATGTATCAGATTACTTAGACTATTATGATCCTTATTATATTTTTGATGGATTGATCACTTATAGCATCATTATTCATCTATTATCTCATCATCCTTATTCCCATCCCTAATTTAATCCTCTCTATCCATTTGACTAACATCCAATCCTTTATCCTCATGATCTTCATCTAATCATCTGAGTCATATCCACTAATTATCATCCTCATAATCATCTTCTACTCCATCAATTATCATTTATCCCCAAGTCATAATTACATTAGCCTAAGGTCTCATAAGACTAGGTAGGCAACACTTGGCCACTTTTTAGTGCCCAAAGATAGCTCAGACACTATCTCCTCTTTCCTCATCATCCATCATCACATTACTTTCATTTTTCATCATTCTCAAGTCTTACATCAATCTAATATTTTATTTATAATATAAATCATTCATCAATCAATTGATCAATCACCATCCCTGCAATCATCTCCCTAATATTTTCATCAATTGCCTACACCTGTCAATTAGGCCTGATAAAAATCCCAACATCCATCTTTTCTTCCATCAATCATTGATTGGTCAATTAATTATTGCTACTTTGCATGTGTCCTTGATAGGGGCATTATATATTAATTACATTGTGGCTCATTTATTTAAATTCAAATCTAATTCTTCTCCTTTGTCTTTTGGTCACCCAATCCTATCATTTCTTATATTTCCTTTCCTTCATCATATTATTTGACTGCGGCCTTAAGCTACACCCATCATCAATATTATCAAATCCTTTTCTTATCTTTTCCAACATCTCTCCCTTACATGCATCTTTGCTTTGGATATGTCTAAATCTTATGGCCTTTTTAATCTTCTCATCATCATGTTATAGTTGATTCCCCCTTGAGATGTGTTGACTACCATGACATAGTCATCTTTATTCCCTATGCATGTTTCTTTGCCATGGGAATCATCAATTTTTAGCCCATTGCTCATGTCAATTGTATTTTTCATCATCTATCTTACATCTCTCATCCCATCCCCTTATCTATTCATCACATCCACCTCTCATTTCATCTTTCGAGTGATAATATTTGTCATTATTACCCAAATGTCCCCTCAAAGGGGTATCATATCAACTAATATCATCTACTAACATTCATTCATGACATGGTTTTTCTTTGAAAGACCATTACTCCTACCACTCCATCCACTCACATTTCCCTTTCAAAGAGGGGTAAAATGTATGCATCTAAACTCACTTGCTTCATTTAACGTCACTAATATTACTTTTAATTGACACTAATTTTGCTTATCTAATTTATCTCACCTAATCCTATCCTAAAATCACCCCTTCTAATCATTTATCTCATATCCCCCATTAATATTTCTTCATTCACTAACTATAATCTTATCATTCTTCTTCATTAATTCCCCTAATCATCTCCTATCTTATCCTAATCCTTACTTATCTATTATTTGGTAATTTTAAATTCTCATGACCTACCTACTAGCCTACTCCTATGCTTTCCTACAAGCCTACTCTCTTAGTCATGACCTAATCACCTTATAATCCTACCTAACACTCACTTAACCTCCATTTAATCATCATTTACTCCTCTTAATAGATTATATAATTCTCCAATTCTAGAATCCTCTCTATTCTCATAATTCCTCTCTAGAAGCCTCTAAATCTAGAGGCTTCCAAGGAATTTTAAATTCCAAGGATAATCCTCCACCCTAGATCTCCACAATCCAACTTTGAATTTTATCCATTGATCCTTCCCTCTACATTCTATATAAATAAGAGCCTCTCCCTCATTAGAAGCAATCAACGAATCCATAACATCTCCATGCTAATTTAATCCATCATCAAATCCATGATCAAGCAATCATAATACAAAAAATTTGAGTCTAAGGTAATCTCAAACAAATCTTATTATTTTTATATCCATTTAATCATGATTTAGATAAATTAGCTTTAGGATTAGAATACTAATTTAAATTGTGCATTCATCTAGTTGTATTTTGATTCTAATGGCTTTAGATCTTACCTAGGTAGTTTAATGTTTTGTGTTTAAATTACATAGTTTATGGTAATTTAATCAAATAGCTCAAAATTCACTCTACAAAAAGTTTTTGTAGTGTCGAGGGTTCAAAGAGTTCTCACAATGCTGGGAAAGTCTAAAGTTCTTGCAATGTTGGGGAAGTCAGGTGTCTGTACATGTGTAAAAAAAGGATGAACTCCCACCATGTCTAGAGTCTCCAAATCTAAAATTATTATGGAAAATTAACTAAATACCCACTAAGTATCTCCAAAAACCTAGAAAAACCTAGAAAAGGATTTTTCTTTGGAGAACCTGACTATATGTATTTTCATGAAATCATCAAAAAAGGCCTTAAAACCCTCCAAGATGGTCAAAATTGATTATTGCAAAACTAATTCATATTTATAGTTGATCTTAGGGTTTTGTTACCTTTTAAATCTGATGGTACTATCTATTTTGTGATTTGAGACCTTAGCTCAAACCTCTGCACATTATTTCAATAAATCCCACCAAGCCTTGCCCATTGGCTATGGAGTCAATTTTTTTTATTTTCAATTTTTTTAACATCCTTGTCTTTGAAAAACCTCCAAACACCTCGTATGAGTGTAATTATATGTGTTGTCATAAAACATAAAATTTCATGACAATAGAACCAATGTTCGAACTTAGCCTAAACATTCAAGTACATATTTATTTTTTTAGGGGCATTGATGTGACACCACTAGTAGAAGAAGATGATGGAGTGACAACTATAGAGACTAAAGTATACATTGTAGTTCATTGAGGGATAAAAAAGGGCCTACCTAGAGTATGCATGACTACATATTTGGGAAATTGGGAAGCCTATGTAGATATGTAGGCACTTATAGTTTTTTATGTGTTAGGAAATTACCCTAAAGATCCATCTATACATTTGATTTCCTCAAATAATTCATGTGTAGCTTTGAACTCTTTGTTAACAATGTCAAAATTGAGAAAGGCTTAAATAATTTGATGGTTTTAGCCATCAACCTTGTATGTTCTACTTCTAGGCTCTTAAACTCAAATCTCAAGGTTTCTACCTTTGTCACTCTATCCTTTGCAAAATTATTTTCTACAAAACTTCATCATTAATTTTATACACTATTCCCTCAACCTCCTCCTTAAATCTATTTGTAGCTGCTTTAAAGAGTGTGTCAAAATTTTGCCTATTGACCAACTCACTTTTGGAGGTAATCACATCAGGGGCCCTCATGTGTTTCAATATTTCCAAGGCCTTGTTATCATGGTTCATAAAATGTCCTAATAGATCCTTCATTTGATTATGCCAAGTAAGGGCAACATACCTCTTTACAATTACATAATTTAAGGCCCATGTTGCATCCTAGATGGATGTTAAGTTCATCTTCTTAAAAGCATTACTCCTGAAACATTGAATCAAGAAAATGAGTCTTTTCTTAGATTTTTATAATTAGTGCCATAATTTGAGCACCTTTATCTTTTCTGATTGGCTCTCTCATATAGAAAATTAAAGGTTACTCAATATGTTGTACATTCATGGGGATGCACTTTGAAGACTATAAATAATTTCATAAGGGGAATGTATGATTTGACTCTATAATAACCTCTACCATGTCTCCTCTTTAATTTTGTACATCTCTTTTATCACTTCTATACTCAGTCAAATCATTGGGATTCTTTTTGGATTTCTTCACTAAGGGAAATAGATTTTCTCTTTGTTTAAACTCAATTTATTCCCTTGTGTCTACATTCATTGCCTTCCTCTTCCTCACCCTTTGAATGGTACCACTTTGTCTATCAAACCTAGTGGGTATTGTGGGTAATTTAATGACAACCAAATTCTATTTCTCATCCATTTTTCCTTGCATTTATTTAACCCATTGGGGAATAATAAATTCCCCTTATTCTTCTGATGGAATTGGGTCTTTAGAGATATGTTAGTGTATGTATTTATTTTCTTTGATTTATTAATTTAGGAATATTATATTTTCTCACATGGAGTTTTCCTACATTTGGAGGATATGCTTACTTAGGTGGAGTTAGAGTGTCATAGGTTTGATTACAAGGGTAGGATGTAACTCCTTTGACCACCTTTTGTGGAGGAGTTATACCTCTATTCTGGGTTCCTTTGACCACCTTTTATGGAGGAGTTACTTATCTATTCTAGGTGTCTTTTACCACCATTTTTGGAGGAGTTACTTAGCACTCCTATATTTACGCTTCACTTGATGAGCTTTTTCACATAATGAAATATTGGTTTTGCTCCATTTTTGTCTTGTGTAATAGTCTCACTTTATGATTTCATCTTGTTTCAATTTCATTGTGGTGTGCACTAGCTTTTTCTCATGTTATAATTTGACCATTGCATTCATATTATCTAGACCTGGAAATAACTCCAATATGGTATCAGAGCCAATTCGATAAATATTTGTCTAGTTTTTAATTATTGTTAATCTATTTTTTTAAATCCTGAGATTATTTGCATATATTGAGGAAGTTTTTTTAGGGTTTGAAAAAATAATTTGGGGTGTTTATGAAATCTCAAAAACCTCAAAAAAATTGTAGGGTTATTTTTCCTAAAATATCAATTTTTATTGCATTAGTATTTTGAACTATTTAAGATTGTTCTATGGATTTTGGGTTCCTCTTGGATTGGTTCCCTTATTATTGTGTAGGTAGTTTTTTATGGTTCATTAGTATTAGATAGTGTAGTCAAAATCACCTTGCAGATCTTGTTTTTTAATCTTGTACACAGTCAATAAGACATATTTTTTATGCTTGGGGTCTACTAATTTACATTAGGCCTATTTCATTGATCATATAACCCATGGAACATGCCAATATTGGTTTTCCACTAAGGTGGAGACATATTTTTCTTCAAGACCATGTTGATAAGGAAAGGCAAGTTCACACTACAACTTAGTCTTCTCCAGTGCCTCTCTTGTATTTCAATGAGTTGAGGTGGTATACCCATGTTGCTTTGTGCTCTTCCTTACTGCATTCACTCCCTCAACTAGGAATAATCTCTTTCATTGCATGAACCAAATAAAACATGGTGCAGATCTACTAAAAACACCTTGGTCTTCATTCATGGTATTTAGTGAAACCATTTTTTTCCTTCACTAGAAAATTTAAAATGAAACCATTGGTGGTTTTCTAGTAATTCATGGTATTACTCCTTTATTGAGTGAGAAAAAGTCTTATTTTAAAACATTAAATTACCTTTTTAAAACTTAAAATGCATTGGTAAAGTCAATATAATTTATTGAGAGTAGTTTTTTAAAGGTGATTGTTTTTAAAAAGGTGGGGAAAGGATATTTTTATTGTTTTTAACAAAACAATAGAAAATTTGGGGAGATTGTTTAATGTGGAGACCTTGAAGGGTGTATTTCAAGTTTTTTATAAACTTTGTTTTATATATGAGGTGGGGGTTAGCATAACAAGGGTAAATTTTTATTGTTTTTCAATAAAAAAATAGATTTTTATTTTTATTTTTTTTAATTATATAAAAATAAAATTGTATTGTGAGCCCTTAAAGATGAGAAAAGTTGTGTTTTACAAAAACTCTTCATAATCCTCACTTGTTAAAGACTAGAGGGTGAGATTCAATTTCATAGGTGGCCAAACCCACTGATAATTAAAACCACTTTCTCTCTCACTTACTTTTTTTCCTTTCTTGGATGCAATATTGGCAGGTCTCAACATCCTTACTTTATTTGTAAAAAAATATCTATTTTGACACTCACACTGATTACTTTAAACGCACTATTAGTTGAGTCCAACATCTTTTGAGAATTCATTTGCAACATTATACGGGTATTTTTTGTTGATCATTCAAGGGGGGGTGTACTTTATTTTTTTGTCACTTTCCATTATATTATGCACTTTCATTTCTATAATAACTATAGTTTGCACTACTATGATAACTCAACTCAACACTAAAATGGATTCAAGTTTAATCGACCCACTAATTCTGTTTAACTATCACGAATTTAAAATCAAGATGACAGTCATTCTAAGGAGTAAATTTTTGTATAGGATAACCATGAGTGATGAAACTAAAACTAGCACAAATCTAGAGAAAGTTAAGTGGTATAAATGTAGTGCTAAAGCCTATGGTCTATTATGTCTTTTTGTAACACATAGTATCTTATTTCACTTGGAACCTACCAAATCACACAATAATGTATGAACCATTCTAGGAAAACTATTTGGGGAGCAAAATGTGATGAGATGTCATGAAATTGAGAATTAAATAATTAGCCTAAGTCCTAGAAACTTTGACACCCTTTAAGATAAATTCATTAATTTCAAGTCTATGATATTGTAGTTAAAAAAATGTGGGATAAATAAAGAAGATGATTAGCTTATTATTTTTATACGCTCTAAACTAGGTCTTGATTATTTAGTCATTGTCTCTAATTTCCATGCCACTAAAAGTATTTTGGGTGTTGCATGGAAATCACCTATTTAGATGCTTTCATTATTGACTTAACTAGGGAATAAGACAAGTTAATATAGATGGGAACATTTAAGTCCACAAAACCTCAAGCCCTAATTATTGGGAATGGTAAATAAAAGACTTCAAATAAAGATAAGAAAAATAATAATAAGGATCCAGAGAAGGAGAAATAATTAACCTCTACCAAAACAACCATTGAAACCTCCTCTCCTAATGACAAACCTAATAAAGAGAAGGTTAAGTGTTCCTATTTCAATGTAAATGGGCATGAGGAATGAAAGTACATGAAGAAGCAAATAGATCACCTAACTCATCTCTTAGAGAAGAACAACATAGGTATTCTATAGTTTATCAAGTAAAATTCATTAACTCAAGATTACTCTAAGGTAAAGTCTCTTGTAGTAATTAAAGCTTCAACATCTTCATGGGTTATCAACTCAGGTGCTTCTCACCATATGGGCTCTTCACTGATTGATTTTTGTTCCTTAGATCCTTGTAACATTTCTTCTATCAATTTGGGTGATGACACTTTAGTACCTATTATAGGGAGAGGTCTACTGAAATGGAAGGAGGAACATTCAATAATGTTCTAAGTGTTCCTTCTCTTTCAACCAATCTCCTATCAATGTATCAAATCACTTATATTCTTAAAGGCGCGAGGGTCAAGTTTTTAAAAAAAATATTTATCATCATGGAGTTACATATTGATTCTATAGTGACATTGCATAAGGTAGATCACCAAGCTAGGTTATACACCTTCTCTCATTTTTCACCTGATTCTTCTCTGACTACATTGTTGACCCATTCATATGGAGTCAATAAATTATAGAATGAGTGGTTTGGCTACTTTAACTACTACTAAATTGAACAAATTAGAAAAAATGAGATGGTTATAGGCCTTCATTTAGTCCAATTCTCTAAGGGACTTTGTGAGGGTTGCTCTCTTGGAAAGCATCCCAAATTAAAATTTGACAAAGGCAAAGCTTAGAGGGCTTCACAAGCATTGGAGTTAGTACACAATGATATATCTAGTCCTTTTCCCAGCATATATTTTATAAGGGCTATGTACATTTTTAATTTCATTGATTATTTATTAATATATACATGGGTCTAATTCTTTAAGTAACAGTCAAAAGTGTTTGAATATTTTTAAGACTTCAAGGAACTTTTTGAGAATTTTTTTGATAAATCCATCAATGCTCTTCGAATTGATAATGGAGGTGAATATGTCAGAAACATATTTGAGTGGTTTTGAACCACATAGGGGATTTATTTTTAGATGATAATTACTTATGGTCCTTCATATAATGGAGTTGTAGAATTTAAAAATAGATCCTTGAAAGAGATGGTTATTTGTATGACTCACTCTAAGTCCTTGGCACCTTAGTTTTCAGTTGAAGCCACTAATTATTATTTTTATATTTAGAACAAGGTTATTCACAAAGATTTGAAAGGCATAAATCACTTTTAATCTTGTTATGGAAGTAAACCTAAAGTGGATCACTTTAGGTCTATGAACCTACCATGTTTTCCCTTTAAAATTTTCTTCCTCCTCCTCAAGGCGTGAGTAAGCTGTGACTATGAACTTAAACATGTAACAATAAAAATAAGTATGATAGAATGCATATAAAAATTTAATCAATAATTCATCATCCCATGAGAAACCCTTAATTTATCCTTCCACTACTCTATTGATCATTGAAGATGACATATTTTGTGGCCAACATAGGCATCTAAATACTCATAAAATTAAATCAAAAAATATATACAGGAAAAAAATCACGAAAAAAATCATATGAATTATCCTTAGACCTTTTACTTAACATCATTAATCCTTTTTATGGATACTTCTCAATAAAATAGAGTGTAACTTGATGGAACTAATCCTCCAAGTTCTCTTGAATCACATGTTATACCATACCATGGCTCAATAATAAAAAATAGATATAGGTACTGATAATGAAACCAAAATTTTGGGATATATTTTATGCTTCATCATCTAAATAAGTTTAGGTGTGTTGACATATCTCTTTATTTGGATAGATACCAGTTTTTGTAGGATGTATCACCTAATTATGGGGCTAGCTCAGATCAGTGTATGATAAACAAAACGAAGGATCCAAACACAAACAATTTTAGAAATATTTTAACACACCAAAATAATATTTTATTCCATGTTACAAATTCATACGGGACATTACATATTTATAGGAACATCATTCCTATATTTATGGAGATTATCTCTCCATCAATCTCTCACCCAAATCCCTCAATAAGTGTATGATAAACAAAATGAAGGAGCCAAACACAAACAATTTTAGAAATATTTTAACACACAAAACTAATATTTTATTCCATGTTACAAACTCATACGAGACATTACATATTTATAGGAACATCATTCCTATATTTATGGAGATTATCTCTCCATCAATCTCTCACCCAAATCCCTCAATATTGTATAAACTCTCATACATAAATAATAACAAATTTATTTACGTATTATTATTGTAACTTACAAAAATAATATAACTATTAATGTATTCTAATCTATATTCTTAATATTATTTATAAAAATATTATGACAACTAATTAATACCAAATATAACTAACAAATAAACTATACATAATAGTGAATTATTACTCTTGTAACTATCCACATTACAATGTACAAATTACTATGAGGGATAATTTTTTCCTAAAATTTCCCCACTTAGGCCTTACATGGTAATTTGTGTTTCATAGGACTTAATAAAAGTAATGAAGGAACACATCAAATTCTTATCAACCATTCACTATCGAGAACACATTAATCAAATCAGTGTGGGAACTTCAAAGAGGAACATCTACCATCAACCATTCACTAAGGGAATACATCAACCTAAATAATGTGGGAATCATGAAAGGAACCATATATTCAAATTTCACTCCTTCCTCCAAGAAATGGCATGAATAAAAATATATGCCACTGTATACTCTTAGGTTTGAAGAATACTGTATGTATCTTGTTGTACATGACCACTGCTATGTGAAGGAATGCATCTTACATTTACTCCACATGAACTTAATGGGTGTGTCACTAGCCAATCATATCCATAAATAAGTAAGTCAATCATGGGATATTTATAGTTTTTTTCTTCCTAACTATTGCCATATTCTTGTTTCTTCCAAACACTTTTTTTATGTAGTACACTATATGGGAAAATAAGAAATACACATCTTATTCATCACACATATAAACAAATGTTGAAAATAATATATATGTACACACACACACACATGTACCACTATAACAAGAAGTGCCCCTTCATTAGTGGATAATGAGAGGCATAGAATTCCTCCATCCTCCAGTGTCCTCCAACCTCTAATTGGTTGCTACTTACTTATCTGATGAAGTCATGAAGTTCAGATGCATGAATTTTTTCTTGAGGAGAAATCCCACCCATAGTTTAGACATCATGTATAATCAATAATGCATTTGTTATAATAAAGGATTTTGATGATCGACTAACATATAGAACTTTTTAAAATGATGATAAATAATAATAACTATTACGATTTTTGACAATTTTAATAATTTTTTATACCGACACATACGTGACCACTCAAAAAAACATTTATGATAAAAGATACATTGGATATTGATATTGATTCCAATGTCATAACCTATAAGTCTCTTCACTTAAAGAGACACATGGAGATAGAAAGTTTTAATACAATAGTATGAAACCAAAAAAAAACTAAATATATCTAATAAATGACAACCACTTTATTAGACACCTTTTCTTATTTTGACTCTAATATAGAACAAAAAAAATTGAAACTAACTTGACACAATTAACTATTGACTCATAGAATATATCTAAACTTACTAAAGCTATAAACATACCAAATCACCACTTACAAAACCCATAAATTCTCCACAAAAGTGAGGTAGATCAATAGGCAAGAGAAGAGTTTCCACCTAAAGGGATGTGACAGATCTATGATGAGTATGATTGGAAGATTATAGTAGTTGGATCTCAAGTTGTTTATAGTTAATAAGTTTGCCAATCCACATAGTGAAATACATGTATAAGCAACAAAACATTGGTAATGTTGCACTAGAATTTATAACTAATTGAAAAATTCTTCCACTATCATTGATCAATTAATTGCATTATCTCATTCAACAATAAATGCAATCATGATCCACTAGATCATGCACAACTATGTAAAGATCAAAATGTAGATTTGTATAGTGCCAAGGAATAAAGTGAAGGATTAGTTGGACATTATTATAAGATAGATCAAAGTAGCAAGGGAGCTTGATGAAAATTCGACACTCAATAGATACATGGCACAACATGCACTGAGAAATGACAACATTGATCACTTTAGTAGCATAGAGAAGCACATATAGGTGCACATAGATCCACAAATATTTAATGCATGATGCCACTTATGTTATTCATTGATTATGATGATTCTTATTTGTACACATAGTTTACAAAGAGATGAATGGGTGGTGTACTTACATAGAAGCCTTGAAGCATGAGAATGTACAATAGTGGAATCCAATAAAATTGATCACTTTAGTTAGTGCACAGATTTGGATATAGGGACTAGGAGATTGATGTGACAATATAGAATGTAGTCAGAGTTATATTGGAGTCTTGTATCAACCATGAATTAAAATATATAGAGTTAATACACATCTTTATTTCATACATAAGACAAAAATGAATACATATTTCCCTTTCATCCAAATATTTACTCCATCATAGGAACAAGTTGTCCCTTCTCTAATACTAGATGATGGAGTTGGTTCAAATCAGTGTATGATAAAAAAATAAAGGAACTAAACATAAATAATATTAGAAATATTTTAACACACCAAACTAATATTTTATTCCATGTTCCAAACTCATACGAGATATTACATATTTATAGGAACATCATTCCTATATTCATGGAGATTATCTCTCTATCAATATCTCACCCAAATCTCTCAATCTTCTATAGACTCTCATACATAAATAATAACAAACTTATTTACATATTATCATTGTAACTTAAAACAATAATATAACTAACAATATATTCTAATCTATATTTGTAATATTTTTTATAATAACATTACGGTAACTAATTACTACCAAATATAACTAACAAATATTACATGAATTATTACTCTCATAACTATTCACATTACGATGTATAAATTATTGTGAGGGCTAATTATTCCCTAACATCTAAATCATATCAGATATATTAAGGCCTTGATTTATTGATTGATATTTGGAATAGAATGCATAACCCATCTTGGCCTAATATCGCATATTAACTTTATTAAAATGAATACGAACAAAAAATTATGATTATGTTCAACATAATTCCATTTGTTTTACATAAAAAAATGAATGTAGCTAAAACTTAAACACATTATAAGTATTCCCATTTATAACACTACTCTCAACAAAAAAGTTACCATCAAATTCAATACACAACATTTTTTTTGGCTAGGTAATGGCTTTTAGTCAGAGCATGGTTGGAACACAGTTTGGGGACAAGATAAACATGTTATTTATTAACCAAGTAACACTTGTATACCAAATATTTCTATATGTATGCCAACTATTTCCAATAATGGCCACCATCGACCTTGATAATAACCAATGACCATTAATGAACCCAAGAATACAACCAATGACCACAACTAACATCATATGAATTTTTTGAGATTTGAAACTAGGTGGGGCTTGAAATAGCCAAGCCAACTGACCAACTCACCCACATCTCATTGTAAATACACAACATATTAACTACATGAATATTCTCACATAATACTCATAATAGTGCACAAAATTAACAAAAGAATTATTAAGTATGTTTTATATTTTCAATGCAAAAAGGTGAAAACATATAATTGTGGCACACTTTACGTTGACATGTAAAAATGACAATTTATATTAAAATTAGGAAACAAATAGATTTTTTTTAAACATTCATATGTCAAAACATTTTATTCGTGAGCCTAAATTGTAAAAATAAATTTTATTTTCATATATGTTTTCTAAAATATGTTGGGTGTCATTTGTTCTCACCAACTTAAAATATGTCCCACTTATATGTTTTCATCCAAAAAAACATATCCTTGCAATCTACTTTAGCTTGCATATAATACATTGGCTAAATTTTCCAAGTAGATGATTCCTCTCTTTTCTTCATCAAGTGAATAATTATTTTATAACAAAATAATAAATCGCAATTACAAATTGATGTTTTATCATGAAAATCAAAAATGTCTTCATGAATTTAACAATTTTTGTAGTAAAATATTTCTCCATGTAGAGGAGTACAAGCTAAATAGATCCTTGTGCCAAGACTCAACTTTTTCTAACAATAGTTAGAAAATTTTGATGTCATATAATATTTAGCTATGCACTCATTCTTAGATGTATCATCCAAAGATTAATAAATATATCAATGAGATCCTCAGGATGAGAAAGTGGCATGATGACAAATCATCTTACTATGTTAAACACCAAATTTATATCAAATTCAAAATGATAATTCACATAATGATTACACAAAACCATTCTCACCTTGTGTTAATAAAATCATAATTAAAAACATGTATTCTTGAATTTTGTGCTAGAACTATTATGTGAAGCTTAAATGAACTTATATAACTACCCTAAGTTCACTTATTCAAATTTTCCTCATGTCTAAGCTAATTTTCAAATGAGGAGCACAAGAGGGTATTTATATGTTCTTTAGAACCCATTGACCTTGCCAAGTGGAAAGATTATTTAATTTTATTTTTATGGATACCCTGAAGATGTCTAGTTGGCATTGAGTTTTCACAAACTCTAAGTGTCCTAATTCCATGTTATTATTTAATCGACTCTACCCTATGCCAGGAGAAACTTTTCATTGGTTGGAGACATGTGTCTATTTATGTATCTTTGATTCACAAGCCTCTACTATGGGAGCATACCTTCACTAACTTACCTACAATAATTTTTCCTTGGGCTTACTTTTCCCTCACCCAAATCATGTGTTTATGTCCTTCTACATAAATTATCTTGTGCATAAGTCTCACACATCTCACTTATGTAGTGTGTAATAATTGAGCCATTGCATGAGAAGAGACTTGGTAATTTTCCATAGGGTTAACATTTATGCATTATAAAATCATTATCTATCCATAGACAAGGTTTCATTTCACAACTATGGAACCCTTATGATGTGTTTTTTTAGTTTCTTTGCCACCTTTCTTGGAGTTTATCCATGAATTATTCCCATTGATATTTTTTTTCATTTTTAATTTTGAGGATGGTGATGGAGTAGTAAACGAGTGTTAAGAACCCATGCTACCCCTTCTCTTTACTTTGTTAATATAATAGTTACTATGGATGCATATGCTTTGTAAGTCATCCCATGAGCATTTGTTTTATCTCACATTCATGGGAAGTAGTAGTTGTTTAGATTAGACTTAGTGTATAAGTAAGTGTTGAGTACAATGAAGGTATCCATGAATTTATTATATCAATATTTCTCAAAGGAGGTTTCCCCCTCAAAGAGGACAGCCATTATGCAATTTGGCCATTATAATTTATTTTTGCTTATTTGAGTTAATATATTACTAATTTTCATAGTTTAATTCATGTATTTGAAATTATCTACTAAATTATTTAGGAAAGATCCTCTCATCTGATATCAAAGCACTTTTTGAGGCCAATTTTTTTTCTAAAAATGTTTTTATATTTCATTACATAATTCATTTAAGTATTTTTCTATATCACAATACTCTATTTTAGACTAGGGTAAAAACCTATCCACATAACTAGGGGAAGTGCTTGGGTGAAATCCATAAAATTCATTATGAGGAGTACCATAAGAACCCCAAAGTATTTGGCCCATTGAGAGAACCTACCAGTGAAACAAGTAATAGCCCCATCCTAGTTGATTAGTTTCCATCCATGAGGAAAACCAAAATTTGTTGTTTAGAGGTAAACCTGTAGATTTTTTTTTTTAGAGAGTGGTACTCAATCAAATAGCATTGGTGGCTAGAGAGATATATTTAAACCCTTAGGTATTCATCAAAACATGGGGCCCATTTCTATCAATTTTAGAATATTTCTAGTAGACTATCAAAAAAATTAACCAACAACAAAGTATATGAAGACTGTCAAAGGACTTATAGCCAGACATTTGATAGAAACTAGAAAATCTTCATCCTATCAGTTTTATTAAAATACCTAGAGTATCAGATAACTATTAGAGGACTTGCAGCTAAATAGAAAACTAAATCTAAAAAAAAAAATCTCTTATTCAAGTCATGGTAGTAACATGAATAGGAGCAAAAAACATGGTAGATGAAATTGGCATCCTCAAGACACACATCAAAGATCTTGATGACAAAAAATTTGACCTTAGTCTTCAACATACCACCTTGAAAAATAGACAACATCCAGAGTCCTCTTTTGACATCAGATTTTCTTCTTCCAATAATTTTTGTGGGCCAATTCTTGATTTTCCTAAATTTCATGGTGCAGATCTGAATGGATGGATCTATCGAGAAGAAACATATTTTAGTCTACATAATAATTTTGATTCCAAAAATGTTTCACTTACATCCTTTCACTTGGAACTTTAAGCCCTTCAATGGTATTGTTAGTATACCAAGGCTCATGATGAGCCAAGATGGATCAATTTTTACACCCTTATTTTGCAATAGTTTTACCCTAGTGCTTTTGATGACTTCATGGGATAACTCACTAAACTTAGCCAAATAGGAACCATGAGAGGATATCAAATAAAATTTAAAAAACTGACCAATCACACAAAGGGATTGTCTGATGAACTCTTTAGGAGTTATTTTGTTAGTGGATTGAAGGATATAATTTGATTTGAAGTTAAAATGTTCTGACCTAACATGATGATAGAAGCTATAGCATTGGATAAGTTAAAAGAGGATAAGATCATATCTAAACAATGATTCAAATCCAATTTTCCTCCATTCATAATTAAAACTCCATAATGATCTCAAACAACACTAGCCCCTAGAAGCACTCCTATCAAGAATTTGACTAAAGTATAGATGTGATCCTATAGAGAAAAAGGACTATGTTATAATTGTGATGACAAATTCACTTAGGTACATCAATGTGTTGATAAAAATCTCTACCTATTGGATGTGGACTCTCTACCCAAAATTGAATATTAGAAAGATGTTTTGGATATAATAGATGATCTGGAAGAAGCTCAATCGATTATGGAACCCACTTCTTAGGAAGAACAACCAGAGATCTCTCTCCATGCCTTAGTAGGATTCATCACCAAAAAACCATGAGTTAGGGGTTACTTCAATAAGTTACTTATCTTAATACTTATTGATTCTGGTAGTACTCATAACTTTATTGGCCCTTAGATCACCAAATAGGCTAATTATTTTGACTATCCTTACTCCAAATTTAAAGTCATGATTACCAATGGGAGCACATTACCTTGTAAAGGAAAGTGTCACAATGTGCATATTACTATTGGAGATTATAAATTTATCTCTAACATGTTTACTTCACCCTTAGGTGGATGTGATGTTGTTTTGGGAGCCCAATGGTTATGCACACTTAGACCCATCTTATGGGATTTGGCTAAACTTTGGATGTAGCTTTCAAATAATGGGCAAAACACACATTAAAAAGCTTACAACTAGGGTTTCTCAACATCATCAATTCACATCACATGGAAAATATTTTTAATAGTAATTCACATTATGTCATTTCCCAACTCCATTATATTCAAATATAACCATCAACTAGATCCACTCTTCCTTTGATTTATAAACCATTATACATATGTATGCACATGTCTTTGCCAAACCAATAGGATTGCCATTTTCATGGCTAGAGGGCCATTGTATTTATCTCCTTCTTGGAAGCATTACTCCCAACATTAGGACCTACCACTACCTATTTTAATAAAATACTGAGATCAAAATTCTCATTTGAGACTTACTGAAGCATGGTATTATTCACCCCATTACTAGCCCATATTCTTCCCTAGTTCTCTTTATTAAAAAAAGATGGATCATGGCACCTTTGAATTGAATTTCATGCACTTAATTACATCAAAATCAATAATAAGATCTTGATCCCTATTATTTATGAGCTTCATGTTGCTCATTTTTTCTCTAAGTTGGATCTCTTCTCTAGATATCACCAGATCTAACTTCATGAGGATGATATCCTTAAGATAGATTTTCACACACATGATGGCCACTATGAGTTTTAGGTCATGAAATTTGGCCTCACTAATGCTCCTATAACATTTCATGCATTTATGAATAAAATATTTTGGCCCTACTTGCATATGTTCATTTTGGTCTTCTTCGATGACATCCACATCTATAGTAAAACATGGTTTGAGCATCTCCAACATCTAGATCTTATACTATAACTTATCTCTAACCATCATATTTATTTAAAATATGTTAGGGTGTGGAGCTAAAAGCTTCACCAAGGAGCAGACTAAAACAGGTTTGGGTTTACACAGACACCGGCGTCGGTCAGGAGCGACCGACGTCGGTCAGTTGCAGTTGCAGAGGCACCGACGTCGGCAGTAGGGTCAGCCGGCAACGGTCACAGGCGAACAGGCAGGAACTGATGTCGGTTACCTGCGTGTCCAGAAATCTATTTCTGTGGACAGAAGCGAGTGTTTGCATGATAAGTTTGAGTTGTGGACTCAAGCTTGCGTCTCTATTATTAGCATTACTATTTTTAGAGCCCTTTGTTGAAGAGGCTTAACTGTTTGTTGTAAGAGCATGCTCAAGTCTCCTAATTCTATATTAGGATAGATCTTCTTAGCTCATAAGTGTAAGAGTAGAACTATATGAGTAGAACATTGTGAATGTTTAAAGGACAGTACTGAGTTGCATCAATCCAGGGTGTTGGATTTGATTGTACTTGAGAGAGAGCTCTTGAGGAATAGAGATCTAGTGAGAGATCTTGTGTGCATCTGAGAGAGGTGTGGAAGAATGAAGTTTCTTCATTGTATTCCTATTGTAAAGAGTTTTAATACAAGTTTTCAGGGTGTTTTCTTGTATATCTTATTCTGTGTTATTTATCATTTCAGTTACTTATCTATCTGATTTATTTCCACGTTTATTGCTTTCACAAGTGTAATCCATTGTTGGTTGATCCCCAACAAGTGGTATCAGAGCCTTGGTTACAGGTTCAAAGCTTGATAATTGGTATCAATGTTTAGGTTCACTAACAGGTGGTTTAGATCTGTGTAGTGTGTTTGGATTACAGGTTGCTCACAGGGGTTTCTGCAGGGATTTTTGTTTGAGTGGGAGAAGCAATGGCAGAAGAAAGTAAGTTGAGAATGGAAAAGTTTAATGGCAAGAACTATCAACACTGGAGAATGCAGATAGAGGACTATCTGTATCAGAAGGATCTTTACTTACCGTTAGGTGGGATTGCAAAGAAGCCCAAGGACATGGAGGATGAAGAATGAGAAGTTCTTGACAAAAAGGCTCTTGGGTCTATAAGACTGAGTCTGGCCTCCACTGTGATATCTAATTTGTCACAGGCAAAAACAACGGTAGACTTGATGACTACGTTAGCAAATATGTATGAAAAACCCTCAGCTTCAAATAAGGTATATCTTATGAAGCAGTTATTTAATTTACATATGAATGAAGGTGGATCTGTTTCTACTCATCTGAATGATTTCAATGGAATTGTGAATCAATTAAGCTCAGTAAATATAGTGTTTGATGATGAGATAAAAGCTCTTTTAATATTATGTTCTTTGCCTGAAAGCTGGCATGGCTTAGTAATGGCAGTAAGTAATACTGCATCTGCATCAAATATTTTGAAAGTAGAGGATGTTGTTAGTGTTATCTTGAATGAGGAAATACACAGGAAAAGCACAGAAGAGGCATCCGGGAATGCTTTAAGTTTTGAGAGAAGGGGAAGGCAAAAAGAGAAGAGCAAGAAAGGTAGAGCAAGATCCAAGTCTAAGGGGAAAGGCAGATCTAAATCCAGAAATGGCAGGAAGCCATAATGCTGGAATTGTGGAAAGATGGGGCACATAAGCAGAGATTGCTGGTCAAAGCCTAAGGAGGACAATTAGCACGAAGGAAAGGAAGAAGCCAAGGTTGCAGGTATTGCACAAGATGCTTTAATTTTCTCTTTGCATAATAACATAGAATCTTGGGTATTAGATTTTGGTGCATCTTTCCATGCTACCCCTAACAGAGAATATTTTAGTGACTATATCCATGGAGATTTTGGAATAGTGTACTTAGGGGATGATGAGCCTTGTAAGATTACTGGCAAAGGTAAAGTGCAGCTGAAGATACAGAATGGCAACACATGGGTGTTGAGAGATGTGATGCATGTTCCTAGTTTGAAGAGAAATTTGATTTCTGCAGGTAAGCTAGGTGATGAGGGTTGTACAGTAACTCTCACAGCAGATTTTTGGAAGGTGACCAAGGGTGCACTTGTTATGGCCAGAGGTAAGAGAGAAGGTACTCTCTATTTGTGTAATTGTGTTACTAACAAATCTCCTTCAGTTTTATCTACTTCAGATGTGGATGCTAAATTGTGGCACTCAAGGCTTGGCCACATGAGTGAGAAGGGGATGTCAATTTTAAGTCTAAAGGTATGCTTTCAGATTTGAAAAGTATGGATCTATAATTTTGTGAGCATTGTGTATTTGGAAAATAGAAAAGGGTTAGTTTTCTCAAGACTGGGTCTACTAAGAAAAGGCAGAAGTTGCAGCTTGTTCACACAGACGTGTGGGGACCAGCTCAGGTAGCCTCTATTGGTGGATCACGGTACTATGTTACATTCATAGATGACGCCACAAGAAAGGTATGGATCTACTGTATTAAAAAGAAATCTGATGTTTTTGAGACTTTTAAGTTTTGGAAAGCTATGGTTGAGAATGAAACAGGCAGAAGATTAAAGTGCTTGAGATCTGATAATGGCGGTGAGTTCTGCAGTCTTAAGTTCAAATTGTATTGTTATACACATGGAATCCATAGGCAAAGGATGGTTCCAAGGACACCTCAGCAGAATGGCATTGCTGAAAGGATGAACAGAACAATCATGGAGCGTGCAAGATGTATGAGATTGCATGCAGGGTTGCCCTTAGAGTTTTTGGCAGAAGCAGTTGACACTGCAGTGTACCTGATTAATAGAGGACCCTCTACAACTCTGGATGGTGGAATTCCAGAAGAGGCATGGACAGGTAAAAAGGTAGATATCTCATATCTCAAAGTTTTTGGTTGTGAAGCCTTTGTGCACATAGATAAGGAAAATAGAAAGAAGCTTGATGCTAAGTCTATGAGGTGCATGTTTATTGGCTATGGCTCAGATGATTTTGGTTTCAGATTTTGGAATCTAGGAACTAACAAGGTAATTAGGAGTCGTGATGTTGTTTTCAATGAAAGAGTGATGTACAGTGATCAGATAAGGAAGCTAGATCAATCTGGGTAGAGCAATAGTGAATTGGACGAAGTTATGGTCCAAAATGAGCTCGCGGGAAAAAGAAATAATCACTTACAGGAAAACACAGAGACCGACATCGGCAGGTTAGGAATCGGCGTCGGCAGTACAAAAACTGATGTCATTCGTACAGAGACTGACATCGGCAGACTAGGCACCGATGTCGGCTAGGAAGAATCAGCGTCGGCCAGTAACAGGTCTATAGGTGGCCGAGGTCAGTCACTGTCAAAAAATTTGGGTGGACAGATTGTTGAGAACGAGTCCAAGTCACCCATCAGGAGGTCTGAAAGGGTAAGTAAGCCTCCAATTAGATATTCTCCTTCCTTATATTATTTATTGCTAATCGATGGTGGAGAACCAGAGAGTTTTGAAGAAGCATTACAGGTGGAGTCCAGGAGTAAGTGGGAGCGTGGCATGGTTGAGGAGATGGAGTCCTTAAGAGAGAATCAAACATGGGATTTGGTTGAATTGTTAGCTGGTAAAAGAACACTGAAGAACAGATGGACCTACAGGTTGAAGGAAGGTGAGGATGGACAGATGAGATATAAGGCCAGATTGGTAGTGAAAGGATTTGCACAAAAGCCAGGTATTGACTTTGGTGAGATTTTTTCTCCTGTTGTTAAAATGACTTCTATAAGGGTTGTATTGTCTTTGGTTGCTTTTGAGGATTTGCATCTTGAGCAGCTAGATGTTAAGACAGTGTTTCTTCATGGAGATTTAGATGAGGAAATTTATATGGAACAGCCAGAAGGATTCGGGGTCAAGGGTAAGGAGAAGTTTGTGTGCAGGTTGAAGAAAAGCTTGTATGGCCTCAAGCAAGCTCCTAGGCAATGGTACTTAAAATTCGACAGGTTTATGACTGAGCATGGCTACAGTAGGTGTCAATCAGACCATTATGTGTATTTCAAGAGATTTGATAACGGTAGATATATTATTCTATTGTTGTATGTAGATGACATGCTGGTTGCAGGGTCTCACATGCAGGATATCTCAGAGCTTAAGGTAAAATTAGCTCAAACGTTTGCTATGAAGGATTTGGGAGCAGCTAAGAAGATCCTTGGCATGAGCATTAAGAGAGACAGGAAAAATCACAGGTTGATATTGTCTCAAGAGGATTATGTGGACAAGGTGTTGAAACGGTTCAATATGCAGGATGCTAAACCGGTAAGCACACCTTTGGCTGGACATTTTAAGTTGAGTAAAGAACAATGTCCTAATTCACATGAAGAGGTAGAGTACATGAGTAAGGTTCCATATTCTTCCGCAGTAGGAAGTTTGATGTATGCAATGGTGTGTACTAGACCGGATATTGCCCAAGCAGTGGGAGTGGTAAGTAAGTATATGGCCAATCCAGGTAAGGAACATTGGAAGGCAGTTCAATGGATCCTTAGATATCTTAGAGGAACCAACAGTAGACACTTGTGCTATGGAGGTTCAGATACTTCTCTACATGATTATGTAGATTCAGATATGGCAGGTGATTAGGATGGCAGGAGGAGCACCATAGGTTATGTTTTTACTGTAGGTGGAATGGCGGTTAGCTGGATATCTAAGTTGCAGAAGGTTGTTGCCTTGTCAACTACAGAAGTAGAGTATATTGCAGCCACAGAAGCTAACAAGGAGATGATATGGATGACACGGTTCATGGAAGAGCTTGGAAGGGAGCATGGGAGTTGCAGATTGTATAGTGACAGTCAGAGTGCAATCCATTTAGCTAAGAACTTAGCTTTTCACTCAAGAACCAAGCACATACAGCTAAGGTACCACTTCACACGGTAGGTATTGGAAGATGGTGAGTTGAAGCTAGAGAAAATCCATACAGACAAGAATCCTGCTGATATGCTAACTAAGCCGGTTACGAAGGAGAAGTTGAATCTTCATTCAACTTCTATTGGTCTTCATGATTGAATTGAAGATGGAGGAGCTAGAAGATGTTGCTGTACAGGTACTGGTGCAGCTGGTTTATCTCCAAGTGGGAGATTGTTAGGGTGTGGAGCTAAAAGCTTCACCAAGGAGCAGACTAAAATAGGTTCAGGTTTACACAAACACCGGCATCGGTCAGGAGCAACTGACGTCGGTCAGTTGCAGTTGCAGAGGCACCGACGTTGGCAGTAGGGTCAGTCGGTGACGGTCACAGGCGAATAGGCAGGAACTGACATCGGTTACCTGCGTGTCTAGAAAGCTATTTCCGTGGACAGAAGCGAGTGTTTGCATGATAAGTTTGAGTTGTGGACTCAAGCTTGCATCTCTATTATTAGCATTACTATTTTTAGAGCCCTTTGTTGAAGAGGCTTAACTGTTTGTTGTAAGAGCATGCTCAAGTCTCCTAATTCTATATTAGGATAGATCTTCTTAGCTCATAAGTGTAAGAGTAGAATTGTATGAGTAGAACATTGTGAATGTTTGAAGGACAATACTGAGTTGCATCAATCCAGGGTGTTGGATTTGATTGTACTTGAGAGAGAGCTCTTGAGGAATAGAGATCTAGTGAGAGATCTTGTGTGCATTTGAGAGAGGTCTGGAAGAACGAAGTTTCTTCATTGTATTCCTATTGTAAAGAGTTTTAATACAAGTTTTCAGGGTGTTTTCTTGTATATCTTGTTCTGTGCTATTTATCATTTCAGTTACTTATCTATTTGATTTATTTCCACGTTTATTGCTTTCACAAGTGTAATCCATTGTTGGTTGATCCCCAACAAAATAGTCTAAATGTGATTTTGGATAGGATGAATCAGAGTATATTTAGCATATTGTTTCAACCCAAAGGGTTCAGGTGGATCCTAAAAAATAGCTACCATGACAAATTGGCCTCATCCTTAGACACTTAAGAGCCTCCATGGTTTTTTAGGGCTGTCTAGATACTATCATAGGTTTCTCAAGGATTATGGGAAGATTTAACCTCTACTAATAAATATGTTGAAAAAATATTCTTTTACATGAACACAAGATACTAAATGTGCATTTGAATAATTAAAATAAACTGTGTATTACACCTATTCTAGTTATGCCAAAATTTTCCAATACCTTCACTATCAAGAGTGATGCTTACAACAATGGACTTGGTGTTGTTATCCTCCAATAAGGATGCCTCATTGCATTCACCAAAAAATATCTTTCTAGCAAGAATTTATTACTCTCTACTTATGAGAAGGAAAGGATGCCCATTTTGCATGTAGTATATAAGTGGTAGCCATACCTATTGGGTAATCATTTTTGCATAAAAAATGATCACTAGAGTCTAATATATTACTTAGAAAAATGGGTCTCTACCCCATCACAATAGAAATGGGTTATCAAACTCATGTTTTATGACTATGAGATCACTTACAAGAAGGGTAAGGATAATATTGTGGCTAATTCTTTATCTCACACATTTATAGACTAAGCTTCCCTTTCAATGATTTCCATGTCTATTTTAAATTGGTTGGATGTTGTACAATAGGGGTATGCCAATGACTCCTCATTATCTCAAATCATTCAATAGTTATCCAATAACCCCTCTATTATACCAAATTATTCTTGGGATGGTGATTCTCTATGATACAAGGGTCATCTAGTGTTATCCCAAAGCACAAATCTTTAACAAGATATATTTTATGAACTCCATGTTTTTTATCTGTAGAGCACTCAGGGTTTCTCAAAACTTATGAGTGAGTATGATGCAAATTATTTTTGAAGGGAATGAAAAAGGTAATTTAATAGATGGTGGATTAATGTGATACCTACTTTAGACACCTAAATCTGGCCACCAATGACCTCTAATCAAGATTTTGACCAATTTTGACCTAAAATGCACAATTTGGCCTAAAAACACTAAAACATGCTAAATGATGTGAAACTGACATATTCAAATGCCAATTTTGGCTAGGGTATCCCTAAATGGAGCAATGTAATTTATGGGCTAGCTAACTTTGATCAGATCATTTCAAGTCAAAATGTTAATTTTGCACCTAGGTGCTCTAGATTGCTCTTTCCTATCAAATCTCTTACATAAGACATGTGCCTTTGTTATTTATTGCCAGTAACATCCTAAATGGGATAATGGATCCAACACATTTGACATTGCCTTCTAATTCCAATTTAGTCAAATTTTGGATCAATAACAAGGCATTCAGATCAATATAAGTAATTTGTGCACAAAGGGCTTGAACATGTTTAAGAAATAATCAATACAAATCAAGGCCTAATCAAGAATTACATGGAAACTTGTTGAATAGTTATTTTTGGAAATGAATATGAAACATCCACATCATCAAGTGACCTCATTTCTTGGGAAGACATCCCTAGGCCATAAATGCCACAAATATCAAGATTCATGTCCTCCATGCCTCTTAATTACCCCTTCTTCCAATGTCATGATGAGGATAATTATAAACTTAATTCCAAAAATTGAATTAATCCTCAACCACACATCTCAATCCTGAGACAGACAATTCAAGTTGATTTTAGACATTTGTAAAAATATATAAATAGGAGGCTTTGCCACATCATTTCTAATTCTTGATAATGCAAATTTATAATTCTTGATTCCAAAAGGTATTTTAATTAGTGTTACCATGCCAAATTGATTCTAATCCAAGCCAAGACAAAGCCACAAGGTGCTAAGGAGAGATGGAGGTAGCCAAGATTCCATTTCCAAGGACTTCATGAGCACAAGCCAAGCAAGCCACTATAACAAGCATTTTGGAGCATCCAAGGAATGTAAAAGAGGGCTTCTTTTGTATTTAAGTTATGTGTTTTATTCATGTTTGTTAACTAATCTCTCTCTAGTGTCTAGGCCTAGAGATCTTATGCTAGTTAGTGTGTTTTTTTCATTTTATTTTCATTTTGAAACTAACACCATACTAACCATCCTCTCTTGAGCCAAATTCCTAGTTCACATATGGCACACCCAGTGGGACTAGATGCATCCCACACATGAAGATCATTTTTAAACTTTAACATATGCATGTGGATCATTAAAACTCTTGCAAATTGATTTTCTAACTTTGTTTTGTCATTTTTCTTTATCACGAGTTTACATAGTAACCAAAGTCAATTAGTAAAACCATCATCGATTAGTATAGCCATCATCAGTCATTATTTGTGTAACTAATGTTGGTTAGAAAATTATCACTAGTTAGTAAGTGTAATTGATGTTAGTTATATAACCAACATCGGTCACTATATTTTCTTAAAAACACAAAATTGAGAGCTATTTTAAAATGCTTGGTCTAAGGTCATATAGACTTTGTTTTGGATGTTTTTTTTTAAACCACATGTTTTCTCCTAAATTTTTAGAATTTAACATTAGTTTAGCTTCAAGTTTCATATATTTTTACAAAATTTGAAAAATCTATTTAAAATATTTACAATCTAATATATTTGCTTTTGGGGTGATGCCTTAAGGGTAGACAAGTAACCAGTGGACTTAGAACTTGTTAAAACATGCTATTAAGACATATTTGGCATGACTTTAAAATGAACTAGGAACATTATTTTGGTGCTTAATTTAACATTTAGTTGATTAATTTTTTATCATTAGTTTTCAAAGTTCACAATCTTAAGACCAATGGGTCAAATGAACACCACCACATCTTTCATTTGGGCTTAAAATTGAACACACTTGTCATTTTTGTCTTCAATATTTGTTTGATATAATTTTATTTAGAAAAGAGAGGGGTGTTGCATGTATGCTCTTCCATTTTTCCCCTTTAGGGAACCCTTGGAATTAAAAGTGCCATTCCTATTACAAGTAGCTTATTCAAAGGATTAGAAAGAAAGTCATCTAAAGCACTCCCCAAAAACTCATCAAAGTCTAGGTGACCTTAAAAATGACCCTAAAGTCTTTCTATTTTCTGCTTATTTATTTTTATGCAAACTTGGTTTGCAATGGGGATGTCATTACCTCCTATGAGTTCTTTAGGGAAGCTTTGACTTGGGGTTTCATCCCCTAACATTGAATTCACTTATTCATTATGAGTTGCACATAGGATGCATTTGCATTTGGACATCACACTACATTGAATAAATAGCAAGATACAATGGTTGTAAAAAGGACTAAACCTTTTTACAACTAACCAATGCCATGGTCACCCAATTTCTATGATTTTATTTTTCATTGTTTGATTTGAAAGTCATTATGCAATTGATTCCCTTAGAGATGTTCAAAGCTTGGTAGTTTAGTCAGTCCCACATTGGCATACCCTTGATAGGATTTGGATGATTATACTTAGAGTATTTTGGTCAATTTTGCTTGCCATGTTTTGAGACTAAAACTTGTTTGTTTGTTCATAAAGCCATGTCAAAACTATTTTCTCTATATGTCACTCTTTTGCCTAAAGATACATTATGCTAGATGTTTTACACCACACTTGTGCCTTCAAATTTTTGTTAAATTTGTTTGTGTGTGCGTGTGTCATTTGAGTTGCAGAGGGTAGTTTTATGCTTCCCAAATCATGTCAAACTATTTTGCCTTTGAGTCTTTTGAAGCATAACATAGATCACATCATTTGAGCATGCTTACATCATTAGGCTACTCAAATTGTTTCAAGACTAGTTTACTTTATATCAAAAACCATTTGTTTCAAACCATGTCATGTATACCATTTGGACCTTAGTCTTGTGTTGTCATGTTGTTTAATCTTGTCTAGCTTGTTTGGTCAAATCTTAGTTTTCATCATTGAGTTTTCAATTAGCCTTGTCAAGTTTGGATCGAAACATTGATTGATTTCTATTTAAGCCTCAATTCATGGGGCTGATACATAGATCTTTCTCTTTTGGGTTGCATAACTTTGATTATTCGATTACCCAAAATTGAAAACTATTGATGGTTTATTTTTTTAATGCCTATCCTTATCATTATTTATGCCTTTATTTTGGAGAAACATAGCCTTTCTTTAAAGAACCTTTTGTTTTATGATTTATGCCAATTGATCATGTTTATGTTTGACTTCATATGCCAGGTCTATGTCAAAATTGTTTCCAAACTTGTTAGATTAAATTAAATCATATCAGCCTTTGTTTCAAATCTAGATTTTGATGTCATTTGGCCAAAAGTCCTAGAATATGCATGTTTGTTTGAGCCTAGATTTTGATTCTACATTTGGACAAAAGATATAGAAACTCAACTTTTCCCTTTCTTAGTTTAGACCTTGTTTGGAACACTTTGACCTAGACCTTTGAAATGCCATTTTTTATTTAGATAATTGACCTTTTATGTATATGACATTTGAAATTAGACATTTGATGTTAGGATATTTTATGCCAAGTCCTAGCACAAATCATTTTGGAGATACAACTCCACTTTTAGATCATATTATAGATATATCTCCACCCCTTCAACCAAGTTAGACAAAGTTTTAACCATTTGTCCTTTGGATCATTTTTTAGAGTTTGTAAAACTCTAAGGCTTTTTGTTTTTATAGCTTTCATCATTTATGTGGATATGTCTAAATACATTTATGTTGGATTCATGTACAATCTAACTTATGATAGAATGTCTACATAAAATACCACTAAGAACCCCTATAGATAAATATTTTAAGGAGTTTTATTATTCTCCCTATAATACTCTATATGGGGAACATAGTCAAAATACACAAAATATAAATCAAGACCTTGATTGGCATGAACAGGCTTGTGAGGAAGAATTTGAAGACCCAACTATATATAATGTTATTTGGGATATGAATTCATACCCTCTTTACAATAATTAGTACATGGAACATAATCAAGAACTAGCTTATGAGCCAACTCATGACTTGGATGATATGGTTTATGAGGAAGACTTGGATGCTTTGGCTTATATGAGTAATCAGGATCCACCACATTGTACCATTTTTATTCCATGACTACAATGTTGCACCATTCCCATACCAAGACCTCATCCATTAGTTTGTTTAAGGAATCAAGCTCCATAATATCCAAGGAATACCATTACCATTCTCAGACCTCATTCTTTGGCTTGTGTGAGCAATCAAGCTCCATAATGCCCCTTCACCATTCCAAGACCTAGTCTTTTGGCTTGTATGACTAATCATGCTCCACACTACCTTGTTGTTACCATTTTAGTACTTCATCCTTTGGCTCATGCAAGTAATCATGATCTCTAATACCCTAAGGCATTCCTCATCTTGTACCAATCCCATCCAAACCTTAATTGATCTAATCCTTCAAAGATTAAGCTATGTTCAAAACTGGTATTTTCCAACTCATTAAAAACTAAAGCCAAGACAAGTAACCAATCCAAGATGTTTTCATTAAAGAAACCACTTATGATAAGTCAACCTATGATGAATCACCTATTGATCCTATACCAGTTGTCAAGGAGTCTCACACTGATGAGCTAGTCTTTATCAAGTGACTTCTTAATGATTATAACTACTTTTAGGCAAATAATTACCTTAACCATGTGCCTATTTTCCAAGAGCCTCCTATTGACAAGATAATCTCTAAGGAGTTGTCTCTTGACCTATTTCCCATCCTAGAGGAGTCTCACTTTGACAAACAATTTTTTATGGAGCCCATCATGCCATCACATGTTGTTACTTATCCAATACCAAGAATTTAACAGGACATCATTGTAACCAAGTACCCATCAGATGAAGAATTAGAGTTAGAGTTAGGTTATATTATTGAATTGACATCAAATTTAGCATCAAAATTAGAATCAACATCAGTCTCAACATCAGATTAAGAGTCCCTTGAGTTAGAATCAAATTCAATATGTTTATGGTTGTTACAATATTGGTTATGCATGCCTCATAGATCAATTTGAATATATTTGTGATCATTTTATATTTTTTTAGGATGAGTACTTTAGTTTCAACACAAGTTATCCTAGTATCTTCTATGAGGATTGTGTAGCCTCTCCCCATTCCATTTCCATTTCACGGGCCATTACCATCAACCAAGATAGCCATATTATTGGCATTCCATCTCCCATAAGTGTTGATTGGGACTGATAGAATCACATTTTATTGAACTGCATCCATGGAAACATAGTAGTTTAAGAAGAGCAATGATGTTAGTACCACATTCATGTAGTAGAAGAGTACTCTTCTAGTGAAACCTTTTTGGAGCCACTAGGGGATAATCAAAGTTAGAACTCAACATCTTATAGTGAAACTTTTTCAAAAGCCCTAGAAGAAAATCAAAATCAAAATCCAATGTTCATTAGTGAAACCTTCTCAGAGGCACTATAGGATAATCAAGACAACTTCATTGGTGAAAACCTCATTGAGGCACCAATAGCTAAGCACAAAAGTTCTTCACTACTTAATGAAGATAAAATCAAATATCAAGTCAAAATAGCTTTCAATCTATAGCCTAATTAGATAGTAACTACTCTCAAGATCAAAAAAAAAAAAACTAGTGATCTTATTGAGAGAACAAGTCTTCAGCTCCACCATAACCAAAGTTATGTTGAATCTGGCATCAACAACATTACGTGTGATTGTAAGTCCTGATCTTTAGTTGTTTCCCTACTATTCCACATTACATTATCATCTATCATTCCATTTCAAAATCAAACCTACCATCCATTATTTTTCCTTATTTACCATCTATGGCCACACTTTCCTTTGTAGAGGCTACAAAGATACCTTGTCTCAATGTTTGAAGGAATCAAAATCAATGATTAATGAAGAACACAAAAGCACTCTTGACAACCAAATTTGCATCAAGCTCTTGATAGAGAAACTATTCAAATAAGGTGTGGGATAGTAATTAATATGATCAATTATTATATTTATATCATTTGTTGATTAGGATGTGCATCTCCATCTCAATAGAAAAAATAGAATCATATGTCAAAAACCACACCTAGGCCAAAAACATGTTCCATATCATTTCACATTTTCCATACCCATTTTCCATTATTCCATACCCTTCCATTTACCTTACCTTATCACTTGGGGGTAACCCTCTTACCATTTTATCTAGTTTATCAAACCATAATTATCCTAAAGCAATGCCATTCCATCCTATCACTCCATTCCTATCTAGACAAAAGCCTATTTTTAGTTATCCTACCCAATCCTATTTTGATATTAGTTCATTTGGTTCTTTACACACCTTTTATGAGAATATTCTAATCAAGTTTCAATAATCAATCCATTTTTCATTTATAATGATAGTCTATGAAAGTAGTGTGACAATTGATCTAGCAAAATATATTTCATCCTATCTGCATGTTTGTTTATGTGAGCCTTATTATAACTACCTATGAGCAAATCAGTGTTTCACTAGTCTTGTTACTAATTATAACTACCTATAGATAAATTAGTATCATTGACATATGCCAATGTATCCTAGTTATAACCACTTATGGGAAAATTAGGGGTAACACTTATTTATCATGCATTACTGCATCACCTTGCCATTACTATTTTCATTTGATTGGCCATTTGTCAAATTTGAGAACTTGTTGGGACCTAGTTGGTTTTTCCCTACCTTTTATATGGATGAAATTACTTTGAGGTCATTTTAGGATTCTTTTGGTTATTCTCAATTCATATTGAGGTCACTTTAGTCCCCCTTTCCATACACTCTTGTCATTTTGTGAGCAACCTAAGCCAAATGCTCTTGCCATTTTGCAAGTAGGTATCTTTTCATTCTCTAATAAGTTAAGATACCTCAAAATGCCAAAAAAAATCATAAAATTTCAAAAATCCAAAAATATTTATCCTATCTAAGCTTAGTTAGTTATCCTTGATCTGCCTTACTAAGGCATTATCATTGTTAGGATGCTTTCTTTTGCTTTTGCTTTTAGGCATTCTATTTGTTTGTTTATTTATTTCAAGTTGTTTATTTTTTTGTTTGTTTTTTCAATTTATTTTTTGGTTTATTCTCTTGCCTATTTGTTTTCTTTCAACACTGTTGCCTTGATTTGATATATGTGTGTTCATTAGGTGATTCCTCAATCACATTATTCTTGAGTCTATCCATATTCATACGTAAACATTATCATCATGGTTTTTATCATTTGTGTATTATTTTTGAGTGTTTATTATATATTAGGAGTCAGTCCTTATGTATATTTTAGCTAAGTCTTCATGGTGTTTTATCATGATGCCTACCATCACATGTTATAGCAAAAATCAGCTTCAAAAAGGTCTACAATCAATGGAGCTACAAAAGTTTCTCCTTGTCACCTTGGAAAACCCTTCCATCCCACCCTTGATCAAATTAACCCATTGGCCATTCTAGTTGTATCATTACTAATAAGGATGAGCATCTCCTCATTAGTAGGTACAACTAAATCATTGTTAATAATCAATCTTATTCTTCCATCCATATCTTTCATCACTTTTCGCCCACTCATATTTAATCTATATTCTAGGTTATATCCTTTAGTTATGCTTGATAATCAGCCCTAATTGGGGTACAATAATCTTTAGCCAATCTATGTCCTTGTAATGATTATAACTACCTATAGACAAATCATTATTTTGATTTTTATTCCTAATTATAATAACTTTTAGGCAAATCAACATCCTTTTTACATCAATGCATGCAAGAATTTTATTGTTTGAAGTAATCTCAACCATGGGTTAATTCCACATTTCTTCTTGTTTCTTTTTGAGGGACCACCCATCAACAAATGTGATGGCCACTCCCTTGAGGGGCATCATCATAGGCTTCCCAAAACCATTTGGAGCTTTGTTCTTCAACCATCATCTTCTTTTTGGCATACAATCCATTTCTCATTCTTTGAGAAGACATTGCTTTGCCTAAGGTTTGTAACATCTTCCCAAATAGGGGCAAACTACAAACACCTAAAATTGGCCACTGATAACCTCTAAGCAGGCTTTTGACCAATTTTGACATAGAATGCATAATTTGGCCTAAAAAAATTAAAATATGCTAAATTATGTAAAACTAATGCATTCAAGTACCAATTTTGGCTAGGGTATCACTAAATGGGGCAATGCAATTTATGGGCCAGCTAACTTTGGTCAGATCATTCTGAGTCAAAATGCCAATTTTGCACCTAGGTGCTCTGGATTGATCTTTCCTATTATATCTCTTGTATAAGACATGTGCCTTCATTATTTTTTGATTGGTAACATCCTAAATGGGAATATGATTCCAATTCATTTGACATCACCTTCTAATTTTGATCTAGTCAAATTTTGAACCAATAACAAGGCATCCTGATCAATTTGAGTAATTTGTGCACAAAGTGCTTAAACATGATTAAGAGCTAATTAATCCAAGTTAAGACCTAATAAATAATTTCATATATATATTTGAATATCTCATTATTGGAAATGAATATTGAATATTTTCATCATCGGGTGACCTCATTTCTTGGGAAGACATCCCTAGGCCATAAATGCCACAAATATTAAGATTTAAAGCCCTCCATGACTCATCAATGCCTTCAATGATGCCCTCCATGCCTCTTAATTGCCCCTTCTTCTAATGTCATGATGAGGATAATTAAAAATTTAATTATAAAAATTTAATTAATCTTCAACCACACATCTCAATCTTAAGATGGATGGTTCAGGTTGATTCTAGACATTCTCAAAAATCTATAAATAGAGAGGCTATGAACATGATTTCTAAGTCTTGATAATGCAAAGTTATAATGCACAAATGATTCCAAAAATAAGGATCATTAAATAACAAGGATTTAGACTAGATATGTACTAAATATAACATCATACAATATTTTTCTTCAACATATTACCCTCAAGGTAATGGCCAAGCTGAGGCATCCAACAAAACCATTATCAATATTCTCAAAAATATTGTCAATGATACCAATCATGATTATCACTTGTATATATTCCCTACTCTTTGGACATACCATACCAATTATCCCCTCATATGAGCCACTCCATACTCACTTATTTATGTTATTAAATCCATCTTTCCCATTTAGATCAAATTGCCTTCCCTGTGCATCTCTTTCAAGCATGTCCTAGATGATCATGACTATCAAGTAGTTCACCTACAAGAGCTAGACCTACTTGATGAAAAATGCATAGTTGCACTCAAAAATATTCAAGCATATTAGAACTAACTCAAAGGCCACTATAATCAACATGTTAAGTATATAACATTTGAAATTGGTGATCTTGTTCTTAAAGAAAACCAAAAGAATACCATGGTTGAGAACAAGCATAAAGGGAAATTCAAACCAAACTAGATAGGGCCTTTCATCATTACTATAGATTATGGATCATGAGCATACAATCTTGCCACATTAGATGAAGATGAACTTCCTAAGCTGATGAATATTATTCATCTCAATTAGTATTATGCTTAAATGCTAAGGTGGATTGTCTATAAGTACTATTTCAGTTATGCCATTTTATCACTATTCTTCTTTGTACTAATATCATCCTTATCCATCCTCTTCATCATATCCACTTTCTACTTCTGACCTATCAACCCAATGTGTTCTAAAGCCTAGCTTATTTGAACTTGGTTTTTTCCATTTGTTATGTATTTTTATCATAAAAATATTTGATCAATTTCATCAGTTGGTTTAAATACTTCAAATAGAGATTGTATTTTGGGATAGTGTGATAGAAGTTTTAGTAGTTGCATCCTTCATTTGTTATTCCTTTCTCACCACCAGTCTTGCTACTAATTATAACTACCATTGGATAAATTAGTACCCTTGATATATCCCATTGTGTCCTAGTTATAACTGCCTATGGGCAAACTAGGGGCAACATTAAGCCTTGACATACCAACTTGCTACTTCATATGTTGTACTATGACTTTTTACTAGTTGTGCCTATTTTATTTGAATTGACAACTACACTAGTCAAATTTCTCTGCTATAGGGTAAAACTTTAGTGACTTGAGTTTTTGCTTTGGGACTAGGTAGGCAGTACTTGAGACTTATTGAGATCAGATTAGTCACCCTTTCCATCCATGCTCTCACTATTTTTTGATCAACTTAAGCTATGTTCTCACTATTTTATGAGCAACCTAAGCCATGCTCTCACCATTTTGTTGGAAACCTTAGTTTAAATGATCTCATCATTTTTTGAGATTGAACCTTTTAATGTCTCATCATTCTCAATTGAGTTGAGACACTCTAAAATAATTCCAAAAAAATTTGCACAATCATTATAAAAGAACAAAAATATTGACCACTTCTTTGCCTTAAGGATTCTGGGAACCCTTACTAAGTTACGAGAAAATTACTTGTCCTTTAGTTTACCCATCCTTTTTGTCCCTTTTCTCTCATGCACTTGCCATTTTCAAGACCATTCCTATTCTTATATCACATCTATTTTGTTTGTTTTTCTTAGTTATCACATTCTTCCCATTCCCTGGGAGAACTATGTTTGGCATGAAGTTTTTTATTGGATATTATATCCATGGAACTATGTACGTAGCGTCCACTTGCCTAATGCATATGGAAATAGTTTCACCACCCCCTTCCTTTTCTTATATTCCCCTATTTTGTTAATTTGTTAAGTTGTCACCTATTTTATAGGGGCAATGTTCATAGGGTTTCTATTGCATTGTTTATTTATTTGTTTTTGCTTATTTTGTTTGTTTGTCTACATATTTGTTTTATTTTAGCATTGTTGCCTTGATTTAATTTATGTTTTCTCATTATGTGATTCCTTGCCCACACTTACACTTGAATCCATATATATTTATATGTTTACATTATCATCATGGTTTCTATCATTTGTACATTATTTTCTATTGAGAATTGGATTACAGGAGTTAGTTCTCATGCATATTGTATCCAAGCCCTCATGATGTTATACCACAATGTCTACTAACACATGATACAAAAAAACCTAAGCTTGAAGAAGTATATTCAGCAATGGTGGCATCTCTTTAGCACTTACATCCTAATTTTATCTTAATCATATCCCAAACAAAGTAATTAACCATGAAAAATTTTCAACTTTTATTAGTTCGAATGAGCATCTCCCTACTAGTAGGTTGTTCCAATTCATCATTACCTTTTGTGTTAAGTTATCATCATCCTCGACCAAGTTTATCATGTTTTCCATAATCTAGGTCTAATGATTATAATCAACTATAGGTAAATCATTGCACACCATCCCACTTGTATTTATCAATGATTATAACCATCTATAGGCAAATCATTGTGTTTTCATCACTTTAATTTTTTCCCATACAAGGGCATGATGTTATCTTATTTGTCTATCTTAACTGGGGTAGCTCTATCTTCTCAATGATTATAACCACCTTTGGGATAATCATTGTGTTATCATTCCATGTTGCCACTATTAAGGTACAATGCTTATAACTGCCTTTGGGCAAACCATTGTACACCATCCCACTTGTATTCTCAATTATTTTGAATATTTTTTCAATATCATTATTTTTTCACCCCATCACCTTTCCTTTTTTGGTCCCCTCATTTTGCTTCATTTTTTTTGAGGGACCGTTTGCCAACTTACTTGTGCCAACCATTCCCTTGAGGGGGAATCATATAGTTAGTTTATCACCATTGCAGTTGTAGTCATACAAGATCTTTTCATTTTTTTAGAATATGTTATTGTGCTTATAGCTTACAATGTTTTTCCAAATAAGGGTAAATTGTAGACACTTAAATTTGGCCACTGATAACCTCTAATCTAGCTTTTGGCCAATTTCCACTTAAAATGCATAATTTGGACTAAATAAAATAAAATACATTAAATGAGTTGAAATTAACATATTCAAGTGCCAACTAACTTTGATCAGATCATTTCAAGTCAAAATGCCAATGTTGTACCTAGGTGCTCTAGATTGATCTTTCCTATCAAATATATTACAAAAGACACATGCCTTTGTTATTTATTTTCAGTAACATCTTAAATGGGATAATGGATCCAATGCATTTGACATTACCTTCCAATTCCAATCCAATTAAATTTTAGACCAATAACAAGGAATTTTGATCAATTTAATAATTTATGCACAAAGTGCTTAAACATGCTTAAGAACTAATTAACCCAAATCAAGGCCTAATCAATAATTCCATGTAAACTTATTGAATACTTATTTTTGGAAATGAATATGTAATATTTACATCATTAGGTGACCTCATTTATTGGGAAGACATCCCTAGGCCATAAATGCCACAAATATCAGGCTTCATGCCCTCCATGCCTCATCAATGCCTTCCATGATGCCCTCCATGCCTCTTAATTTCTCCTTATTATAATTTCATGATGAGGATAATTATAAAATTAATTTAAAAAATTGAATTAATCCTCAACCATACATCTCAATCCTGAGATGGACAGTTTAGGTTGATTCTAGATATTTGCAAAAATCTATAAATAGGAGACCTTACCACATCATTTATAAGTCTTGATAATGAAAAGTTATAATGTAAAAAAGATTCCAAAAGCCATTGAAATTAGTGTTACCATTCAAAATTTATTCCAATCCAAGCCAAGCCAAATCCACAAGGTGCCAAGGAGAGATGGAGGTAGCCAAGCTTCCATTGTGAAGGACTTCATGAGCACAAATTGAGCAAGCCACTACAACAAACATTTTAGTTATGTGTTTTATTCATGTTTATTAACTAAGCTCTCTCTAGAGTCTAGGCCTATAGATGTTATGCTAGTTAGTGTGTTTCTTTCATTTTGTTTTCATTTTGAAACTAACACCATACTAACCATCCTCTCTTGAGTCAAATTCATAGTTCACACCTACCAATGCAACAATGGTGAAACCACACTCATTCCTAAGTTACTTGGACCCTTTCCCATACCTATTAGGATTTGGATAGATATTTATGTATTTTATTGAAGGGCTTCTTCAATCTAGAGGTAAAATAGTGATCTTGGTTTTGGTTGATCACCTCTCTAAATAAAGTCATTTTTGTACCCTCAACCATCCCTATACTACCTCCATAATAGTACAAATTTTAATAGACCATATTTTACATCTTCATGGAATTCCTTCATCCATTGTCTCAAATCATGATACAACCTACACTAGCCATTTTTAGATAGAACTATTTCAAGGCACTGATACCCAAATGAAGATGAGTTCTAGGTATCATCTACAAATGAATGGCTAGACTAAAATTATTAATAAATGCTTGGAAACTTTCCTTCATTGCTTCACCTCAAATTAATAACATTAGTGGGAAAAGTGGCTCCCCATTGATGAATGGTAGTACAATACCTCCTACCACACTTCAACTAAAATGACTCCATATGAAGTAGTCTATGGTCAAGCACCACTAGTGCTCCTTTTGTACACCCCTAGTAGTTCATCTGTTTAAGGGGTAGAAATAATTCTCCAAACCTAGGATCAGATCCTCAACACCCTAAAAGACATCTTCATATGGCACAAAAATGAATAAAATAACAGGCTGATCAACACCATTCTAAGTGCACTTTTCAAGTATGTGATATGGTTTTTTTGCCTACAGCCATATAAGCAATCCTCCCTAAATCTCAATAGGAATCATAAGCTATCTCCTAAGTTATATGATCCCTCCAAGGTTCTCCATAAGATTCGGTTGGTTGATTATAATCTAGAGATCCCACCTTCTTCCTAAGTTCACATAGTATTTCATGTCTCTTGTCTAAAAAAAATTTCTTGGCACAAACATCAGAGTGTAGACTATTTTACCATAACTTGATAATGAATGATCTATCATTCTTGACCTAAAGGCAATCCTAGATAGGTGCACATACCAAATTCATTCCCACTCCATTGCAAAGGTTTTATTCAATAGTATAGAATGAAATCAGAGGATGCCACATGGGAACCACTATTCTAGATTCAACACTAATTCCCACATCTGAATCTTTGAGAACAAATTGTTTTCTAAGAGGGAGGGGATGTTATGAACCTGTGCTACCCCTTCTCTTTAATTTTTTAGTATAATATTTTATATGGATGCATATGATTTGTAAGTCATCTTTAAGCATTTTGTCTTATCCCATATTCATGAGAAATATTAGTTGCTTAGATTAGACTTAGTATATAAGTGTTGAGGCCAATGAAGGCATCCTTGAATTTATTATATTTAGCTTGATCAAAGGAGGTTTCCTCCTTGAATGATTCAATGATTTTGTAATTCATCTATTATAATTCAATTCTACTTGTTTGAGTTAATATATTACTAATTTTCATAGTTTAATTCATGTATTTGTAATTATTTGCTAACTTGTTCAAGAAGGGTACTCTCAAGGAATAATAATTGGCAAGAAAGGGAAAATTCAAATTTTGATTTAGAAATAGAGAAAGGAGATGGTGATGGGGAGGGGTCCAAGGTGTAGGGGTATAGTGAATCATCAAAAGACATGTATTGGGGTTAGATAAAAGGAATATTAGAAGGAGGTCCCAGCATGTTTACCAAACAAGACAATAAGGAGGTACCATGTAAGATTTTACTACCCTTAGAATAACTTGAGACCATTAAGGATGGACAAATATTCCACATTAAAGTCTCAATCTCATTTGTAAATTGAGCCTATTCTAGAATGGAATAGCCATTGGTGGGTAAATTCATGGGAGCCATACCAAGTATTGACACTTTCAGAGCTTGGGCCAAGGAAAAATGGAATCCCAAAAGTCATATGGACATCTTGGCTATGATGAATGGATTTTTTATGATCAAACTCAATAACCCAAAATATTATGTTAATATTTTAGTAGGGGGTCCCTAGTTTTTTGAAAATTAGGTCTTTTAAAAAAAATGGCACCCATGGTTTGATCCAAAAATAGAAAACATTAGGTTAATATCAAGTGCATCTTCTTAGGATTAAAGTGTAATTTTTGGAAGAAGATATATTCATTAGCATTACTAAGGAATTTAGATACTTGATTTATTTTGATTCAACAATAAAATTTAGATCTAGACTACTACATGCTCATTTTTATGTAAATACCTTTGTAAATCAAGAAATTCCTTCATCAGTGATGTATACATACCCCTTTTTGAGTCCATAATCAGATAATTGAGTTTGAAAAAATAACCCTTCTTTATGAAAAGTTCCAAAAACTGGGACATTCTTCAAAGTTTTGTCCAATAGTTCCTCAACATAAATTGGCTTAGGTCAGGCCTTCTTGGCATAGAAAAGGAGGTGTTTCATTTAAAGAAAATGAAAAGCCTTTGGATTTAGAAGTTAAAATAGATCTATAAAATTATAAAGACAAAGAGATAATTCTATATGCATAGATTACCTTATAATAAGAAATTATGGAAGAAGACAAGAAGGTCGATATAAATATAGGAAAAGTAAATAAAGGAAATTGATGCAAAAGAGACAACCCAAATGCATAGTCCATTGAATCAGTTATCTATAGGAAAGGAGTTAGATTAAATTGTTTATTACATATAAAATAATGCAAAGAGTATGAAAAATAAATATTTTCCAAAATCCCCAAATTAGTTTGATATTCTAGCACAATTGAAAGAAGATTATGATACCTCATAAGATCTCAATCAAACATTTAAGAATATTTTAGTACAAATTCTTAATGAAGAAGTTTTAAATCATCCAGTTGATTCTTCAAAAAAATATACTCAAGAAAGAGAGATAGATTCACAAGAGATTTTGACAACTCCCAAACATAACATCAAATCAAAGTTTTCCTCTTTTATCACCACTAGGAGGGGAAATAAAGGCCCAACTTATAAGATGCCTCCAAAAGTTAGGAAATCAGTAAGAAAACAAATTTTCAAAAAAATAACTAAAGTGGAAATTATATATGGAATCAAAACAACTCTTCTATTCGAGGGGGTAATCCATCACCTTTTAGTTAGTTATGCTGATCTTTTCATGAAATATTATAGGAATGCATAGTTCCTCAAAGCAAAAAGTGTTTAGAGATTTTAGAAGAAGTTACAAACCTTTAATTTTGACAATTTAAGAATTAAAATAGAATAATATTATTTTTAAAATCATAAAAATGCTTATTAGAAGGAAGTTGGTTCAATTTGTTCTAGTTTGGAGAGAGCTTTAGGGGGATTCAATACTTTCTGGGATAACAAGATTTTAGTTAGGGACCTAGTCTTAAAATATCTTAATCATTTAGTGGTTCTCTTCATAGATTTAATAGATGATAATAAATGGATTTTTTATAAAATATATACACTTAATATAATAGTTATTCATATAAATTTATGGGAAGATATAAGATTTTTTAGGAATACTTTCAAAGCTTTCCCTTAGATCATAGATGGAGACTTCAACTCTCCATTACATCCAAGGGATAAAAAATGTGTAAATCAAATGGTTTTAGATAATATGGAGGATTTTTCCACTCTAATTTTTGATATTGGTACGATAGACATGGAATTGAAAGATTCTAAATATACTTGGAGTAATAAGAGGTTGGGTGAAAACCTTGTTCAATGCAAATTGGATAGAATTTTTTTTGCTATGGATCGGTTAGCATAAAAGTATTTTACATTAAAGGCTCTCCATCAAGTTGGTTTATATCATAATCTTCATGAGTTGAGTATAGTGGAAAATTCTATAAAATAAAATAGGTATCCATTTAGAATGGAACATATGTGGCTTTTTCATCCAAAAATACATGACAGAGCATTGGAATGGTGGTACCAAGTGTGAATGGCTCAACCATGCTCAAGTTGGTTGAAAAAATGAAGAATGTTGAATTAAAAATTAAACAATGGAATAAATAGGTATTTAGTAATGTTAATATTCAGAAAAAAGCTTTAAAATCAGAAATTTCTTTTCTTGAATATGAGATAGAAAGAAATGGATATGATTTAGACACTCAAAATAAGTAAAAATATCTTCTTTGTGAGCACCACACTATAACTACAAGGGAAGAGAGTCTATAGAGACAAAAATCAAGAAATATATGGCTCAAGGAGGGGGATAAGAACACCCACTTCTTTCATATATCAACATTGTAACATAGATCTCACAACACCATCAAGAAAATTCAAATGGTGAAGGTCAAATCACTTCTAATAGAGATTTCATTAACTAGGAGAGTGTAAATTTCTTCAAAATCTTGCTTAAGAATGACTTCAAAAGAAATATCATATTTGAACCAAATTTTTTTCATGTAATTCCCAAACTAATAACCTAGGGACATAATGAAGCTCTTATTTCAGCTACATCTAATGAAGACCTCAAATTTATCATCTCCAAAATGAACCCAGATAAAGCTCTTCATCCTGATGGTTTTCCAATATGATTTTTACAAAAAACTTGGGACATCATTGGTGATGATGTGGTTGATGTGGTCAATGAATTCATTGATTTTTCTCATATGATAAAATAAGTTAATCATGCCTTTCTTGTTTAATTCTCAAGGAGGAAATGATGATTTTTTTTTATTTTCTATCTAATCAGCTTGTATAACTCCATCTATAATAATATCACTAATTTATTTTCTATAAGATTATATCTAATTATAGAAGCGACTGTCAAGAATCAACAAGGGTGTTTTATCTCAAGAAGATAAATTTAAGATGAGATTATTGTTGTTCATTAATCAATCCAATCCATGGATAATAGTAATAGTGTTGTAATGGTGATAAAATTAGACATGGCTAAGGCTTATAATAGACTATATTGAATTTTTTTAGATAGAGTTATGAACCAATTTGGATTTTAGGACAAATTGAGGAAAATTACCAAGTCTTATATATCCTATTGTATGTTTTTGGTTCTTGTGAATAGAGCTCCTCAAGATTTTTTCAAGATTGAAAAAAGATCTAGGCAAGGGGATCCCCTATTCCCCTTATTTGTCATCATGATGGCTAAATATTTAAGTATATTTATTTCAACTGTAGTGACAATAGGATATCTAAAAGGTTTTAAGCTAGCTAAGAATGTTGATCAAGTTTCCCACCCAAAATTCATTGATGATACCATTGTTTTGGTATAGGTGTCCATTCAAGAAGCAAGGGTGCTAAAACAAATTTTAGTTATGTATGAACAAGCATTAAATTAGAAGGTAAACTTTGACAAGAGTCTTGTTTATTTTTTTAGCATGCCTTTGGCTAGGCAAGCTAGAATTGCTCACATCTTAGGCTGCCAAATCATGTTTATGTCTTATTCATATCTATGTTTGCCTCTTTTTAGAAATAGTTTATCAATCACTGCTTGAAATCTATTATTTATTAGATTTCAAATAAAGTTGGTTGGTTGGAAAGGGAAGCTTCTCTCTCAGACATGCAAATTATTGCTTATCAAGAACATTTTTTATAGTCTCCCAATTTTTCATATTTCTCTTTTCAACCTTCATAAGAGTATTGAAGACAAACTTAATGAAATTCAAAGGAACATTTTATGAATAGGTTCAGAAGAGAGAAATAGATTTCATTTGGTGGCCTGGGATAAAGTTTTCATTACAAAAAAGTATGGAGGTCTAGGCATTTAGAGATTAAACTAGATGAGTAAATCCCTTATCTCTAATTTTTTTGAAGATTTCTTAAAGGAAATAGTTCTTGGGTCACTATTTTAAGATTCAAATATTTATAAGGAAAAATCCTATATGTATTTTTGAAGATGATCAATTTATTATGGGTTCTCACTTCTAGAATTTCTTAAATTCTAACAAGGATCTAATTTCCTCAGGCTCAAAATGGTAGATTGGAAATGGTATGCAGGCTAAATTTTGGAAATATTATAGGATTTTAGATCATATTCTTAATTTTTTAGAACTTTAGCAACATTTAAAAGAGCTCATTCAAAATAAATATGGAAACAAGGTTCACAAGTATTGGCATATTAGTAAAGGTGCTAAAATCTATAAAACTATGTGTATTGATAATTTAAATCATGAAGATAATATCATTATTTCTACCTTGAATAATGTGCTGATAACTTATCACTTAGCAGTAACCAATAATGAACACCAAATGGTTTAGAAAGAATCTTTCGATGGTCAATATCAAGGGAAATATGGGTATAATTTTATGGTTCATGTTCTAAGAAATGTTTTTTACTAGGATAGGTTATGGTCCACAAGTATTTAATCCCCAAAGTCAACCTTTTTGGTTGGTGGCTAATTAAAAAAAATATCAACCATGGATAATTTAAGAAAAAAAGTTATCATCTTGATCAATATATTTTCTCTGTGTGAAAATGATAATGAAATAGTATTTTACTTGATTGTGGACTATTCCTATGCTTAGAAAGTCTAGAGTTTCTTTATTAATAAATTTAATGTCCTTTGGGTGTTTGATGGCTCTATGTTTGACTTGTGTCAAGACTAAGAGTGTCCTTTTCAAAATGTCCTTTTAAATAAAATCTAGAATCTCACATTCCCTCATATCATTTAGGAAATTTAGGGTGAAATAAATAATAGAATTTTTAGGAATAAAACATTCACAAGTGTAATTATTACCAAAAGGATTTTTGAGGCCATTGTGGAAAATTTCAATATTTATACCAATGAAAAACATAAAAGTCTACTAATGTATGAAAAATAACTAGCTCTAAATTCATAAATTGATCCTACTTACTTAGATAAGAATGATCCTATAGATGAAATTAGGAGAAGAACCAAATGGAAACCTCTACCTATGGGATTGTTAAAGCTTAATTTTGATAGGGCATCCAAAGGGAATCTACATCCCTCATGAGGAGGAGGTATTTTAAGGGATCATAAAGTAAGGTTTATGGCTACTCATACAAGGGATATGGGGATCAAATCAAACCATTGGAAAGAATCCCTTACTGCCTTATGTAGTTTAAAATTGGCTAGAAAACATGGAGTTCAACTTCTCATCATAGAAGGGGATTATTTTAATATAGTGAATTATCTTTCCAAAAAAATTTAGTTAATTAGATAATCACAAAAGTGGTGGATGAGGTAATTTCAATCATAGACTCTAGGTAAGAAGTGGTTATCCAACATATGTATCAGGAAGGCAACAAGAGTGTAAATTGGTTCACTAACAGGGGTGTTAGCTCATTAGGTTTGTCTAATTATAATGTAAGAGAAGATTTACCTTAGGGCATTGGCCAGTGGATTAATGAAGAACTGATTTTTAATGATCAAAATGTTTGATTAAGTGGGGGTAATCCTAGATTTCTTTTATAAAGTCCTTTGGAACTTTATGACTATGTTTCTTTGGTTAAGTATTTATTTTCTTATGTTTAATTCCTTTGTCCTCTCTAATGTTTCTAGAGATAATCTTATAGATATGTGGACTAGAAGGTAGAATTAGGTTTATCTTATTGAAGGGATTGAGGGGGTTACTTTGGGTATTTTGAGGCAAACTATTTGTTGGATTTAGGAGAGTAAAAAATTGCCTTGCTTTGATGTGAAGGGATATAGTTAGATCAAATTTTTCCACATGGGCCTTCCTAATAGGCTTGAATCCAAAATAACCAAGGAGGTCAAAAATAAGGAGGAAAAATGGGATGTTCTTCAGATGGGTTTTTGAGAGGTCATGCAAATAATTGAAGGACACAATAGACATGTGTCGACCTTAATTATGAATTCATGAGAAAATAGAACCTTGAATATCAATGGCATTTTTCTAAGGGTGTTTAAAGAGCTGATATCTCATGTCACGTGTTTAGAGCTGGAGGTGACTAAAGTTTATAAAATGGGTAGAGACTTCAAGAAAGAGAAAGAGAGTTCCTTGTTAAAAGGTGAAACACTAGAAGTTGAAACACTAGAGGTTTTACATAATGATTTTGACGAGTAATCTTTTCCAAGACCTTTTGGGGATGTGGAATTCTACCTTATGCAATACATTACTCTTGAAGGTAGGTTTAATGTGGTTCATTGGTCTTTATTTGTTTTTTAAACTAATTTAGGCATGCCACTCCCTCAAGTCTCCATTTTTATATTATACTTTCTTTGGAGTCTTCCATTATTAAATTTAAATAGGGTAAATATTTTTTACCTAGACATAAAAGAGTACTATTTCTTATTCACAAGTATTTCAAGGGGATGAACCAAATTTCACCTTAAATTCCTAATCCCTAGAAAAATAAAGATGATGGGAAGCTTGTGGATATTAGAAAAGTGAAAAAAAATTGGATCAAATATCTTGGTAATAAATATTCAAAGGACAATGATTTAAATGACGCTAAGGATACTCCAAAATCTCAAGAAATTGGAATTAAGACTCATTTGAGATGTATGTCTAAGGAGACACTTGTTTCAAATAAGAAATCATCTATCACTAGTAAAATAGGGCAAATAACTAGGGATTTTATTTTGGTTAAGGAAGAGACTATTGGCAAAGAAGACATCAAAAATAATAAGGGGTTAGAAATGGAAAACATGGTTGTCTCTACTAATAAAATGAATTTAGGGAAGAGGAAAATAAGGGATGGTCCCAAGGAGAAAGATAAGGATTTTTCAAGTAGTTAGGGCCATGACCCGAATGAAAATTTTAATTTTCTAGTCGATTATTTAAAAGGAAAATAAAGTACTAATCATATTGAGAAAGAACTCAATTTGAAAAATTGATAATGAGATGGTTCATGAGGGAGATGTCTGACCTTAAAGGTAAAGTAAAAATTTTATAGCAGGATAATGAAAGACTGGCTCACAAATATCTTGACAATGATCTCAACTGACAAATTCAAGGACTTTAAGAGAGGGTTAGTATTCTTGAATATGAAGATTAAAAACTTATAAACAATATCATATTCTTAGTTAACTATAATAAGGTGGCTATGCATGAAGGGATCCAAAATGTGAAAAAATTAATAACTCGTTTAGGATATATGTTTGATACTAGGATATCTTCTAAAGGCAAAGGTAAACAAATTCAATGTATTGAATGTCATAAATATGTTTATAAAGAAAATTTTCTCCTCTAAATTTATTCAAATATTAAATGTATGAAGATATGTTGGGAATATGTATCTGGTAACTTGGACATGGAGTAGGTTTGTGGTTCTCTTCTAGTTGTTTTTTGCATCAAGCATATCTCTTACTACTTTTGGGATGTATTTTGGCAGTTTTGTAGCTGCTTCTATTTCTATTTTGTTATGGTTCTCTTTAGGACTTGGTGGGTCCTTTGATCTCTTTTTGTTTGTACTTCTCCTAGTATTTGGGACCCTAGTCAAAAAAATCCCCCCATTTAATCTTTAAAAAAAACATCTTCAATTCTTTCATCTTCATACTAAGGTATTATATACCTTATATATCCTTCATCTCTATGGATTATTATAACAATATCTTCCATTCAAATTCATATTTATTATAATTATTATACTTAATTATATATTATAATATATAATCCCTCAATTATATCCCTTAGTTATGCATGTTTCTCATGTAAATTCATCTCCAACTATAATGACTCCTATGTCAATTAGATATTTATAAGTCCATATATCTCTTGAAAAATGCATACATCTAATTCTTGATATACATATTCATCTACCTTAGTGTACCCATGAATGAACCATCGATTTTCCAAAAGTGTTCCTGAACCTTAGTGGCCTCATGTACCTCTACATGTAAAAAATAAATCTTTTTTGTAATTTCCATCACTATGTTCCTCTAGGCCTCACTTACCTTAGCCACATTTTTATAATAAATATTTTCTTCACTCAATTTTTTTTATAGGATATTCCTCTAAAAAATTCCCTATATTTATTTATAGCTTCTTTAATGTTTCCTACCCCTCCATGTTTGTGTCTTTCTATACTTAGGGTATCTTGAAATTTATATTCTAGATTATCTCTAAAATATTCCTTTTCATCATGATAATTTATGCCTTGGATTTTATTACCTCAATATAATTTTGGGTACATTTAGCCCATGATAAAGTTTCCTTCTTATCAAGTTCTACACAACTTTTTGATAGTTTTAATTGTTCTTTCACTATGATGACCATCAGTTGGCCTTTGTTCTTTCCTCTTGTATATCCTATCGATATTTATTTAGTATCATCTCTTTATTTATTTTTAATCCCCCTCTTCTTGGATTATGATTCCACCATGAAACTCAAATTTCAGATTATCCACATAGTCTAGAAACATATTTTTTAGATGTTCCTTTTTCAATTGTCCCCGATTTATCAACACATTTTTATTATGAGCTCTCTCATATATCCACTCACTATTTTTAACTTCAGAAGTTATTCCTCATATATTTCCAATGATTTTTTCCTCTTAATTGTTAACTCATACTTAACATATATGTAATATTATATAGGATCCTTTTCCTTTATGGAAGCTTCCAATTCTTCTAATATAGCTTCTACATGACCCTCCTCATGCATATATATCTCAACTTCATCTAAGTTATATTTATTACTTTATATCACAATGGATACTCCATCTATTTACGTTCCATATTCCCTCTCTACAACCATTGTATCTTATTATGCACTACCCTAATATCATTCCATTATAGTCTTTTTAATCTTCACACCTATTTCAAGTATCTATCAAGGTAAGGCTATAAATTGTATGATACATTCTATATGTGGAGTAACTTAGCTTGGTGTGGCCACATATTGCTTTGGTTTCACTTGTATTTTTATTTTCATACTTTGAAATGTTCTAATTCACTCAATTGTACCTCCTATAATACTCATCTCTGATGCACTTACTTTCTTTACTTGTGACTCTTTGTGTGTAGTATTTTCCAATATATAAATTCATGCCATAACTCTAAATTATTTAATATCAATCCTTTCATGCTAATATAGAACATTATTTATAGGTGTCCTCTTTACCACCTTTTATTTACCCTTACATTTGACATGAGGTAACTCTCTTGCCTTGTATAACCTCTCTTCTTTTAACTCCTCATTGATTATGGGCCATGTAGTCAATGACATTGAAATCATAGTTACTTTCCTTGGGATACTTAATAGGATTTCCCTAGGCCTTATTTTATTTTCCTTGAACACACAAGATAAATTTACACCTCATCCATCCACCATAATATTTATTAGTGGTTTTATCTCTTGTTTATAATTATTTTATTCACTATACACATCTATCACACTCCTTCCTTCTCCCCAAAATGATGATTTCATTAGCATTGAAGCATATACTAACTCTACATGTACTTCTCATGTCTTCTCCTATAAATTAGTCCAATGACCACTCCAAGTAATCAATTTTTACCACATAAGGTAAATTAGAACATGCTAAAAACTTCCCACTCCCTCAAATATGCATCCTCAATGTCTATCATGTTGTCACTTTGAACATTGTGAAAACCTTCTATGCCTTAGGCATATGTGGTGTAATCTTATATCCATCCTCAGTTATCACTAAAACCCATATTTACCACCTCTCTATCATATTTTGGTGATCTGGTGTGACAACCATCCCTTTTTAGCTAAATATTAGGAATCTTTTTTTGTCAGCCAAGGTTCTTGCTCCCATTAATGTGAATGCCTTTTCCTTTGGAACCCCAAATTCATGAAGCAATATCATGACAAAGTATGTGCCATAAAAATAAATTTTCTAAACTTTTCACCACAATTGTTAATTATCACTCATGAGACATATTTGGTTATATTATAATTTACTTGTATGATGCCAACCATATAAAGTGGGTTTAGATTATGGTGATTAATGAGAACCCATATTCTATCTATTGTGAGTTTTGTAGTGATAAATATCATGTAAAATATCATATATTGAATCAATTTATCTAACACTATGTGGCTATAATTTATCAACTTAAATCTTCTTATATCCTCTTCTTGTGCCTTTTAATTCTTGAGTGCTATCGCCAAATTTTCCATTTTATTCATAAATGTAGTGACCTTCAAAATGAGTATAGGATTCAACATCATTCCTATTACATTGATGTATAATTTATATTCATGTGCTTGAGATAGTATAAATCCCACCAAATTATTATCATCAAACAATGAGTGTAAGTACACTTTTATGAAGTCATTCCCTACCAACCATTCCCCTAACTTTTCTTCATTATTCTTAGAAACATTGGCCTCTTCTGACATCTAAATCTTGTATTTTACTTGACTATGGATTAGTTCCTTGATAGTACAAGATTAAATCATTGTATTCATCTCTTGTCATGTGGTCACCCCTTAAGGCAAGGAATTTGAGTGATTTATGCCCTTATCTCCATATCCTAGGTCATTCTTTACTTTTCCTACAACTCTTTTCTTTCCTTTTCTTCCTATTGATTATTTATCCTAGATTGATCTTCTCTCCTTTATGCTTATAGAATAAAATCCTCTTTTAATATCTTTTAATATTCCTTGTGATTTTCCCTTAGGATGAATGTTCATACCTCCACCTCTAGTTCAACTTCAACTTTCCCTTGCCTTTTTCAATTCCCATACTAGATTATCTTCCTGAAATCTGACCCCTTATTATAGCCATCATCACTATGAAATATATATTTAGATGTCCTATTTACTACATTGATATCTTATCCACCAATCCTCAGGTCACAACCAACATAAGTTTCTCCTC